>OZ026516.1:64355812-64670812 GCA_964019695.1 Loripinus fragilis
TTGTGTGCGTCTACTGGTACACAGGTTTACCTTTAGTGTGCGTTATGAACATATTCGCGTTAAAATGTTGTTCTTCCAATTTCTGTTCGGTTGGCAAGAAAATGATTTGGTGTTTAGCTCTGAATTAGAAAAAATAGCATTAAAAACAACAACATAAAAATAGCCCCCCTGCCCCCCCCCCCCCCCCCCCCCCCCCACACACACACACATTAAAATTCAGCATGCTAAGGGTTCAATAAATGGATCACAGGGAAAGGGTACACACATCTTTTATAAAGCAATAAAACGTGTGTGATTGTAGATTTCATTGTCGAAGATTGATGTTTTGGTTGTATAGTTTAAGATAAACGTACGTGTATAAGATATACTTCCACAAAACGCTTTGAAGCGCGACTGTAACGGTAAATGCATTGAGTAAATCGAGGGTCATTACTTAGAGGTCGTGGTACTACTGTACATGTATGTGCATATTTCAAACAAGGTATCTGGGCTGATCAGCTTCATCTTCAATAATTGGAAACGCTTATTTTCCACGATACGGCAACAATAAGTCTACAGGTATATACTTTTGGTGTGGAGTTTCACAGATGGATGGATACGCGAACAATGCAACCTGACAAGCCGATTTCCAAATGTATTTGTCCAGGGGTTGAACTTAGCTAAGAACCGCCCAACGTCTCTTATCTGGACGGAGTATACCTAAGGTGCATATCGAGTAGCTTTCTTTTATGTGATGAATTTAAAGAAGGCGATTTTGTTTAAATATACAGTATTTTATTACATTTATAGTTATAAGCACATACAAAATGAATGAACCTCATTGCGAGAAAACCTCTCTTCGGTGTTTAAAACCAAGGATCAAAGCAGCCTGCTCAGCTACAGTGATAAGTTATAATATCGAAATTTTACATGTATTACATTTAGCCACTATAATTTCCAGATCGAGATTACCAAACACGCTGATCAGCCTGCGTGTATGCGCATGCTGGTCTGCGTCATTGTTGTTCGTATGCAACAAAGTCAGGTTTTCTAGTATTGAGGCCTATTTAGGATTTTCTCCAATTTTCAATCATACAAATATGAGGATACGAAAGATGTGTAAGGTTATATGGGACGGCAACATTGAAAAAGCAAATGCAAGTTTATATTAAATTATGCAATCTGTTGCAAACCCGATCAAAATCTTTGACTGAAATAGAACAACACATCAACACACCCAGGCTTGGCAAACATTACAACATGGGAATATAACACATTATCACACTCAGGTTTGGCACACATTACAACGTAAGAATAATACTTCATAATAATAACACTCAGGCTCAGCAAATATTACAACATGAAGAATAACTTATTTTCATAATTAGATTTGGTAAACATTGCAACATGGAAATAACACTTCTTTATGCTCGACAAACATATAATAACATGGAAATAATACAATTTCACATTTGAGTAGTCAAGCACCACAACATGGAAATAACATATCATCAAACTCAGGCTCAGCAAACAATTACAACATGAATAACACATTTTCACAATTAGATTTGGCAAACATCATCAGATAGAATAACATATTATCAAACTCAGGCTCTGCTAACATAAACTATTATAACATGGAAATGACACATATTCACAATAAGATTTGGTAAACATCACAACATGAAAATCAGACAGTCTACATTCCAATATAATGTAGTTATGACACATTGTCACACTGCCTGACAAAAGCAATAACATTAAAAATAAGACATGGAATATGTTATTTACCTTAATGCAAAAATGTAAGATGAGTATTTGCATGTTTGCAGAATCTCACGAGAGCCTTTGCTGCACAAAGCATGGTAATTGGGACTCAGACCATTAAAGTAGTTGTGTTTGCATGTTATTAAATATAAGTCTAGTTTCTTTTTTATCGGACATAGGCAAACAGTACAGAGAAAGATCAGACACAGCATAATGCGTTGTCTGATCAGGATCTTCACTATTTGCTACTACAATTTTCTATTAAATTTTGGGGAAAATAAAAATTACCACAAACATCCCGCAAATTGTAAATGTATTCATCCTACTGATAAGGGTAAGTTTTAATCTGTTAAAGAGTACCTTGGTTCATGTAAAAACATATTGGGTGGTCGAAATGTTTACTTCTCTAGTTACTTACTTCGCATTTTCGTCAGCGGTAACATATTCGAGTCATTCTACAAAAAAAAAGGAATTTCTGTCCCTCACCTAATTGTATATCTTTTTCCAGTTCAAGTATCTTGCCTTTGGTGGCTTGTTTTAATTTCAATGACCGATAATCTAACATTTATGCCAGTGATTGGGATACTTAATACCGTTGTTCATATTTTTTTAAATAAATTAAGAGTTACCCCCTCCCCTCTCTCTTTCTCTTATATATTTGCTTTTCCCGTTGCAAAATATTGAAGAATGAACTTCAGTTTGACAAAAAGTGCTTGTGTTTACAAAAAAAAAATGAGACAATATGTAAGACTGATAGAAATTCATCAATGACTGAAGCGTCGAATATTCTTTGGCCCTGTCATGTTTGTTTTGGTATGTCCCGCAGTTGCTACGAATGTACTGTCCTGCCAGCCAAGAGTGACAATGCGACATGTTTTGTTTACAAAGTTATCAGGGACTTATAATCGATAGATTACTTGTGTGTTAATCCTATCCGCAGGATAGGATAAATACATAAGTGATCTATCGATTTGCGTGAGCTCAAGTGGACTGTACAAGTTAATGTTTTACTTAACAAGTGTAAACAAAATATTACGTCACTGTCACTTTTGGTTGGCACGACAGTAAATGACCATGCAGTGAACTTGTGTGAGATAGTGAGAGCCAATTTTATAAAAACATTAAATTATTTTTAGAAAAAGTTTGGTTGTGTTTTACCATTTATAATTCTTTCAAGTAGACTAATTTGAATATGCCGTGTTTTCTTCAAAATAGTTTAAGGTCACTGCTGACACCAATAACCATAACTCTTTCATGACTTAACACATTTTGTCATATCTTTAATAATATATTCAGGTTGGGCGTGCATGTTTGTCAAAATTGCCTTTGGCGTAGCAGAATGTTTCGCATATGTGATTCGGATATTTTTTTATGTCATCAAACAGATAAAATGCCATTAAGTAAATGATCATAGAGAATGTTCGATTCCAGCATTTTTGTCAAAAAATGTGGACCCTGAAAAAGAGGTGCGTAACTAAAGTGGCTCACTGTTTATCAATATTAATAAAGATGTAACATCAAACTACAGAAAATGAAGGGGGAAAATTACGGGGAAAAATGCCCAGTTGTCAGTGGTGATCTTTAGCATTGTTGGCCTTGGTAACTGGGATGACACATATTCCCAGATTGGACAATCATTTCGAAACAACTTGAAGCCCATTGTTCACCTCGTCTGATCGATAGCTACTTCAATTTTGATTGGTACTCCATTAAACCAGATGGTAAGCATGAAATCAATCATTCTCGAAATATGTTCCTATGTTTTTCAGATCAAAATAAAACTTACACTTCGGAAATACGTGCCCTTGAGTTTTGAAAAAGCCTTTTCCAATCAATATTGACTTAAATTGTGATCTTATCTTCATCAAGCTGGGCGATATGCAGAATGGCAATGGATTCCCGGGTAAGTTTGAATTTGCCCAAGTCAAACAATCCACTTTGAAATAATATGCACTTGAGTGTTAAAAACTGTAGTTTACCTTGAGTGATGAATAGTGACTTAAACGAAGAACGTAAACGCGATTTCGAGTATTTTCATTCGCTCACAAGCTTAATATTTTAACATTCTTCAGCTCAGTTGTCATTCCTGTTTCTTAATATCAATAATGTAAATATTCATGTTACTGATGAAACAATACTCTTTCTGTTGCCCGTCAACTTTTGCTCAAGATATATCTAAATTCAATGTTCTGCTGTTACATTCATTGGTCAGTTTGAAAGTTGGTGCTTGGATCAGAGCTATAATTGCAGCTCATCCTACAATTTTCAAAATAGATTTAATGGTAATTGTCCTAAAACATGCGGAAATATTGATTATATCATTACTAACAAATATATTTTCATTAAAATAATTGTGTACACTTAGAGGTCTAGAAAGGAGCTGTAGAGCTGTATAGTATAAAAAAAGAAAATATCTATGATCATAATTTTATTTAGGAATTAAAGGTTTCTTGTTATGGTAAAAGGAATGACACTTTACACCAAGACAGTTATCAAAATAAGCCAACATGTATTATTATGCAAAGTCTCTTGTTTAAATGAATGATTTATTGCACAACCCTTGGGTCTGCACTATAATCACTATGTGACTCTGTCGTCAGTTAGTAAAATGCTTATAACTCTTGAACCACATGGTATACTTTCATTCGGGAAAGTCCGCCACAATTCGATTGTCGAATCACGGCTCGAGTGTATGTAAGTAGCATTACGCGTAGAACCTCATACCAAAAGATCCATTTTGTTAGCCCAAACTGGCGTATGGAAATTAGTTCTGTAGCATGTGGGTTTTGCTCTCTTAAAATCAATCCGAAAAGTATAATCAGCAGAATAAATGAAGTTTTTTATCCATAAAATATCGGTAAAGTGATATTTTATTTGAAAAAACATAAACTTCATTTAGCCATTTGTTTTGCTGCAATCACACTTGTTATTGCGTTAACATGGTTTCTGTGTAATATAACGTCAGAGTCACGTTATCACCCGCGTTATCAAAGTAGATCCTCGATGTACATCTGTGGTCTGATTCCACGGAATTTCGCGGAATTGGCCGAGGCAGTTCCGTTTTGGTATACTTTGATAACATTTTTCATACATATACATGTCATCAGTCCAGCCTTTTGTGATCAGTTAGCGAAAATGCTCATAATCATTGAAACTTATGTGATATTTGGATCACAATTTGCATACTTATTAATTTTAATATTATGCAGCTATTGATATGCAAAACGATGACAAGGGTTTGCCAAGCATCATTTTGGCTGATCCATGTCTTTTAATGAAAATTCTTATAACTCATGACTCTGCCTAGAAAAAAGTCACTTTTAACATGTTTTTAATAAATGCCAAGAAACCTTAAGTCTGAACCATCCGAAATAATATTAACTTTTTCATGGAAGAGCAGAATTGGCCATCTTATAGCTAATTTAGCCACCTTCTTTAAATATTGTATAAATAAATCAAATGAACCCACCTTTTTCCGTTTTAAGGGGTGTTGGGTGGTATTCTTCATTTTTATTCAATTTAAATAGAGCATTCTGTAAGCAAACACCGGAGGCCCTGATCAGACGTCACATTCTGTTGATCTGGGTTTGCACTACAAGAAGGTAGCCAGGGCTGATATGGGTATTTCGTACTTTGTTTCATATATGGGGTAATAGTGTAAACCTTGATCAGACTGCTGCTAATCTTGGTTTACACTGTTAGATGAAACTTTTTTGCTGAAAAAAATCAAGGATAAATACAAGTATTTAGGTAATTTCTAGAATGGCTCCAGTCCTTAAAACAATTTTTCATCAATGTGTCATATCATAAACTTGTGGCCAGTCTAGCTCTGATGGCTCTGTTTTAATAATCATCAATGTGTCATATCATATATTTGTGGCCAGTCTAACTCTGATGGCTCTGTTTTAAAACAGAGCCATCAGAGTTAGACTGGCAACAAGTGTATGATATGACACATTGATGAAAAATTGTATTAAGGACTGGAGCCAGTTTAGGTAATTTCCTCAACAGATATCTTCCCTTTACTCTTTCCTTGCAAGTGGCGACTTTTGTCGCCTGCTGGCTTCCTTTGCAAACAGTTTGGACCCAGATCAGAACTGACATTGCGTCGGTCCTGACCTATATACAAACTGCTTGACTCTCTGATAGT
This sequence comes from Loripinus fragilis, assembly GCA_964019695.1. Taxonomy (NCBI): domain Eukaryota; kingdom Metazoa; phylum Mollusca; class Bivalvia; order Lucinida; family Lucinidae; genus Loripinus; species Loripinus fragilis. Next base: position 64,361,709 of record OZ026516.1, read on the forward strand.
GTTCCCTAAAAGTATGTTTTGAAAAAGTAAATTTTTGAAAGAACAAATCGTCAGACGACAACAAAAGCATGAAAAAATTCATAGCATGCAAAGAGTTCCCAGGAAGAGTTAAAGCAGCCAACCAATCCTTTTAAGCTCTTAAAGCGCCGCCTATAATTTGAAGCAGACGACAATTTCAAATTTTGCCGCTTTTTCAAAAAGAAAAAAAAAAGAAAAAAAAAAAAAAAAAAAAAGAAAAAAAAAAAAAAACAAATAAGGCATGATATTTTATGAGAATCCTCAGACGATCCTCATGAAATAGCATACCTTATATTTTTCGAAAATTGGGAAAGATTACACAAAATTTGTCGTCTGCTGCAGGTGTGACTGGCGCTTTAAGGGGTAAGAGACTTCTCATTCCGCTGTTTGTTTGTTGAACGTTTGATTTTTGCTGCTCCATAACCATAAGAAAATCACACAGTTTCTCAGTCCATGCATTCAGCTATGTTATATTAAAATATTTTCTGTAGTTTTGGAATCTATCTTCAAAACAGGCTACAAGGATCACACGTTGTCGACCAATCCACCTAAAAGAAATTGGTGTTGCTGATTTCTGAAATAAAATACGATATGAAAATAGAACATATGATCTGATTTATATATTGAGCAAGCAAATGAGAATTTGCTACCAATCGCATTTGATCTTGTCACAAGAAACCGAAGATTTTTTCGTTTGCATCTGCCCCATCTGATCCATGCGCGGATCCAGAAAATTTTGTCAGAGGGGTTCCAACTTTGACAACGATTTTTTTAGCTGATGAGGGATGGGAGAATCCAAATACCACTATAAGCGGGCCATCATCGGCCCGCCAGCGAAACGCCATTTAAAATTATTAAGCCATCAAGACAAATTAATGAACCTGTATTATTAAATCAACAGGACATGTAAATCAACAGGACAAGTAAATGGTAGTATTATCAAAGTAATAGGAAAAGTAGATGTACAACATTATTAAATCAACAGGAATAATAAATGTACATAATGTTATCAAATCAACAGGAAAGTAATTGTACGTAACATTATTAAATCAACAAGACAAGTAAATGTAGGTAATATTATCAAAGTAAAAGGAAAAGTAAATGCACGTAACATTATTAAATCAACAGGAAAAGTAAATGCACACTATATTATTTAATCAACAGGATAAGTTAACATACCTAATATTATTAAATCAACAGGACAAATAAGTGTAGGTAATATTATTAAAACAAAAGGAAAAGTAACTGTATGTTATGTTATCAAATTAACATAATAAGTCAATGCACATATTATTTAATCAGTGGACACGATACTATACCTAATATCATTATTAAATGAACAGGAAAAAGATATGAAGGTAATGTTATTAAAACAACAGGACAACTAACTTTATATAATATTATTAAGTTAATTGGACAAATCAATGCAAAATTATTTAATCATCAGGACAAGTTAATATACCTAATATTATTAAATCAACAGATAATGTAAATGTAGGTAATTTATTAAAATAACAGGGCACGTAACTGTATGTTACATTCAATTAATTGAACAAGTAAATGCACAAATTATTTAAGCAACAGGACAAGTTTATAAACATACTATTATTAAATCAACAGGACAAGTAAATGTACGTAATATTATTAAATTATCAGGAAAAGGAAATGTACATGCTATTATTGAATTTACAGGACAAGTAAATATACGTAATATTATTAAAAAATAGGCCATGTTACTGTATGAAATATTATGAAAGTAATTGGACAAGTAAATGTACGTTATATAAAAAACAATAAGACAAGTTATTGTACATACCATATATAAAAGTGCTACTCCAATTCCATGATCAAGTCTGCCAGCCGTTCTGCCACCTCTTCAAGTGTTGGGCGATCAGCTGGTCTTTCTTCACACATGTCCATAGCGAGTGGTTCCAGACACCTACAGAACTCGTCAGCTAATTCAGCAAATATGACACCCAGGGAGAATATGTCACTCTTCGGTGAAGACCTAGCGCCCAAGAACACCTCGGGAGCAAGATAATCATCCGGACCATCCGTCTCCTCAAAATCTTCTGGGGGCTCCCATATACCTCCCTTCCGAAACGTGGCCTGGCCAAAGTCAATATAAAAGACTTTGAAATCTGTCGGCTTAAAATCGACTAGGATATTTTCTTTCTTGATGTCATTGTGCAATACTCCTTTGGCATACATTTGGTCCAAGTGAATTGCCATTTGATAGCCAATCTGTAGCCATTGTTTTGGGAATAGGATCAACGACTCTGCTATGCAGGATTCAATAAGGTCGTAAAGCGTTCTTCCTGCAAATAAATTGTAAACAAGCTGATAATTCGGGAAAGTCTGCCACAATTCGAGAATCCGATCATGGCGTGGGTGTATATTAGGAGCATAACGCGTAGTACTAGGTAACAAAAAGGTTCATTTTGTTAGCCGGAACTGGCGTATGGAAAATTAGTTCTGTAGCATGTGGGTTCAGCTCTTTTAAAATCGATTATTCTGATTATTCAAAAAGTTTAATAAGCAGAATAAATGAAGTTTATGTTGTTGTTTTTTCAATTAATTTAAAATATCGCTATAGCTTCTTTTATAGCTGTTTGTTTTGCTTCAGTCCCACTTGTTATTGTGTTAACATAGTTTCTGTGACGTCAGCGTCACGTTATATAACACCAGCGTCACGTTCAAAGTAGATCCTCGATGTACATCCGTGGTCTGATTCCACGGAATTTTGCGGAATTGTCCTAGGCAGTTCTAATTGCAAGCGAATGGGTGCTATTCATTGAAAATGTATTTCTTGCAATATTGTTGGCTCAAAGATAGAATGAGAATTGTTGTTAGCAAAGTATATAAAACTAATCCAGGTCAATGGTATTTTATACAGTATATATCCTACACTGCCTCCACCTGTGATGATATATTTACCATTATTTACCTGTTTCTATGAATAATGGTATAGTCCTATCATTATGCATCTTTGAATCAACAGTAAAGGTAACACTTTCCGTGTACATCGTTGGTTAACAAGCCATGTCATGACAAAAACCAACAATCAGTGTCTGCGCTCAGTTTGCAACTATAAAGGACCCAAGCTTTATTCATACGGAAAGTGAAGACCCTGCATGAACGGATCTAGGATTTTTTTAAGTTGATAAGGAGAGAGGATCAAAATAGTACTAAAAGCGGGCCATCACATTGAATGCTAGCTTTGTAGCTTTGTGATTTTTCGGGGATCATGACCAATATTGCCTTTGAACACTATAGCACACTGTACCCCTCCGAATCTGCGCATGCACTGATAAAAGATTGGCATTATCGTAACGCACAATCACATTACTTGTTTTCTCATAGTCTGTCCAGAGCCACTTTCAACGAGTTAAGTTCATCTTAACTCATGTGCTGATCTAGAGGGGGACAGGGGTCCGGACCCTCCTCCCCCCTGGAAAATCGCAAAGCTTTAGGGCTCTCTAGCAATACTGATCTGGAACCCCTGGAAAATCACAAAGCTACCCCGCCAGCAAACTTATCGACCCGCCAGTCAAACGCCATTTAAATGGCGTTTCACTGGTGGGCCGATAATGGCCCGTTTTGGGTGTTATATTTATAGGATCCTCTCTCCCAAGCCTTCTTTATGCAGACAACGACAATTCTGATCAGACTCAGCACATACCTAGAATGATCAGAAAGCAGTCATGACTCACTGACACATTGTTAGTTTTCACATGCTCAGTGATTAGTGTTTGTTGACTCCACTAAATAAGCAATGAATGAATATAACTTTACCTTTTGCACAGAACTGCTGGATGATCATAATGCCACCTTTTCCATATTTATCAGCTTTTTTGTCCCCTTTAACTCTCATAATATCTCTGTTCTTTGGACCCCCAATCAATCCAAAAACTTTTGGAACAAAGACATCTACACTCAAATAAGCCTGGATGTTTGCTTCTTTCAGATCTTGTTGAAAATCATTGTCTTGGATCAATTTAAGAGTAACCTTCTCGCCAGAAGAAAGCAGATGCCCTGTATAAATTTCACCACATCCCCCAGAGGCAAGTAAAATCCAATCACCATGTTCATCAGTATCGACATCGATGTCTTTTAAGTCCAACGTTGGAATATCAATGTCCAATAGGTTGTCTGGGACTTCTTTGTCAAAATCTTGGAAGTCATCTAAATAATTGTTGGCTTCATCAGACAAGTCATTGTCGGATTCATCAGAGACAGAGTGCGGTTTTTCGCAGAAGTTATTCTCAGTATCAGCAGAAATAGGCTGGGGTATGTCCTTGAGGGTATGCATAACTTCATTAGACAGAGAAGGAGATATTTTGTCCAACGAAGCCTCCTGAATTTCATCTTCAACGTTCTCCTTGGCTTCCTGATATAGAGCCTGAGGTACACCATCCACGTTAATCTGGGGTTCGTTGAAGAGAGACCAAGATGTATTATCCAAGTTTTTCTGGGCCCCATCGAAGAGAGGCTGCGGTAAATTATCCAAGTTATTCTGGGCTTCATCTAGGAGAGGCAGGGATGCATCGTTCAAGTTGTTCTGGTCTTCATCTAGGAGAGGCAGGGATGCATCGTTCAAGTTATTCTGTGCACTTTCAGAGAGAGGTTGGTGTACGTTATCCAAGTTATCCTTGGTTTCATCGATGACAGATTGAGGATGATCGTCCAAGTTATCCTTGGCTCCATCGATGACAGGTTGAGGTTCATTGTCCAAGCTATCCTTAGCTCCATCGATGACAGGTTGAGGTTCATTATCCAAGCTATCCTTAGCTCCATCGATGACAGATTGAGGATGATCGTCCAAGTTATCCTTAGCTCCATCGATGACAGGTTGAGGTTCATTGTCCAAGCTATCCTTAGCTCCATCGATGACAGATTGAGGTTCATTGTCCAAGCTATCCTTAGCTCCATCGATGACAGGTTGAGGTTCATTGTCCAAGCTATCCTTAGCTCCATCGATGACAGGTTGAGGTTCATTATCCAAGCTATCCTTAGCTCCATCGATGACAGGTTGAGGTTCATTATCCAAGCTATCCTTAGCTCCATCGATGACAGATTGAGGATGATCGTCCAAGTTATCCTTGGCTCCATCGATGACAGGTTGAGGTTCATTGTCCAAGCTATCCTTAGTTCCATCGATGACAGGTTGAGGTTCATTGTCCAAGTTATCCTTAGCTCCATCGATGACAGGTTGAGGTTCATTATCCAAGCTATCCTTAGCTCCATCGATGACAGATTGAGGATGATCGTCCAAGTTATCCTTGGCTCCATCGATGACAGGTTGAGGTTCATTATCCAAGCTATCCTTAGCTCCATCGATGACAGGTTGAGGTTCATTGTCCAAGCTATCCTTAGTTCCATCGATGACAGGTTGAGGTTCATTGTCCAAGCTATCCTTAGCTCCATCGATGACAGATTGAGGATGATCGTCCAAGTTATCCTTAGCTCCATCGATGACAGGTTGAGGTTCATTATCCAAGCTATCCTTAGCTCCATCGATGACAGATTGAGGATGATCGTCCAAGTTATCCTTAGCTCCATCGATGACAGGTTGAGGTTCATTGTCCAAGCTATCCTTAGCTCCATCGATGACAGATTGAGGATGATCGTCCAAGTTATCCTTGGCTCCATCGATGACAGGTTGAGGTTCATTGTCCAAGCTATCCTTAGTTCCATCGATGACAGGTTGAGGTTCATTGTCCAAGCTATCCTTAGCTCCATTGATGACAGGTTGAGGTTCATTGTCCAAGCTATCCTTAGCTCCATCGATGACAGATTGAGGATGATCGTCCAAGTTATCCTTAGCTCCATTGATGACAGGTTGAGGTTCATTATCCAAGCTATCCTTAGCTCCATCGATGACAGATTGAGGATGATCGTCCAAGTTATCCTTGGCTCCATCGATGACAGGTTGAGGTTCATTGTCCAAGCTATCCTTAGCTCCATCGATGACAGATTGAGGATGATCGTCCAAGTTATCCTTAGCTCCATCGATGACAGGTTGAGGATGATCGTCCAAGTTATCCTTGGCTCCATCGATGACAGGTTGAGGTTCATTGTCCAAGCTATCCTTAGCTCCATCGATGACAGGTTGAGGTTCATTATCCAAGCTATCCTTAGCTCCATCGATGACAGATTGAGGATGATCGTCCAAGTTATCCTTGGCTCCATCGATGACAGGTTGAGGTTCATTGTCCAAGCTATCCTTAGCTCCATCGATGACAGGTTGAGGTTCATTATCCAAGCTATCCTTAGCTCCATCGATGACAGATTGAGGATGATCGTCCAAGTTATCCTTGGCTCCATCGATGACAGGTTGAGGTTCATTATCCAAGCTATCCTTAGCTCCATTGATGACAGATTGAGGATGATCGTCCAAGTTATCCTTGGCTCCATCGATGACAGGTTGAGGTTCATTATCCAAGCTATCCTTGGATAACTTGGACGATCATCCTCAATCTGTCATCGATGAAACCAAGGATAACTTGGATAACGTACACCAACCTCTCTCTGAAAGTGCACAGAATAACTTGAACGATGCATCCCTGCCTCTCCTAGATGAAGACCAGAACAACTTGAACGATGCATCCCTGCCTCTCCTAGATGAAGCCCAGAATAACTTGGATAATTTACCGCAGCCTCTCTTCGATGGGGCCCAGAAAAACTTGGATAATACATCTTGGTCTCTCTTCAACGAACCCCAGATTAACGTGGATGGTGTACCTCAGGCTCTATATCAGGAAGCCAAGGAGAACGTTGAAGATGAAATTCAGGAGGCTTCGTTGGACAAAATATCTCCTTCTCTGTCTAATGAAGTTATGCATACCCTCAAGGACATACCCCAGCCTATTTCTGCTGATACTGAGAATAACTTCTGCGAAAAACCGCACTCTGTCTCTGATGAATCCGACAATGACTTGTCTGATGAAGCCAACAATTATTTAGATGACTTCCAAGATTTTGACAAAGAAGTCCCAGACAACCTATTGGACATTGATATTCCAACGTTGGACTTAAAAGACATCGATGTCGATACTGATGAACATGGTGATTGGATTTTACTTGCCTCTGGGGGATGTGGTGAAATTTATACAGGGCATCTGCTTTCTTCTGGCGAGAAGGTTACTCTTAAATTGATCCAAGACAATGATTTTCAACAAGATCTGAAAGAAGCAAACATCCAGGCTTATTTGAGTGTAGATGTCTTTGTTCCAAAAGTTTTTGGATTGATTGGGGGTCCAAAGAACAGAGATATTATGAGAGTTAAAGGGGACAAAAAAGCTGATAAATATGGAAAAGGTGGCATTATGATCATCCAGCAGTTCTGTGCAAAAGGTAAAGTTATATTCATTCATTGCTTATTTAGTGGAGTCAACAAACACTAATCACTGAGCATGTGAAAACTAACAATGTGTCAGTGAGTCATGACTGCTTTCTGATCATTCTAGGTATGTGCTGAGTCTGATCAGAATTGTCGTTGTCTGCATAAAGAAGGCTTGGGAGAGAGGATCCTATAAATATAACACCCAAAACGGGCCATTATCGGCCCACCAGTGAAACGCCATTTAAATGGCGTTTGACTGGCGGGTCGATAAGTTTGCTGGCGGGGTAGCTTTGTGATTTTCCAGGGGTTCCAGATCAGTATTGCTAGAGAGCCCTAAAGCTTTGCGATTTTCCAGGGGGGAGGAGGGTCCGGACCCCTGTCCCCCTCTAGATCAGCACATGAGTTAAGATGAACTTAACTCGTTGAAAGTGGCTCTGGACAGACTATGAGAAAACAAGTAATGTGATTGTGCGTTACGATAATGCCAATCTTTTATCAGTGCATGCGCAGATTCGGAGGGGTACAGTGTGCTATAGTGTTCAAAGGCAATATTGGTCATGATCCCCGAAAAATCACAAAGCTACAAAGCTAGCATTCAATGTGATGGCCCGCTTTTAGTACTATTTTGATCCTCACTCCTTATCAACTTAAAAAAATCCTAGATCCGTTCATGCAGGGTCTTCACTTTCCGTATGAATAAAGCTTGGGTCCTTTATAGTTGCAAACTGAGCGCAGACACTGATTGTTGGTTTTTGTCATGACATGGCTTGTTAACCAACGATGTACACGGAAAGTGTTACCTTTACTGTTGATTCAAAGATGCATAATGATAGGACTATACCATTATTCATAGAAACAGGTAAATAATGGTAAATATATCATCACAGGTGGAGGCAGTGTAGGATATATACTGTATAAAATACCATTGACCTGGATTAGTTTTATATACTTTGCTAACAACAATTCTCATTCTATCTTTGAGCCAACAATATTGCAAGAAATACATTTTCAATGAATAGCACCCATTCGCTTGCAATTAGAACTGCCTAGGACAATTCCGCAAAATTCCGTGGAATCAGACCACGGATGTACATCGAGGATCTACTTTGAACGTGACGCTGGTGTTATATAACGTGACGCTGACGTCACAGAAACTATGTTAACACAATAACAAGTGGGACTGAAGCAAAACAAACAGCTATAAAAGAAGCTATAGCGATATTTTAAATTAATTGAAAAAACAACAACATAAACTTCATTTATTCTGCTTATTAAACTTTTTGAATAATCAGAATAATCGATTTTAAAAGAGCTGAACCCACATGCTACAGAACTAATTTTCCATACGCCAGTTCCGGCTAACAAAATGAACCTTTTTGTTACCTAGTACTACGCGTTATGCTCCTAATATACACCCACGCCATGATCGGATTCTCGAATTGTGGCAGACTTTCCCGAATTATCAGCTTGTTTACAATTTATTTGCAGGAAGAACGCTTTACGACCTTATTGAATCCTGCATAGCAGAGTCGTTGATCCTATTCCCAAAACAATGGCTACAGATTGGCTATCAAATGGCAATTCACTTGGACCAAATGTATGCCAAAGGAGTATTGCACAATGACATCAAGAAAGAAAATATCCTAGTCGATTTTAAGCCGACAGATTTCAAAGTCTTTTATATTGACTTTGGCCAGGCCACGTTTCGGAAGGGAGGTATATGGGAGCCCCCAGAAGATTTTGAGGAGACGGATGGTCCGGATGATTATCTTGCTCCCGAGGTGTTCTTGGGCGCTAGGTCTTCACCGAAGAGTGACATATTCTCCCTGGGTGTCATATTTGCTGAATTAGCTGACGAGTTCTGTAGGTGTCTGGAACCACTCGCTATGGACATGTGTGAAGAAAGACCAGCTGATCGCCCAACACTTGAAGAGGTGGCAGAACGGCTGGCAGACTTGATCATGGAATTGGAGTAGCACTTTTATATATGGTATGTACAATAACTTGTCTTATTGTTTTTTATATAACGTACATTTACTTGTCCAATTACTTTCATAATATTTCATACAGTAACATGGCCTATTTTTTAATAATATTACGTATATTTACTTGTCCTGTAAATTCAATAATAGCATGTACATTTCCTTTTCCTGATAATTTAATAATATTACGTACATTTACTTGTCCTGTTGATTTAATAATAGTATGTTTATAAACTTGTCCTGTTGCTTAAATAATTTGTGCATTTACTTGTTCAATTAATTGAATGTAACATACAGTTACGTGCCCTGTTATTTTAATAAATTACCTACATTTACATTATCTGTTGATTTAATAATATTAGGTATATTAACTTGTCCTGATGATTAAATAATTTTGCATTGATTTGTCCAATTAACTTAATAATATTATATAAAGTTAGTTGTCCTGTTGTTTTAATAACATTACCTACATATCTTTTTCCTGTTCATTTAATAATGATATTAGGTATAGTATCGTGTCCACTGATTAAATAATATGTGCATTGACTTATTATGTTAATTTGATAACATAACATACAGTTACTTTTCCTTTTGTTTTAATAATATTACCTACACTTATTTGTCCTGTTGATTTAATAATATTAGGTATGTTAACTTATCCTGTTGATTAAATAATATAGTGTGCATTTACTTTTCCTGTTGATTTAATAATGTTACGTGCATTTACTTTTCCTTTTACTTTGATAATATTACCTACATTTACTTGTCTTGTTGATTTAATAATGTTACGTACAATTACTTTCCTGTTGATTTGATAACATTATGTACATTTATTATTCCTGTTGATTTAATAATGTTGTACATCTACTTTTCCTATTACTTTGATAATACTACCATTTACTTGTCCTGTTGATTTACATGTCCTGTTGATTTAATAATACAGGTTCATTAATTTGTCTTGATGGCTTAATAATTTTAAATGGCGTTTCGCTGGCGGGCCGATGATGGCCCGCTTATAGTGGTATTTGGATTCTCCCATCCCTCATCAGCTAAAAAAATCGTTGTCAAAGTTGGAACCCCTCTGACAAAATTTTCTGGATCCGCGCATGGATCAGATGGGGCAGATGCAAACGAAAAAATCTTCGGTTTCTTGTGACAAGATCAAATGCGATTGGTAGCAAATTCTCATTTGCTTGCTCAATATATAAATCAGATCATATGTTCTATTTTCATATCGTATTTTATTTCAGAAATCAGCAACACCAATTTCTTTTAGGTGGATTGGTCGACAACGTGTGATCCTTGTAGCCTGTTTTGAAGATAGATTCCAAAACTACAGAAAATATTTTAATATAACATAGCTGAATGCATGGACTGAGAAACTGTGTGATTTTCTTATGGTTATGGAGCAGCAAAAATCAAACGTTCAACAAACAAACAGCGGAATGAGAAGTCTCTTACCCCTTAAAGCGCCAGTCACACCTGCAGCAGACGACAAATTTTGTGTAATCTTTCCCAATTTTCGAAAAATATAAGGTATGCTATTTCATGAGGATCGTCTGAGGATTCTCATAAAATATCATGCCTTATTTGTTTTTTTGTTTTTTCTTTTTTTTTTTTTTTTTTCTTTTTTTTTTTCTTTTTGAAAAAGCGGCAAAATTTGAAATTGTCGTCTGCTTCAAATTATAGGCGGCGCTTTAAGAGCTTAAAAGGATTGGTTGGCTGCTTTAACTCTTCCTGGGAACTCTTTGCATGCTATGAATTTTTTCATGCTTTTGTTGTCGTCTGACGATTTGTTCTTTCAAAAATTTACTTTTTCAAAACATACTTTTAGGGAACACTATCAGAGAGTCAAGCAGTTTGTATATAGGTCAGGACCGACGCAATGTCAGTTCTGATCTGGGTCCAAACTGTTTGCAAAGGAAGCCAGCAGGCGACAAAAGTCGCCACTTGCAAGGAAAGAGTAAAGGGAAGATATCTGTTGAGGAAATTACCTAAACTGGCTCCAGTCCTTAATACAATTTTTCATCAATGTGTCATATCATACACTTGTTGCCAGTCTAACTCTGATGGCTCTGTTTTAAAACAGAGCCATCAGAGTTAGACTGGCCACAAATATATGATATGACACATTGATGATTATTAAAACAGAGCCATCAGAGCTAGACTGGCCACAAGTTTATGATATGACACATTGATGAAAAATTGTTTTAAGGACTGGAGCCATTCTAGAAATTACCTAAATACTTGTATTTATCCTTGATTTTTTTCAGCAAAAAAGTTTCATCTAACAGTGTAAACCAAGATTAGCAGCAGTCTGATCAAGGTTTACACTATTACCCCATATATGAAACAAAGTACGAAATACCCATATCAGCCCTGGCTACCTTCTTGTAGTGCAAACCCAGATCAACAGAATGTGACGTCTGATCAGGGCCTCCGGTGTTTGCTTACAGAATGCTCTATTTAAATTGAATAAAAATGAAGAATACCACCCAACACCCCTTAAAACGGAAAAAGGTGGGTTCATTTGATTTATTTATACAATATTTAAAGAAGGTGGCTAAATTAGCTATAAGATGGCCAATTCTGCTCTTCCATGAAAAAGTTAATATTATTTCGGATGGTTCAGACTTAAGGTTTCTTGGCATTTATTAAAAACATGTTAAAAGTGACTTTTTTCTAGGCAGAGTCATGAGTTATAAGAATTTTCATTAAAAGACATGGATCAGCCAAAATGATGCTTGGCAAACCCTTGTCATCGTTTTGCATATCAATAGCTGCATAATATTAAAATTAATAAGTATGCAAATTGTGATCCAAATATCACATAAGTTTCAATGATTATGAGCATTTTCGCTAACTGATCACAAAAGGCTGGACTGATGACATGTATATGTATGTGCAAACGTGTGTCCGAAGTTACCTGATGTCCGAATGTATCCGACTTTACCCTACTTTATTTCCATTCAAAAGTTTGCTCGGGGAGAGAGAACTGATTGCTTTTCATTTATTGCCTTCTTGGTGTCATGTGGCTGCTATTGTTCTTTGATTCAACTTTATAGTCGTATGCTGGTCTGCAGTGTGTGATTAAGGTATTTCCTGGTCATACGTGCTTTTTTCATTCCATGCGCGGATCCAGAGGACGGACAAGGCGCCCCCCCCCCCCTTGAAAAATCACCAAAATATAGGGTTTCTTAACAATGCCGGTCGTAATCCCATGAAACACACAAAGCTACCAAGCCAGCATTCAAAGCTGGGCTGTTATCGGTAAACCAGCGAAACGCCACTTATTTGGACCCTCTCTCCCCGCAACAGCTAACAAAAAGTTGTCAAAGTTGGACGACCTCTGGCAAACCTTTCTGGATCCGGCGCATGCATTCTGTGTACTTACAAAGGTCTTTCATAGCTGTAAACAGATCTTTGCCGTTTTCTTCTTCTTGCAGTGGTCTATAGTCACCATGTTCTCTTCCTGGCTGTCTGGACTTAGGACTAAGTACCATACTAGTGTTAGAAACTGACTTGACAGCGTTTCCCATATAGGCATTGCTTCGAGCTCCATGTGTAAAGATATGTATAACTCTGAAATTGGGATCAACCATTAAAGCGCCAATCACAACAGAAGTCGTCTGCTTTACTCGTCTGCTGAAATGTTTAAGAAGCCTCTAGGGCAAACAGTGTGGATCCAGATCAGACTGCTCCTATAGGAGCAGTCTGTTCTGGGTCCACGCTGTTTGCTTCTATACTTAATTCGTCAGTAATGTTAGGCAATTATTTGCAGCAGACGACTTCAGCAGACGACATTTTCAGATGCATTTTTTTTCTTGGCGCTTTAAGGATTAAATATAAATGTTGTTAATGTGAACGGCAATAGTATGTCCCTCTGCTGCTGCAGCGGCGGCGGCGTCGGCGGCTGCTGCTGCTGTTGCTACATGTACTTGAGGTAGGTTGATAGAAATAGTTAGGTTTGTATGATTTATTACAGAGTTGTGCCTTTAATTGACTTATATCAGATTTGCATCGATACTTATGCTGTTCTTGGATATTAACCCTTAATGCGCCAAGAAAAATGCATCTGAAAATGTCGTCTGCTGAAGTCGTCTGCTGCAAATAATTGCCTAATATTACTGACAAATTAAGTATTGAAGCAAACAGAGTGGACCCAGAACAGACTGCTCCTATAGGAGCAGTCTGATCTGGGTCCACACTGTTTGCCATAGAGGCTTCTTAAACATTTCAGCAGACGAGAAAAGCAGACGACTTTTGTTGCAATTGGCGCATTAAGGGTTAAAATGCTAACAATTGTTCTCAGGCTTAGTTTAAAATAGCTATGGAAAGCACAATAGTCAAACTTGATACATGAAAAGTTTCAGTAATCTAGCTAGTCTTCAGCTGAGCAGACTGGTGTGAATCTAATCTAACATTCCAGAAAGATCTTGAAGCATTTGAAAAGTGGGCGAGTGACTGAGGTATGAGATTTAATGCTAAAATATATTAAAGAGACTAGATCTGTAACTATGAACATTTTTCGGAAAAAATATTTTCTTTTCAAATCATTTGTAAAATAGAAATAAGTTCTGTTTTCACAATAAATATGTTCAGTACAGCTGAAAGCTGCATGGAACAGTGAATTATCTAATAAAAACAGGTGATTTTTCTCTTGTTAGGAATTATTTACGTCCCTCCAATATCTAGACAGTTGATTTTTAACATAAATGCTGTTGTTTTGATAGATATTATTTGTTAAATTTTATGAAAATGGTAACGTTTACCTGAATTTGAGTATTTTTTTTACTGTATTCTTGAAAAAAATAGAAACTTTATTTCCAAAATTAGAATATCAAAAGTTACAGACTATGCAGCTTTAACCTCATAAGTTTCAACAGTAGATCCAGCCATTTCTATACACTGAATAACCATATACTACAGAAAATAAAACAGAACCCCTACCTTGGAATCTTAATATCAGTGGATCAAAAATGGGAACCTCATCTCATCAAAATTACCAAAAAGGCGAATTTTAGTACATTAGCTTTCCTAAAACAGATCTTCAGACACTGCCCAGAAACATGTATATAGATTGTTATACTGACGTCGACTAAAAACGTCTCACTCATTATCACTGATTTCTTATTTGATATATAAAATGAACAGCCGCGTACTGCTTCTTTATGTAGAGGTTGGGCGATTTTGGAAATGACTTTAATTTGAAATGCAGGTGACGCGTTATTCCGATGACGTCATACTGGCTCAACGTACACATGACGGCATTGTGCATCGATCGCTTGTGATTTCTATTTGAATTTGCATCCAGTTTCAGCCGTTAATGTTTTGCTAATCAATGAAAAAATTTTGGATCATTTTTTCGAACAGTTGTGCTTGCGAGTAACAGCTTTATGAAATTATGACGTCATATTAAAGATAAAATGTAAGGTCCGTTTACGAAACTTGCCAACATGCTCGTTTTAAGTTATGGAAAAATGATAAGGGGTACATTAGGTAATGTACGCAGAATATGCCTACATAAAATTACGTTATTTAAGATGAGCTATAACGTCCAATGGCCAGTCGTTTGTCTACGTTAACGTCATCCAAAACGGCCGTCTGGAACAAGTGCCAGATTGCGTTTCCTCAGCAATCGTCGCTGGTTAAAGACTGAAGACTTTTGCAAAAGATTCGTAACAATATTTTCACCCACTTTGCAGAGTCATGACATTTAAGTTTTACTGAAATGCATGGCGAAATGGTGGGTGGGGTAAGTTGTTTTGTTCAGCAGACGCATACAAATATTGTCTGAACTCTATAAACGCATTTTTTGGTATAATAGAGACTGTTTTACAATGGTAAAACACGATTTTCCTGTCAACGGATTGTGTCTGGAAAAAAAGCAAATGTGGCTAAAATCTTGTGTCGCACAAAATGGTTACCCTTGTCTCAAACCGTGGTCGTTTGCTCAGCCTCAAATATTCTTTCAGCAATTTTTTCTCATGAGATACTCTTGGCTGATAAGATGTTATAGTGCACTAAAATTCATAACTAAAGGTTGATCAGTCTAAGAGATATTCACGTTTATTTTTAGATGAGGCGTTTTTTCTTGACGTCAGTATAGTTTGTTCAGAACTTGAATATGGATCAATAGTATGGGATCCTTATTGGTAGAATTGAGAAAACCCAGCGCCACGCAGTACGTTTTATATCTGGAGACTACGCTACACGCGAACCTTGATGTATCTCCGAAATGCTGAAAGATCAAGATCTTCCATCACTTCAAGACAGAAGGATGACAGCTAGATTAACGTTCTTCTACAAAGTGGTCGAGGGGCTAGTACCGGCAATATCTCCAGATGCTTTCCTAAAACCGCAGAGGCAAAAACGCCAAATTCATGCCAAAAATTAAAAGGCTTTGATACCAACATAATTGTAGAAAGTCATAGAACCAAAAACACCAAATCTTTTATAGTTAAGCAGTCAAAAAAGACAGTGTAATATAGCAGTTATTATTTTTTCATAACAACAGTGAGAGACTGGAACAGTCTAGAAGAAGCTACAGTGTGCGCGGATTTAGTTGAGGGCTTTTTTGCAGCCCTGCAATCTAGTGACTAACATTCTAGAAAAATTATAAACACTCTCTTTCTCCCCCGTGCATTCAATGCCGTAACATGCCCTGCGCCTGGCCTGTATAAATACAGATACAGATAACCTGGTCAGAACTCTCGAAAGCAGGTTTTCTCGCGATGGCCCCCATGCTTTTCGACAGGAAATAGAAAATTCCTATGAATGTATTGTATCATGTACAGACTACCAACCTATAAATCAATCTACTGGTAGTAGACATTTTTCAGTTGCACCTTACATTACGATTTGTCAGTCAACGGAGGCTTACTTTGGACTTTATATCAGAGGGGCGATGTCAGCAGTAACTGGAATCTATATTTTTCGTCTGCTACTAAATATTATTTTTTTTTTTGCCCTGAGAACTTTTTTTAACCTTAATAAACAGTGCATACCCTAATTAAATGCCGCATGATGACATTTCACCAGTTTGCAAGTGTAAAAAACATGTACCGAAAATTATATTTCACAATTGAAATGCAGCCGAAGATCTTTTTTAAAGTTATTTCTTGTTCCATGCATGCATGCATTCACTTGTTGTAACTTGTGAGTAGGTAAATTCGATGCTTCTGCGTCCAATATGATTATTTTTTGCGTCAATATTTCATCAAGCTCAGGTTAATGGACAGTGGAAACGCATAAGGCGTTTGCAACTTGTGCAAGCCAATATAGCTTGAACACAGTAATTGAAAATCATTCGAATGCAAAGGAGATAAGGAGCAGACATGGAATTCAAGCATAAACGTCCGTATCTTGTTTTGATCATTCATGTACCGAACTACTAAGCAATTTGGGTTCCCCTTGACCTTTAAGAGGACTTGAATTTATGCACTACTCATTTCTAACCAGAGAGCAACGAGGACTTTGACTTTTGTTAAAACCATGGCAGTTTTCTCCACAGTCTGTCATGTTTGACTTTATACTGCCATATTTGCCTTTGTATATCAAATGCCTCACATTTTCCCCGCACTAAGTTAAAACATAGTACATTTGTTGGGCTCAACCCCCCTATGTCAGGGGATTGGGTGCGTGGTTAAAACCGACTGGTATATTATACTTATCGGGAGATATAAGTATCAGGCGCGTTCCTGGGGCAGTTCCCACTCTAAATAATCCCCCTTTTGCGGAAAATGGTTTTAGAGCATTTCACAGGGCTAAAATGAGCTGTGAAGACACGCAGCATAAACACAATAAACTTCCAAAAATCAAATTGAATAGCTAAAACCCTATACTTGCATCGTCAAGTTGTAAGCACACGCGTATTTTCGTAAGTACGCCCCTGAGTATGCATAAAGCTTCCGCCAACGCAGTCACACAGGGCACCGTAATTAAGAGACGTCTACACCAACAGTTTTTGTCTTGTCCCCTTGACTGGTGTTATAATACAATATACAATTGGCGTCATCATTAAACTAAAACCATGATGCATAGTGGGATATTGCTAATCTTAAGTTAAATCAGGGATGGGCTAAATTACGTATTTGATTAAGCTGCATCCTATCATATCTAGCTCCTTATCTTTAACATACTGAAGGAGTTCACCAATCTATTATAATTATTATTAATCATTATTTCCCACCTCCCGAAAAAATGCTTAAACTGTTTAATTCAATACACGCTTAGTTGAGCACCCTTAGAAATTCAGAAGGAGTAAAATACAAAAAGACAATAAGTATAGCTTTTTACCTCATGGTATTTATTAGGTGAAGTGGGTTGGGGTGGAAACACATTATTTTCATGACAAGCTTGACTAAGCGGTTTAACAGTACTTCATGCACATACCTATGCTAGAAACTGACAACAACCCTTCTTGTACCAGCAGAACTCAGTTTTGATTGATAAAAAATTTCCTAGGAGTAGAGCTCTAACGAAGCCTTGATATAATGTAGCTCAATGCAAGGGAAGAGTGTGTGTCTTCTGGCATACTATATGCTACCATGCTGCTGCATATATCATAATATGGAAAGTTTATTATTGGCCATAGCCCTACCGCTAAGTTCACACAAAGGGTTGGATCCAGGCCTACAAACTAAAATTTCGCTTGATATGTTTCAATATCTATTGCACCTCTGCTTGCATACTACAAATAGGTAAACAAAGATTGCAACCTGACTTAGTTATTGCAAAATTATTTCATGATCTAATTCCATAACAGTATGGGACCTGATCAGGGGCATTTCCAGCTCATACTCACTTACTATCCAACGATGTAAATCATGTTTTAAGGTCACCAATCTTGTGTTTCATGTAAAGAACGTATGAAGGGTATTCACTACCTAAAAATAGTAAGTGAGTTTGCTCAGGAAATACCACAATCACAAACAGCCAACAAACTTATGCACCACGAGGAAGAGCCACACAACCAAAAAAAAAAAAAAACAGGAAGACAAACTAAGCAAAGCAACCAGCTTTTTCTTCCCCATCAAGATGATTGCAAAACTAGAATGGACATAAAGTAACGTACAACAAAACATAGAACAAATACAGACTCGCACAATGGGAGTAACAATAAACAAAAAGTCAACAACAACAGAAAAAACACCTTAGAGCCGACAGCAGCCTAAGCCACTGGGGGCCTTAAATGCTTTTCAATGGTACCAAATCTTCGCCCTAGATTCTGCTGTTGCTGGAGTACAAGAAATTTCCAGCTCACACGGAAGCTTTCTACGTATATCAGAATGCTCCATATGAATTTCTACTTCAGTCGGACCAAAATTCCAAACTGAGTCTTCTTGCATGAAAGGTCCAATCAAGCATCCGAATAAGAATGTGCAAATTAAAGTGATTCTCCTTTATTTCTGCAGTCAGACTCAATAGATTGAATATAATTTCAGTTTCTAGAACAGAAGCGGAGGTTGAAATATTTCTCTCTATCAGATTCAAACCGTTGCATGAGTTGCAGTATGTTCTGGATTCATTATGTTTACTTCCAGCATAGAATTAGTCCAGAGTGTATTTTAATATAATCAGCAGTCATAAAAACCATGCAACATTTTCACGATTACAATACATCAGCACTTTAAAAGAAAATATTAGTTTGCTGAAGATGACTTTATTAAAGCACTTCATATGATTTCATAACAAGAAATTAACCGTGTCGCAAGTTACAACTAATAAAGTTGTTAAACGTTTCTGAATTACACTGCTGAGATAGCACCTCTTAAATAACGTAAGTCTAAGGTGTGCTACACCATACAAATCCTAAGGTCCGCGGTAACTGAAAAATGTCTAATAGAGACTACGGTTCCTTGGACCATTGAGTCAGCGAGACTCGACTATTTTATTAGACTTTTCGCTTACCGTAAAGGCGGCACCTCATGAATGCATAATTAGGACTGGTCAACCTTAGAAATAGGTAGAAGCTGAAGATGAGGCGTGGTTTTATTCAAAAGCAACTGTATCATCTTGCGCTTTTGCCTCAGTACAAACGCAAAACACATTATTTAGTTCTTAAATCGCCAGCAAAATAACTACATCTGAAAACGTCTATTTAACATAAGCATAGAGGCAAACATTGTGGACCCAGACCAGACTGCTCCTACAGGAGCAGTCTGATCTGGGTCCACACTGTTTGTCTGACGATAAAAACATACATTTTATGATTATGCGCTTTAAGGGTTAAAAAATGTGAGTTCAGCGTGTATACATACTACCAGCAGTCCTTCTACCTAGCCGCTATTGTACTCTGGAATAGGCTTCCATCAGAGATTGTGAAGTAGTCTGCCAGATCAATCATCAGTCTCCATAAATCTAAACACTGTTTTTAACCTGCTTTTAAATTTCCCATCTGCACTAACACTTAGTCTATCATCTTTTATTTCCTCACTATTTCACTTTTTCTTCTGCTAGAATCTAGCTTTGATCCTTGCACTGACAGCGCGACTGCACATAATACTCGTGAGAGGATGCTGCAGAATGAAAAGATAGATAGATATGATTTTCATGAAATGCACGCACGTTTACGCGGCCCAAACAACTCATTTATTTTATCACCAAATTATAAATAGAACCTGATTTCCCTTGTTTAAAGGGGACAGCAACCCTAATAATAAGTATGTTTAATCAGAAAGAGCTCACCGAACCATGAATTTTGACACACGTATCATCAAAATCGGTTGAAAAATAAGGAAGTTATGGGTGTTTGAAGAATTCAATATGGCCAACGTTTAGCCGCCATTTTGAATTTTTAATTATTTTTCAGAATATTTTCAACTGCTTAATTTTTAGTTATCAATACTATCACAGCATCTGTGGTTCAGCAGATATGCAGCTTCATACATAAGGGAAATGTTTTATTAAGATAATTGCAAGTAATCCATTGGTTTGTCTTTTATTTTGATTATGCATATTTAATTAGGCTGTGTGACGTCACTAAACCTACAATATGGCCACTTCCATTACAGTCGATTTGCAAATTTTCAAACGCCTACAACTTCTACGTTTTTCAACCGATTTAGATGAAACTGGTATCAAAATTCACGGTTTATTAAGATCTTTCATAAAAAACATAGTAATCATCAGGGTTGCCGTCCCCTTTAAGATATGAAATAGTCGAGCCACCCTCAGATATGAATATTAAAGTTGCCGCCTTTACAGTAAGCGAAAAGTCTATTAATATTTTCTCCGAGTAATTACCTCGAGATGATCCTCTGGTAACAATCAGACACCCTTCCCCATTTTGGTCTTGTTTCTCTCACGTCCTCAACTCCACGGCACTTAGTGTTCTCTCTGATCTTCTTTGCGATCCAGGTCCACGGGGTTTAGTCTCCTCTTTTCCACAACTGGAGGCGTCATTCTGGAAGTCAAACGTTTTTTTTAATTCTATCCTGGGTATTTATTTAATTTTTGTGTCTTTTAAATCAACTTTTAATCTTATTTTGCCAATTTTTTCCTTTTTTTAAATATTTTTTTTTCACGATTCTTGTTAAATGTAACCTACATGTAGAGCTCTTTATGAGTATTCTTCTATCATGAAGCATATGGACTAGCATACGTGATTTTGGTGCTTATATATAGGGTTAAGTCAGGCTTTGGACATCAGGTAAATTCGGACAAAAATTTGCAAACAGAAAAAATCCTGATGAGACGGCTCATAATGAGCCGTCTCATCAGGCTTTTCAGTGTTTGCTAACTTAATTTATTTTTTATTACTATAATTAAAATATGAAACAAACAAGTCGCTGTCCGAATTTAGATGACCGTCCGAATTTGCCCGACTTTACCCTTCATTGTTTTTCACATGCAATAATCGCCCATGCTGACAAATACAGAGGCCATTTAACCCTATCCTTCATGAATAGTCATGCTTAGCTCCGCCCATTTTAAATAATTATATAAATAAACTTTGAACAAAGACATTACTTGTCATATCCCCTAGTGTAAGATCATATTTCCATAAGCAAACAGAGTAGACCCTGAACAGAAAGCTCGTGAAAAGGTGACGGTCTCTACATGTATGAGGTAAAGGGTTAATCATACATGTCATACATGCGCAGCTTTCTTGAAGATTTGAGACTTGGCACCGATTCTTCATCCAGGCCTCGAGGTTATAAAACCGGAGTACAATCTCAAGCTCAAAATAAAGCGCAATGAATGGTTGCTTGCGGACACGTGTCCGTGTCCGCAAGCAGCCAATTATTGCGCTTTGTTTTGAGTTCGAGAATGAACTCGCATTTTATAACCTCGAGGCCAGGTCCTTTCGTTGGTTGTGCGAGCATTCC
Organism: Loripinus fragilis; assembly: GCA_964019695.1. Lineage (NCBI taxonomy): Eukaryota > Metazoa > Mollusca > Bivalvia > Lucinida > Lucinidae > Loripinus > Loripinus fragilis. Next base: position 64,383,386 of record OZ026516.1, read on the forward strand.
AGCTTCTGGCGAGACTGTGTGAATGCGCAGAATTGTCAGAACATTGGTTGCTCGCCGATGCGACAAAGTACCAATTTCATGAGATGACCCAAATTAGTATCAATGTCTATTTGTATAATTATAACAATTATTTACCTTCTTTTTTCCAAAAGATGATTTTCTTCGTCTCATTTTCTTCTTTTTGCGATTATTTTCCATCATGTGGGGAAAAAAGCTTTCGCGAAATCGGGAAAAGATAGTCGATACAATTATCGTGCAGCAGGCTGCGTTAAATAATTACGGCTGACTGCCTTAGCGACGGGGTCACGTAACTAGCGTACGTTAACGTCAGAAAGTTGGTCACGTCATAACGGGATGCATGCAAAAACATAATTTTTACTCCTTCATTATACATAATAATAATTATGATTATAATGTTTAATAAAATGTAAATACCTGTTTTCTGCGAAATTCATCTTGTATTATTTTTTTTTAGATAAAAACATAAATGACCATTATATGCCAATGGCTCGTCACATGTCTATGACGTAGTCAGTGTGTTGACGTCGGCTACACTGAGCGGCTGAATTAGCAAATTATTGAAAAACGTGCTTTTGTATGAATAACTTTGACGCAGATCAGTCTATGGAAAGTAAAATAACTAAACCGTGTTGAATAACACACCGGGTAGGCGCAGTCGAAAACGCTTTAACAAACGTCGAACCCGGATCAAAAATCACTAGAAACAGTGTTTTTGATTACCATTTGTCGCCAGCCGGGCGACAAATGGCAATCGAAAACCCCGTTTCTAACGATTTTTGATCTACGTTCGTCGATAGTATTATCGTTTTCGATTGCCGCCTACCCGGAGTGAATAAGTACAAATGCGCATTGAGGTGGCTCATCACGATAAATCTACTCAACGATCACACTTTTAAATTTGGTACTGTAGCATGGCAAACTCGACCGGCTATGGGTATAAAAACTCTTTTTTTTTTCAAGAGTTATAATTGATCGTGTTTTTTTCCGTGTCATAGTCAACAATTTGTTTACTTTGTTTACAATTTGCTACTTGTTTACATATGCTACTAAATACTTCTCCCATTGAAATCTGTATAATACTTAGCATACGGTTTGTTTTATGCATGGACTGTCAATTTATGAAATAAAAAGGATATATTTACATTTTCGAAGCAAGCCTATAATGAATCTCTAGATTTTAGCGACCGTTCATAACCTCATGAACGACACAAAATTTGATTGACAGCTGCTAAGCTCACTTGCCCATGCATTACGCTTCGAACATCGAATTCATTCGCCAGAAGTGACACTGGTGTTGTGATTGACAAATAAAACAAGTACACGGTTCCCAGCTTTATTTATTCAAAACATGCATGCATATTTAACATGTTTAAACCACTGCTAAAAATATTTAAAGGAACACCTGATAATTTTCCATAGGTGAAAATGTTAACCCCTGTCCTATAGACAAGCTATACATTTCACTAGACAATACGGTAGAAACCCAATTTCTTTTTCTATCTTTGCTAAGAGAGTCAAAGTATTGAATCGAAAAAAGTTTTTGACAAAGCATTCGCTGCTCAAGTTCATGGCTCAAATTTTGTAATTTTTAATTTTCTTGAAAATGACTATTTTTTCTGGAACTCTGTAGATTTAATATCGTAACCTAATGATTTCTGCAACATTAAAAGGCTATTGAATGTACAGAAATGATGGTGTTGCGGTGTTTGGTTGAAAAAATCGTCTATAAATTTTGATTGAAAAAAGGGGTATTTTTAACAAATTCTATTTTTATATAAAGTGTTCCATGGATATTTCTGGAAAGGAACTACTTCATTTTCATCAAGAAACATCATCATTGGTCGGTTACCAAACTAATCACAGGACAAGCATGGTTTTGCCTTATTAATCCAACTCTTGCTATGAGTCGGACTATGAGTGCATTTGGCAAAACACGCAGTGTTCCTTTAAATATCTTGAGCAGTGTATATAGTATATTCCATTACAGTAATTTGCTTTTACATGCTAACTGGGCTGAACATCATACGGACATCATGATGTCCAACCCAGTAAGCATGTAAAAGCTTAATGCTGGAATGTAATAATACATTAGTATAAGTTATTTTGTGATTTGTCCGTCTGTATGGGAAGATAATTTACGAGCTATAGCACGTGGTTATCTCCCGTACAGACGCACAAACCATATAATTAATTTCTTATTGCGTCTGGGAGTGATATAACGCCCTACAATAAAATGTCTAGTGGGTTACAAATTTGGTAACGTAACGTGATGACGTCTATTATAACGTTGCAAAAAAGATGGTTTAAATCTTGACATTTTCACGCCAAATTGAGATCATTATTACTGTGTTTCCAGGTTTTAAGTGACCACCGTTTTTCTTTTATTTAACGACTTTAATCCTTACTAATACGATCGACGTTTAGCATGTGGATTTAAATGTATACCGCGTAACTAAACCTTATTTTTAGGAGCATCTCTTATTATGAACTAAGGCCCACATTCCCTGCAATTCAGAATAACTTAGTCTTTTTCCTTGAGATATATACCCATTTGCGCCTCTATATTAGTTATCATAAGCATAATGCACGAATTTTAAACTACTGATCGGTAGTTTATTTATGTATCGATAAGGTACACTTGGGGACTGATTCAAAGGTGTGGAACAAAACACGCAGAAATTCCATCTAATCCCAGCCTATATAAAAGCTCAAAAAATAATCTAATTACGCGGTCTATATCTAAATTCAATTCTTTAATTTTATTTTTCAATTAAAATAACCATTAAGGAATAAACGGCAAAAAACGGGGGTCACATTAAGCCTGGAAACACAGTAAGCAGTTTTAATGTCATATGATAAATAGAATCTAACATTCCTGCTCCTGTATTATTAAATTTATTAAACTCGTTGCTTAAAAGAGATAACATGCTCGGCCAGCTTCGCATTTTATCTATTTTCCCCAACTCGTTTAATTAATTCACAAAACATGAGCACTCATGTATTCCTCTATTTAATCATACAGTTTGTACATTGTACTTTGTGTATTGTGAGATATTTGAAGTTAAAACATTGGAATATCAATGAAAGAAGCAACAAATAGAAGATCTTACACGAGTGCTCATGTTTAATTGAATTTATTAAACGAGTTGGGGAAAAGCGATAAAATAAGAGGCTTGCCGCAACGAGTTTAATAAATTCAGTAATACAGGGGCATGAATGTTTGATTCTATGACATTACGACTACTTTGAAATCTCATTTCTGTCGTGAAAAAGTTATAATTTTGTTATTATGTACAAACGTTGTTATGGATGTCATAACGTTTCCTGTAAATCTGTAATCCACTATTGGTTTATCGATTTTATTGCATTGTGTTATTTCATTCCCAGACGCGACGTCAAAATTAATGAAAAATGAAGTTAAAACATTGGAATATCAATGAAAGGTACTACAATAATAAATAATAAAATGTGAAATTCTGAACAGCAATAAACAGACAAAGTAATTTATTATCTACTATGTAATGAAATACAGGAAAATATTGATTAAATATAATGCATATATTTCACAGCCATGAAAATATAAAAACTTGTATTTTCACAGCAGTGAATATACAAGATTTGATATTTTCAGGGGAGAGAAACTGTAAGATTGGAAATACTTTTTTTCTATTTTCTCAATATGGTCTAAAGGAAGCAACTCTTTATGGCATATCTGTTTCTTTCCTAAGGGATACAACTTTTGGTGTATCCTATTTCTATGAAAATGTAAACAAAAAGTCAGAGTCGCTTAGAAGCTTAATAAATGAAAGAGCTTTTATAAATCCGTCTGCTACAACTAGAAAATCAAAACAAAAGTTAATGTAAAGTAAGATTCGCTTCTCTTTACCTTAAAAGATTATGGGAAATGTGTAGATAATAAAAAGAAAATTCAAATGTTTTTTTGTTAAATATATCTTTTATTTCACTCGTGAAGTCGACAATAATAATATTTCATTCATGGCTTCGCCACTCATAAAATATAAATATTGTCCACTTCACTCGTGAAATAAAAGACATATTTAACAAAAAGGTATTTCTGATTTTTCATTTTAGTGAGTTTTGGTACTTAAACGAACCATTTCATTGAGACAGTTCTTAAAATTACCAAATAGATGTTTCCAATAGGAAAGAACGAAACAATTATCACTTTTGTTGTTGTTCTACATCAACGCCTAGATTGTTTACTATCTGAATGATATTAGACATAATGAGAACATCCTCTCTGCTTGGACCAGTGCACGAGATTTAGGAGCGATGGCTCAGTCCTGTCTGTTTGCTGCTTGCATATACGAAGTTTGAAAGTAGATAAATGCCCAAACCAAAATTTAGACCTCTAGCTATGCCGAAAAACATCAGTATGGACGTTTATTAAAGGCATTTGCGCATATAAGCGACATGAACCGAAATCTCGTGTACCAAAATATAAGAATCTGTCGTTAGCAGATTATAGTAGAGCATACTTTGAGTCTTAGCTTGCCACATATCTTTAAAGACGTTTAATACTTTCTCAAAGCGCCAATCACGACTGCAGCAGACGACAAACTTTGCGACACTTTTCCCAATTTTCGACAAAAATAAGGTATGATATTACATGAGAATCGTCTGCCAGCAGACGATTCTCATGAAATAGCATACCTTATTTGTTATTTTTGAAAAAGAAGCAAAATTTGCAATCGCCGTCTGCTGCAAATTATAGGTGGCGCTTTAAGGGTTAAAGGGTTAAAGAGCCAACATTACCACGAAAATGCATCTGAAAATGTCATCTACTTCATATATTTGCTAACATTATTGACTTATTTACACATGGTCAATAACAGTGTGGATTCAGATCAGACTGCTCCAATAGATCTGGGTCTACTCTGTTTGTATGCTGTGTGAATAGCATTTTTCAAAGCTCTATACCTTCTTTTGAAAACAAGGTAGACTCAGATCAGCTGGAAACCAGCTGATTAGAATCCACACCAATTTCTATTCATACAATAAATCAAAAAAGTAAAAACAAAGGAATTTCACCCCTTAAGTGGCGCTGGATTCAAACAAAATAACTGTGTGTGTGTTTTAACATCATGTATGCTTATTATGCCCGATACGGAAGCCTCTCTAGTCACAAATCCCGATTTGAAAATCAACCTATCAAAAATTTCTTTCAGGATATCATCAGAGTGTCAAACAGTTTGGATTCAGATCATGTCTGATGTTTAGTCGGGCCTGATCTGGGTCCAAACTGTTTGCAAACGTTAAGAGATATAATTACCAGACGGCATTAGTAAACAAAGTTTAAATATCACAGAAGCAATTTAATAATATATTATGTATTTAGTTTGTTTTATATTAAGTTGTGAACTATATCAAAGCCTGAATTTTCAGGTGAAAACAAAAAATATACAGACCGAATGAGCCAGTGCATGAGTTTTCCAACAATGTGGCATTTTGACATGTGTAGACTCGGACGAGCCTCTGCAGCCTCCTTTTAAGCTTAGAATCTCCAATTGGTGTTCAGTCAGTAGCTAAACAATCATAGAATACTCAAACGACTAGCAAAGGCTCTGATCAGACTGCGCGTATGCGCAGGGTGATATGAGGCTTTGCTGGTTGCACATACCACATTGTTGGAAATCTCATGCACAGGCTCAAATTACAAACAAAAGCTTAAAACACTCTCGAAGCAATATATATTGCTTCGAGAAACACTTTACAATAACAGAAGAAGTATAAATAAACATTATTAAAATCATTTACAATAAAATCAGGAGAAAATATACTGACAACAAACTCCCTGAACTAAAAATGAGCCAGCTGATAAAGTTTTGGTACTTATGACATATGTGACCATCGAAGGATCAGACGAGCCTTACATCTGTACCGTCACATACCCAAGTAGGGACGTATATGAGGTTCAGTGCAAAATTAAAGCATGTGGTCCCACTAGATAGCTGCAAATGCATACTTTAACCCCATATAAGCCTAGCATTTTATTTAATATTATCTTTCTTTCTAGAGGGGGGGGGGGGCGAATGTGACTTCTGTTAAGGGTCTCCATTGTTTGTTTACAAAATGTTCTATCAAAATTTGAATGCAAATGAAAAACACCATCCAACAGCCCCAAATGGGAAATGGACTCAGCCGATTGATAAGAGTGGAAAATTCCATTTGGCTTAGATGGGTTAAGAATGACTTAACACATATGTGATTAGTACAAAGATCTTGCGCTGGTTTATGTGATAAGCTTGGTTCATAACAAAAGAAATGTTGATGATAAATGAACAGTGCATACGCCTAGTCCACCCTCAGCTGCAATAAGTTGTCTCCAGTGAACACTCCAGTTCCCATCTGAATTGAGCATGAAATTTCAACTGCTCATAAAAACCAAAATGCTTGAAAATAAAGAACTTTCTGTCTTTCACCCTCTCAGATGTTGTATTTATCATGCTGATAAATGTTAAAATGCTAATCCTTGCTGGCAGTTTAACGTTTATGAGCATGATAAATTTCATGCTCAGTTAAGTTGAGCATGAAAAAAGTGTTATAACCTCAAGGCCTGGTGTGGATTTCTCTTACAGTTAGAAACACTCCAGATTCTTTTAATTTTTTTTACCAAATTAGACTCAATATTTGATCAAATAACATTTGACAGTTTGTTAAGACGGTTACACCTGTACGGGGATATAATCCATAAGCTGTACGGTTGGGTTATCTCCTATACATGTGTACAGCCATGGTTGAACTATTTTCTTTCATGTCAGTGTAGACATTATATGTCACAGGATATTTCATCTAAAAGTTGGTGAGGGGGAAGTTCTTTAAAATACAAAAGATAAAAGGTTTTTGTAAGATATGTTGTTCTGAAGACATCAGAATTGCTGCAGCTGATGGTGCACTAATAGTTACAGTTACTACGAGTGTCATCCAATAAATATTTTTGAATGCAGAACAGGTTTTGCCACCTAATTGTTTAAATGGTACTGACTCTTATATTATAAGGCAAAATCCCGCTATTTATTGGACGACCCTCTTACAACAAATACATACAGTATAAATCATATTAATGACAATATTGATTTAATGGTCGTACATGATTCCCTGAGCAATTAACATGGCAGCAATAGTTTTAAAAACAAGTTTTTTTTATAAATTAATTACATACATTAAAGTAATAACTTCATAAATGGCCAGTAAATGAGTGGAAGCTCACGACAGTTGACCCTCAAGAAAGGAGAAGCTGAAGATCAGGTGTGAGATCTGCTATGTGTGCAGCTAGCCAGCTACACCCGATAGATGATGCCCCTGCACATGCACGTTAAAACCTGATTATGATATGATGTGACTGATTCCCTGAGCTATTATGGCAGTAGTGGTTTGTATGCTTATGCTCGTCTCCTCTACTACTTTTGTCAAGTAAAGCAAGCGTTTATACTACTTAATTGTCTAAATTTCTGATCTAGATCTGCACTGTTTGTAATGAGGCATAGAAGTGAGTTTCTACAACAAAAGAAACTCGAGTGATGGCATACAAACAGGTGGGTTGGAATCACATGTTTTTGGTTGCAAAGCTTCACATATTTTTCATTGAAATACTTCACATATTTTTAATAGTAAAGTTAAATAGCCTTTCTCCCTCTGTTCTTGTTATCATATCCATAGACCTATGCACCACTTTCCAATCACCTATCCTACATGCCATATTGATACTTATCATAATCCATCAGAAACTGAATTCCCAATCAGCATAGAGTGTTGGGCCACCCTCGGTCCACCAGCGAAACGCCATTCTAATGGCGTTTCGCTGGCGGACCAACTGTGGCCCGCTTTTAGATGTTACTGGACTTTAGCTCTTTGCTAAAATAGAAAGTGAAATATTAAGATTGTAGTCATTTATAGCCAGTTATTTGCTCGTTTATTGAACCACTTCATAACTGACAGACACCTGCGGATCCCAAATGCGGTAACCGTATACCCGATCCTAGCAATGGAATTCTTTTCTGCCAGACTCTGCGCAGTAGATTGCACGGTTCTGATGAGCGCATCCGAGTTTGCCCTCGCAAAAGTTGCAAAGTTGAAACAAATTTTAAAAAGAGCTATGAGAAACGATATGTAGCTCATTATAAGCGCCAAAACTTTGACCACGATTGTGGGCAATGTAATTTGGTGATGTCCGATATTTATTGTGTTTTGTTTTGCGAACGGAACAATTGCACCCTCGTTTTCGTATTTGATCAGCCAGATTTCGCTGTCCTTGCATATTAATTGCAGCGGGTTCTCGTAAGTCGCTGTAAAGTACATGTCCGTCCTGATATTTTCTTTGCTCTGAAGAGATTCGGCAAGTTTTCTTGCCTGGAAAAGCCATTTTTCGTCACTTGGTACCCCTTCCACGGACTTGGCGAACACATGCATGGCAGGAAATCGTTCAATATATACTGCTTGGTTGGAGGGCTCTGGAAGCGGTTTGTCTTTGGCTGTCTCTATACACATTGACACAGTGAAGGAACTCTCGAAGTTTCCCGTTCTAGACGAGGTCACGCGGGTGAGAATTGGAGGTTTCATTGACATTTGGATACCTGGAATGAAAGTTTACCCAATGTTGATCAGAAAGGTATACAGAATAAAACAAATAAAAAAAAAGTTTTGTTATATAACTATTTGTTTGCAATGAACTAATCAATGGTGCATGCATCTGATATGTGTCTCCAAGTGTAATTCTATAGAAACTTCAGTAAAACTGATACAATTTACCAACAGTTGCAAACATGAGGGAACACTTCTTTACCCTTAAAGCGCCAACCGTAAAATTGCAGCCGACGACAATTTTGAAATTTTGCCGCTTTTTCAAAAATAACTAAACTCCAGCTGTTAAGTTTTTAGACTTAATTTTTCGCAATAACTTTTTTATCTTCAATTTTAGCAAAATGTGTTCGCGATGAAAAGTATTCAGGAACATCTCCGCCAACTTCTCCAAATGGTTCCAACATCCTAGATGCTGCAAGTTCATCTTTGCTTAGATGCACTCTTTGAACATTTTAAGCATAGCGCAAATAAACTAAGTCCAAGATGTCAGTCAAAATATTACATTGCACCGCCCTAATTCAATTACTAAAGCGATGGATGGCTTGTTCAAATATAGTAGAAATCGCGCCTGATTCGCTCGTGCGTTAAGCTAGTAGGGTCATCTCATAACCGTTCATTTCATAGCACGTGCGTAAGAGAAAAATGGCACGTCATGCGATAACATAGCCTTTGTTCCTACAAATGACCCTGCTTTAAGTTGATTCTGCATATGCACGGTATATTCTGAGTATGTTAAAGGCAGTTTTATGTTCTGCACAGCCTTTGAAGAACGGGATATGCACCGCCTCCCGGAATATTTTTTGAAACTACCCCTTTCTGTCACGCCTATACGAGTTCTACCTGTCAATAAAAGACTTAAAAATTTAGGACGAATTTCATTTATTGCAAAATTTTCATCTATATACACGAAAATCTGATTGAGCCACAAGCACAAGACCGTTTGGAGAAGTTGGTGGAAACTCTCATCTACAACTTTCATCGCGAACACATTTTGCTAAAATTGAAGATAAAAAAGCTATTGCGAAAAATTAAGTCTAAAGACTTAACAGCTGGAGTTTAATAAGGTATGATATTACACGTAAATCGTCTGCTGGCAGACGATTTTCGTGAAATATCATTCTTTATTTTTGTCGAAAACTAGGAAAGATGTCGCAAAATTTGTCGTCTGCTGCAGTCGTGATTGGCGCTTTAAGGGTTAAAAACTGCTTTGTTACATTTATATACAAGGTTAGCTTTTTAAAAAGCTTAGAACCATCGCATGGCGAGAAGAACTTTTATAGTGTTTTATTATTGCATTTGCTGAAGCCACTCTTTTCAGTGTTTCATGGGCTTCAAGCTCTTGAGTATTTTTTTTGTTTAAGTTAACGATTTGTACATAGGTGATCCATTGGAAGCAAATAAGACAGGAAATATGCATATTCAAGTAAGACTCTGCTAATGAACACACTGAATAATTGTAGAGTTTACCCCCTCCCCAGCAGTATGTATTAGCCTATTAGGTCATTCAACCGTATTCCTCAATCGAAGTCAATGCACATAATGCCTAGGGGGGCATATTGAAACTGACCCATCTACATCTAGATATTTCGTCACATTTAGTCTAGAATATCCAAAGGGCCCATGTTTGATCGGGATTCTCGCTCAGTGGTAAGGGTTCTAATAGGCCTTTTCGCTTTTAGAAGCAATCCAGTATCCAAAGTATATCAACATTTGGAAGTAACTTGGTCGATGTGGAGTCCGAGAAAGAACTGTAAAAGACACTGTGGTTGGGGAGATAACACCTGATCCATTTCCGCAATTTGCTAATGAAACAGGCCCGAATCGAACACGCGCCCAGTGGAAGTTTACTAACGTATTTCACCAGCGCTGATGCGCTGGTGAATAATGCAATTTGCCCTACTCTTATCTCTACAATGGCTACCAAGGTCCCCAAAAAAGTGTTTTCTCGCACCTACCCATTTTGCCCCTCATATGGGAGAATGCAATTATATAATGTGCATATACATTTACGCATAGGGTACTTTAAGGTATAAGACTTTGAGAGAGAGAGAGAGAGAGAGAGAGAGAGAGAGAGAGAGAGAGAGAGAGAGAGAGAGAGCTGGTTGCTTTACTTTAATCCTTAGCCCGCCATTCACGACCTCGCGCCTGCTTCTCTCATCCGTTTATGCTCTAAGATAGCAAACATGATAAACAAAATGATCAGGTTGATCATGGCGCATTGTTGCAACACGTTTTGAAATAATGTAATAATTTTGTTGCAACACGTTTTGAAATAATGTAACAATTATTTATTTTTGATATTTTTAATTCATTTTGCGTTGTCAATGTCGACGCAAAATGAAATAATCTGGAGTTTTTATTTCATTTAGCGTCAATTTCATGCAATCGGTTCAAAATGAAATAATTCTTTCATTTTGCGCTGATAGCAGGCATACTTTATTTTATTTCATTTTGGTAAGATGGTATGAGGTCTATTCTAAATGATACACATTTTGTTTTATGCCATGAAAAATGACATAATTATTCAATTTTTTTGACTTTTTGATGAACATGGTTGAATTCAAAATTTCGGATACGTTTTTCAAAATCAATAGTGTCGTTCGATTTCGCCTGTTGATCAATTCTGTAGGCTAATATTCTCGTGATTACAACAAAACAAATTAAGGAATAAGGAAAACAGCTGATAAGGACCAGGCTGCACATCGTCTTCCTATTTGCCCTCGGGACTATTTGCACTCAGGCCTTAAGGCCATCTGGCAAATACAGAGATACCAGGCTGGTATAACTGGTCATGTATAAATCTCTAAAATTTGCCCTCAAACGGTCATATGCTTAAATAAGAGCATTAGAACAAAATGTCAATAAAGAGCTATAACTTTCCAACTCCAAGAAAAGAAATAAATAGGTCATTTCAATTTTCAAACTTATTCTATAAAATTTTCAAGATTCTATCTCTAATTTCACTTGAACGAGTGAAGAAAGCTAGCTTCTTGCAACATTATTTCATTTTTCGTTGATATGTACAATATCGACGCAAAATGAACTTATTCTGTTATTACATCTTTACTTCATTTTGCGTCGACGTTGACAACGCGAAATGAAAGAAAAAAAATCAATATGAAGTAAATTATTACATTATTTCAAAACGTGTTGTAACAGTTGCATAGTGTTAGCTTCCATGAAAACATCTGGCATGAAGTGCACTTGAATACATGCAGCAGACGTAAAAAGCAGACAACACAGTGATCGGGGTAAGGGTTAATTATATTCTTGCTTTTATGTGTTGGTCTGTGTCTGTGTTCGAATACAGTAAAAATATTAAGTGAGAATGATCAGGAAATATCACAAGATTTTTATTTCACGTAAAACGGCCACTCAAAAATAGACAAAACAAATTAAGATTTTAGTGACATATATTGGCTTAATGGAGGTCGAAAGTATTGCAGAATTCTCCCCTTGGAGCATTCTGAAATACTTCTGACCTGCAATAAGCGATAATTGGTCTTGAAAACCAATCTGTGGTCTTATTATGAATGTCCGTTTCACACAGGTTTTACTATACCTCTTCCTCACGGTACCAGGATTTGGTCTGTGATCCGTGATTGTGGTTTTCTGGCCATACCCACTCGTTGTCAGCTGTAGTAATATTGTATACGTACCTTCTTCATTTTGTCCCTGGATGTAGGCCTGTAAGAGTTTAAATCCTTCTATCTTGGCTAGTTCTTGGTACACCCCAATTATTGTAGTGCTGATCCATTTACTGCTCTCCAAGCGTCGCTCTTCATAGTCCTGAATTACAAAACGATGGGATAGAGCCATGATGTATACAGTAAAACGTAAAGAAAATCGAACTTCGATTTTTCGAAATACTCGCTAATTTGAAACACTGAATTCAGAGAATAGGGCCAATTGATTATCTACTTAAACATATGTTTTGGGTGCGTAGAAGAAACGTCTCCTTGAGACGTTTCTTCAACGCGCCCAAAAACTTGTGTTTGATAAAAACTGATAAAACATATATTGGGGGCGGGGTGGGGCTATATATTTCTTGTGTCTTCCTTTCCATAAATCAAACTACTAATAATTCAAAATTAAACCTCTAGCCCCGAGTACTTCGAATTTTGAGACTCGACTGTAGTAAGTCGAAACATGGTGACATTTCTTTACTTCTCCTTGAGAATATTAATGGGCCGGCCAAGAACATGAGTTCAGGGCTGGTCCAGAGCAGCCTGGGTAGCTGGCAAGTCTATTTGTTTGCTTGTGATAATGCTTTACGTCCTAGTCAACAATTACTCAGTCACGTCAGGACGCTTTTCCTGTCCTCCTGGGTTAAACCAGTACTAAGCAGAGGACAAAGTGTCTTGTTCTAGGACACAGTACAGAGTCTCCGGTGAGTCACAGACCTGTCAAATAAGTGGTGCCTTTAGGCTAAATGAATCTGCGATGAGAAACCGGTTTCACACTGGCTGGGTATAGGCTCATTTGCTCACAGCAGTATGACCAGGAAATGCCACATTCATACACTGCAGGCCCACCCACAGCACAGTGCGGAATAAACCCAGAAAAATTACAGCCACATGAGTTCAAGGAGACACCTAGCTCTTTCTTGGAGCATCAAGTAATGACCGGTCTTTGGAGCTATAGAACCAGTGTGTTACTACATGATGGTCAGATGTTCGTACTGTCCTGCCAACAAAGAGTGACAGTGACGTCATGTTTTGTTTACAAAGTTATTAGGACTTAGAATTTATTCATCCGCAGGATCTTTCGATTCGCGTTAGCTCCATTGGAGTGTACACGTTAATATTTTACTTAACAATTCTAAACAAAACACGGCGTCAGTGTCACTCTTGGCTGGCAGGACAGTACATGTTTACTCTGAGCTTATTAAAGTGCACAACAAAGCCATATTTGCCCACTGATCAATTATCTGCACAAGGTGCTGTAATATTGGTAAATCGGATATCGATATAACCAAACAATGAAAACGTGCTCGAACACGACATAATCGCTTTTCTTCTTGAACAGACTCGGATTCAACACTACAAACCCAATAACTTGGCCACGTCCAGTGAAATGGTACGAGCCACCAGCACATAATGTCTGCATTTATACAAGTCTGACGATGACTATCCAGTGTATCCACCTTATTTATGTGTTGGTAAACGCCATGAACGACAAGGTAGCCAGCATTTTCATCTGTTGGTGTTACTTTAGCCAGCATAGACACAGATACGACTCTAGCAGTCTGATATTAGTTCATATTCATAGTGTTTGCTTCCATGATAATGTGAGCCTCGACGCGACAAAACCTATCTTGGGCGTTTCCGACAAAGAGACACTCAAACCAGTCTCCTCAGCTTTAGAGACTAGCTAGAAAAATAATTTTCACCTGCGAATAGCAATGACGCTGATCAGTCTGAGCGGATGCGCAGGCTGGTCTGTGCCCTTGTTCGAAGATTCCGAATACAGGTTTTCTCGCGTTGCTACATCAAGGTCTGAGCGCATTTGAATATATGCAGCAGATATGAAGGATAAAGGTTAACCCATAAAGCACCACCTACAATTTGCAGCAGACGACAATTTCAAATTTTGCTGCTTTCAAAAATAACAAATAAGGCATGATATTTCATGAGAATTGTCTGCTGGCATACATTTCTCATGAAATAGCATAACGTATTTTTCTCGAAAATTAGGGAAGGTGTCGCACAATTTGTCGTCTGCTGCAGTAGTGATTGGCGCTTTAAGGGTTAAGTCGGGTTCGGGTATTTGACCTTCCTGTCGCCTTAAAATTGATGAATTGCCACATTTTATTCTAGATAGTATTTCATGTCCCACTTACCTGCTCTGTTTTGATAACTTGATACACTTGTTGTTTTGTACTGGTCAGCTGCACCAATTCGTTCCAAATCCCCATGGTTCTGTAAAATAAAATTGCTCTTTGAAGCTGGTCAGATTAAGGCAAAATACACTGAAAAAATAAGTGTTAGTTAACACAAAAGAGGTGGCAGCTGAGCTGCCACCCCTTTTGGTTTTAACTTACACTTACTTTCCTACTTAAACAAGTTGAGGCCAATATTTCTCAAGTGAAGTCACAACCAGGCAACCACCAAGTTATGAAACATCTAAAGATAAGCTGTCAATGATATGAAATTGGCTATCTATGATCTAAAAACTTGTTTATTTCTACATGCTCATTACACTGAAAAATAAAAAGTACATTTGTTGAGAAGTTTCTGAAAAACCTGTTTTATGGTGAAAACACTCATTTATTGAATCGACATATGTTGTAGGTGCACATTGGAATTGCCTTAATTGAGGCAGTTCCAATGTGAACCAACAGCATATGTCACTGAATTAAGGAAACCTATTTTGAAATATACACTAAACAAGTATCATGTCCATTGGCTTTCCTCTTTTAAACAATTCAAACTGCCTATCATTATCAAAATACCTATCACTATATGGCAAATTGTTTATATTTACATGGCAGCTATATCCATGAACTATGCTTTTGCTAAGCTGGTAGTTGCATGGTAGTAAAATATTTCTCCCTGTTATTTGTCTACGGTTCAATACAATCGATCCAGATCTAGATCCAAACTGATTGGAACTGTTATCAGCAGACGACAAATGTCACCGCAAGCAAGGAAAAATTTAACTCTTTGACCCTCTCTGAAACACCTAGAAGTATAGGAGGGCTTGTCATTTGGAGCAAACTGTTGACGACGACTCGCCACAGACGACGAGGACGACTTTGTGCTCTCGTGAACTAAAAAGCAGTTTTGGATGGCAAATCTGGTTTGTATGGCAATTAAAGTAAGAAAGAGGATCGAGAGTTTCTACAATAGGTCCCGTTTATAAATAAGCATGCCGAGGTAGAAACACTGCTTTGGTAGCATGGTCTTTATACCAATTGGAACTATAATGCCTGCAGGCTAAGTATACTGGCTGATGAGGTATTTGCTATTTGGCAATGTGTATCTTGCAGAGACGTTAATAGCGATTTTTCCTTGGCAAAATGTTTGGACACAGATATGGATCTAAACCGTTAGATACTCTGATAGTGTTTCTGAAATGTTATTTTGAAAAAGCTAATTTTTCAAAAAAGTTAGTAGACGACAAAAATATGAAGAAAACAAATACACAGCACCCAAAGATTTAAATCTTAAATAAATGTAATAAAGCACTAATATACCTTCAATGCTAAGAAAGTGAGTTACTTTAAATATGTTTTATTCCAACTTGATGTCATACATTATATAACTATCTAAACATATAACTTTGACTTGACTTGTACTTAGTTTTAACATATGTTTTGTGTGCTCAATGAGACGGCTGTTTTGAGTACCAACAACATATTTTGGTTGATAAATTATAAGAAAATGTATTTTTTTAAATGCGCATTCATCTTGTTAAGACGTTTAATGTATGAACGTCATACGTTTTGATAATGAATAACTATTTCATTTCAAATTAATTGTTTTCATTGTGACCTTTATTTTATGATGAGATAACCAGTGATTTAAAACCTATTCGCCATCCCTTAGCCTATCCAAATATACCTCATACATGTTACTGAGCAGCCACATTCTCTTAATTTGTGTAACTACTAGAATGAGGCTTAACAGCTGTTGTAGATCAGACTCCCGATGAGTATCAGGCTCACTTATCTTAGTATACTGGCTGATTTGGCAATGTGTATCTTGCAGAGACGTTAATAGCGATTTTTCCTTGGCAAAATGTTTGGACACAGATATGGATCTAAACCGTTCGATACTCTGATAGTGTTTCTGAAATGTTATTTTGAAAAAAGCTATTTTTCAAAAGAACAAGCAGACGACAAAAATATGAAGAAAACAAATACACAGCATCCAAAGATTTATAAATCTTGAATAAATGTAATAAATCACTAATAAACCTTCAATGCTAAAAAAGTGAGTTACTTTAAATATGTTTTATTCCAATTTGATGTAGTACATTATATATCTATATAAACATATAAGTTTGACTTGACTTGTACTTAGTTTTATCATATGTTTGTGTGCTCTATCCAAGTCTACTCCATACATGTTACTGAGCAGCCACATTCTCTTAATTGTATGTAACTACTAGAATGAGGCTTAACAGCTGTTGTAGATTAGACTACCGATGGGTATCAGGCTCACTTGTTGAAGAACCAATGCCAATTTCGATTAACAATGCTTCAAGAATTTTCAATTTCAATTCACATGTAGACTTATAAAGTCAGATGAGATATGAGTCAGTGCATGAGATTTCCAACAATGTGGTATGTGCGACCAGCAAAGCCTCAGATCAGCCTGCGCTTACGCGCAGTCTGATCAGAGCCTTTGCTAGTCGCTTGAGTATTCTATGATTGTTAAGCTGCTGACTGAACACCGTTTGGAGTTTCTAAGCTTAAAATGAGGCTGCAGAGGCTCGTCTGAGTCTACACTTGTCAAAATGTCAAATTGTTGGAAATCTCATGCCACAGCTCATATGGTATTTATTCAAATATATGTTTTTTTTAATTATCAATATTGACAGATGGCTTGACTAAATCTATCATTCCTCTCAAATACTTTTTCCTCTTCTGCTACCATAAATTAAAATTCTGGACAGGAATACGGCAAAAGATAAGATGTGGAATGGTATTGGTTAGTATGGATTCATAGGTCCTACAACATCTACGACTGATATAAGTCTAATTCACATGTAGCATGCATATATGTTTGGTTAAACAGTCGAGATTTTATCCCAAAACCTTACATGGTTTGTTTGTCTTGTAGCTTCCCTTTTGACCTGTCTTTGAGTTCGATTCCAACTTTATTATCAGCTGTGACAACTATATCTCCATCAGATGGGCTTATATCTTTGTGTGTCTTCGTCCGGTATGATGCGGTACCAGACGCTCCATTAAGTTCTAGTTCGCGATATTTTAAACATTTGTCTCGGTGATATAAAACAAGATGGTCAATCGTGCACTGAAAAGAGTCCGAATGATTTTCACAGTAATAACACAAATATTTCTTCATGGTTTTGTCTGTCTTCTATTAAACCGGAGTGCTAGGTCTGGAAGACACTGTCTGAAATAAAGAAACGAAGACCGTAATATCATACTACGGTACCCCTCGATAATACGCAGATCAGTTGTACAGTCTTCGTTATATAAGAATACACTAAGTACTGGTAAACCGCTTAGAAAAATAATAGAAACATTGTTTAAAGTGAGTCGACCGTGCGGTCCAAATTAACAGCGAAATTTCCTTTGGGTATCTACTTCGCTTACTGAGATTTTGTTTTTGTTTATTTTTGTTTTGCGTTAATGCCGATTTTTGGTTGTTCCAAATGAAATCTTTGGCGAACATACATATCTGTCTTCACTGTTAGCCTGCCCTTTTTCACCCCATCTCTTCATACCATGTTCGTCCATAGCCAAAGTTATACAGGTTTTTCTACCTGTTCTCTTTGAGGGAGTTTACCTTACAAGTGTTGGTTTTCAGAGAGGTTTTCAATTTTTGGCATCCATTTCGGATGACGCCACTAGAGTAAATTAGAAAGTTTAAGAATGGGTTTAAACATCCACGCTTCAATATAAAATTGTATAATCAAATGAAAAAGTACTTTGCATTTTATTTAGCTGCCATAATACATGTTTGTAATTTCAAACATAAAAAGCATGAAAATGCACTTAGCAGTCTTATGGCATGTCTCCGTTGTTCCACCGTGCGCCGCGACTGTATAGAGTAACGAAATGCGTTTTTGCAATGGGAGCCTATCTCTGCCAACGTTTTTATTTTTAGTTAATGAGGGGAGAGAGGATCCAAATACCACAAAAGCAGGCCATGATGGCCAAACATTGAATGCTGGCTTGGTAGTTTGGTGATTTTTCAGTATGGCTAAGAAACACTATTGCTATGTGAATTTTCAATGGGGGAGGTCCGGACCCCCTGTTCCCTCTGGATCCAAGCATGCACGAATAAAAAGAGCGTTAGGCTAATAAAGTGCTCCGTTGTTCCCATCCTCGGTAACCCAGGCGTGACCCATTCCGTACCCACTGCATGCATTTGTGATGAATGCAGTGGGTACGAAATGGGTCACGCCTGGGTTACCGAGGATGCATTGTTCCATACAACGTCATATGCAAATTGTGTGACAAGTTAAACATCGGTATTTCCTCAAACGCTCAAATCGCTAAAGGCGTTTACGCAACATTCCTCGGCTCTGATGTGTCATATTGCCCACAAGTGCAACACTAAAACTTTGAAAATGATTAATTAGTTTTCGCCATAAATTGGACTACAGGAAAAGTGGTGAAAGAGTTGGTATCGGTAGCCTATTGAGGGATAGCAATAGCTGGACCTTTTATGGGAACAAAGAAATGCCTGTCTATCAGAGAGTGCAGAACATTGGGAAGCCTCATCTAGTACACAGTGCATTGCTGCACATAGGCATAAACATGAAGTAAAGTAGGGCGATTGATATGAGTGCAATGGTTTTTTTGAGTTTTATTTTTAAGTCCCGTTCATAGTCTAAAAGATGTGCACGTATTATAATGATATACGTTTAAAGTAGTTGAAAGATTATTTCGGGTGAAAATTAAAAGGCAACCTAAATATGGCCGGTCTATTACACAATTCCAAACCGTCCTGCTAAATTAAAGCAAATAACTCGACTGGCCCTGAAATGTATTCATACACTGAGTGCATTAATGAGGTAATGTTGTTATTACTATTAGCATCTTGCAGCTGTTGTTGCAGATTAACTATTCAGTGGGACTAGGGGGCGAAGGAGTGAATCCAGGGGAACCGAATTTGATTGACCCTATCTTACTACAAGAGGGCCCAACAACACTTGGTCGCTCACCTGAGTCATGGCTCGTGCGGAAAGGATTTTATCACAAAATATAAATCCAATTATTCCAACATCTAAGCCTATCTCGGGTACAAAGACAAAACAATGATCTTAATGACAAATGGTAGCTTAATGAAGCCTTATGAAGGTCGAACGTATTGCAGAATGCTCTCCTTGGAGCATTCTGCAATACTTTTGACCTGCATTAAACGATAATTAGTCTTGAAAATCAAAGTTTTGTCTTTTTGAGAGTGGCCGTTTTACACAGGTTTTACTGTATTTTCCGGTGGGAAAATACTTCAGGGCATCATTGTAAGTATGGAGTCTGCAATACAGTGAGTCCCACAATGGAACGTGCGGAAGAGAAGTAGAGAGGACTGGTCCCTCTGGGCCTCAAGAGCTGGCTATTGCAGCTCATCGAGCATCTCGCCAACACTACTAGAGTTGTGCCATCTACTGTAGGTTCATTGCGGTGCTGTCCTTGCTGTACTTTCTCGACTTGTTGCATTTGAATTTTTGAATATGTGTTCCAAATACGTGCTGCATACTCCAGCTTACGGTCTAACATAGTTTTGTATGCAACCTCCTTAGTACTCCTTAGTGGGAAAGCCAAATTCCTGCGAAGGAAGCCTAGTCTAAGTCTTATAAGTTGCTTTAGATGAAATATCAAATACATAATGCCCCCAATCCATGTTCTCTGTGATTGCAATGCCAGCTTATTTACCGGACTGAACATTTTCCAAGGTTTGCTGGTGTATTGTGTAGTCATGAAGGATTTGTCACAAGTCGAGTCACTCTCATAGAGTGACATTTGCCAACGATAAAGTTCAATTGCCAATCGACCGCACAAAGTGTACGACTGTTGCTTTGAGAGGTTCATGCAAAATAAGTCTTGCAAAGAATAAATGTTCCTTTACAGGACACAGTCGTCTGCGAGACTTGATATTAACAGGGTATTATCTGAGTAGAAATTCGGTTTATCCCACCCAGAAAGCAAGTAAAATCGGGCCACTAACGGCCCATCAGCGAAACGCCATCCGAATGAGTACTTGTGATATAAACCGTTGGTACGCCCTAAACACGTGAGTCTACAGCGCCTATTCTGAACCCTTATTCTAAAACTCGTGACAGTACAGAGAACGGCAGTCACCTTAGTATAAGAGATGGCGAACGCTAGCAGGGGACATTCTCGATGACCATCTCTTGCGGTTCGGAGGGATCAGTTGCTCTATTTGATACAGACAAATACTTGACCCCGTCTCACAGACAAAAGCTCATTTATCATTTATGAAGATTAAACGAAGAGTCCGCAATAAAACAAGGACTGGCCATCTAAGCCTACTTGTTGACTGTCCCAGGAAGCCAGAAGCTGGTCCACTTATGGGTGGAAAGCGGATGGGAGGGAGTTCAACTCTCTGCTGCAGCTTTCAGAGAATATTTGGCCTGTTGGCAGGATGAAATTTGCTTAACTCGAAGCAAATTTGAGTGGGGCCTGTTGGTATATCCCATTCTTCTTTTCTTCTTCCTGGTAGGAGTCCCGGTATGACTGAAATATTGTTGACTGGGACCTAAAGCCTTAACTCAAACACAGAACACATATGGGAACAGAATGGACCCTCTTATCCCATAGTAATCGAGTTTATGCAAGAACTTAGTCGAATGCCTCAGCGAAATTCATGATGATCCAATCTGCCTTCTTGTGCACCACACCCGGTTAACGGTTGATATCGTGCACAAACTCCACCAAGTGGGGTTCACAACACCCCCTGCTGAATTATGTAGTACACTCAATCTGTTTATTTGTTGTTTTGTGGCTTTACGTCCCAAGTCAACAGCTATGGTCATGGCGGGACGGTCAGTTCACCTAACCACACTTTTTCCTGGGCAAGCTTGAACAAGCAGTTAACCAGTACTTCGTGCACATACTTTCGCAACCCTTCTTGAATGATTCAGCGGAAGGGAGGAGAATGACCGTAGAAATTATTTCATGATCAATCTCCACGAAAGTATGGGACCGGGCCGGGATCGAACTCGCGACCCCTGGATCTGCAGTCCTCAATCTGTTTAAGTGTCCAGTATACTTATCTGCACAATTTCAATGTCGGGCCTATTTGAAGAGTCATTTCAGGTGAAAAGTTTAAGGTTATGGGTTATCAAAACTTGACCTTGTCTGCAACGCAATTTATATATATCAGAATTACTATACATCCAGCTAAATAAAAATGCATTTTTTAAGCAGAGTAGATCTATATCCATATCATTAGAAGAGACCAACTGATCAGAATCAGCACTGTAATTTGTTTTGTTTGTTTAACTTAACGTCCCAGTCAGTCTGGACATTTCCTGTCTTCCTGGGATGAAACAGTACTTCGCAAGCCAATGGTACTTAGTCCACTTCGGTCCTTACGAAGTGGACTAAGTACCCTTGGCTTGCGAAGATGGGATGTAGCTCTACTAGGCAGCGAATAAAGTGACAGTACCAGCAGAGCCGGATCCATGATTTCTGGAAAGGGGGTTCATATACATAAAGGTGTGAGGTTTCGCTCTGTATCTGTATCTGTATTTATACAGCGCAGGGCCTGTTACAGCATTAAATGCGCCGGAGAGAGAGAGTGTTTAATGTTCCAGAATTAGTCTCTAGAATGTAGGGCTGAAACAAAGCCCTCCACTGAATCCGCGCACACTATAGCTTCTTCTAGGCTGTTCAAGTCTCTCACTGTTTTAATAAAAAAAGAACTGCTATATTGCACTGTGTTTGACTGCTCAACTGTGAAAGATTTGGTGTTTTTGGATTGATGAATTTCTACAATGTTTTTAGAATCAAAGCCTTGAAATTTTTTTGCATGAATTTGGCGTTTTTGGCCTTTGCGGTTTTAGGAAAGCATCTGGAGATATTGCCGGCACTAGCCCCTCGACCACTTTGTAGAAGAACGTTAATCTGGCTGCCATCCTTCTGTCTTGAAGTGATGGAAGATCTTGATCTTTCAGCATTTTGGAGATACATCCAGGTTCGCGTGTAGCGTAGTCTCCAGATATAAAACGTACTGCTTGGCGCTGGATTTTCTCAATTCTATTAATGTCCTTTACATAATAAGGATCCCATACTATTGATCCATATTCAAGTACTGAGCGAACTAACGATATATATGCTGTTCTTCTACAGGGTTCTGGACAGTGTCTAAGGTTCCGTTTTAGGAAAGCTAATGTACTATTTGCTTTTTTGGTAATTTTGATGAGATGAGGTTCCCATTTAAGATCCTCTGATATTAAGATTCCGAGGTAGGGGTTCTGTTTAACTTTCTGTAGTATATGGTTATTCAGTGTATAGAAATGGCTGGATTTACTGTTGAAACTCATTAGGTAACATTTTTTGGCATTAAATCTCATACCCCAGTCACTCGCCCACTTTTCAAGTGCTTCAAGATCTTTCTGGAATGTTAGGTGGTCACTTTGAGAATTTATTGTCCTATATAGAAGACAATCGTCCGCGAACAATCTAACTTGGGACTTGACACAGTCTGGTAGGTTATTTATGTGACATAGGAAGAGAAGTGGACCTAAAACTGTCCCTTGAGGTACTCCAGAGTCAACGGTAACGGAATCAGAAAAATCTCCATCCACGACTACACGCATGTGTCGTTTTGTCAAGAACATCTCGAGCCAACTATGTAGGTTTCCATTAATTCCATATTTTTCAAGTTTATGTAATAGTTTCCCGTGGGGTACTGTATCGAATGCTTTGGAAAAGTCTAATATGACCATATCCGTTTGGAGTCCTTTGTCATTGTTCCTTAGAAGATCATGCATTGTAGTTAGGAGCTGTGTTTCACAAGAATATCCTGCTCTAAATCCATGGTTTAAATTTGTCAGAATTTTATTCTTCTCTAAGTGATCTAATAAATGTTTACAAATTATATGTTCAAGAAGTTTACACGATACTGAAGTCAATGACACAGGCCGGTAGTTTTCCGCCATATGAACATCTCCTTTTTTGAACACCGGTGATACGTTTGCATTTAACCAGTCTTTAGGTAAAGTTCCATTGTCTACCGACAACTGAAATATAGTTCTTAGGCCCGGAGCTAACTGGACTGCACAATTTTTTAGAATAATATTTTGGATGTTATCAGGTCCACATGCTTTAGAAGTAACAATGTTCTTCAAAAGTTTTTCAACACCTTCTGTTTTGATAGTTAAGTCTGGGAGTTTATGTCGATACTGTTTTTCCATATGCGGCATGTCCAAAGAATCTTCTATTGTGAATACAGATCTGAACTGTTCGACTAATATTTGAGCTTTTTCTTTACTTTCACTGAATAGAGAACCGAGTTTTTTTGAGCGGTGAAATACCAATATTGTCCTGTTTCCTTGATTTAACATATCTCCAAAACGGCTTGCTATTTTTATTTTGCAGTCCTTCGTTGATGACATCATTGATGTGATTTACTTCCGCTTCTTTGAATGCTTTCTTACATTGACGTTGAAATGATTTAAATTCTGTCCACTGTTTAGATTTTTTTGCATGTTTATAGAGGCGTGCTTTCCTCCTAGTCATACGTCGGAGTTTGTAGCTAAACCATGGGACTGATCTCCTCCCTTTCAATATTTTTGTAGGAATGAATTTGTCCATTATTTCAAAAGTCTTAGTTTTGAACATAGTCCATAAATCTTCAACATTTTTCCCAGATTCATAATCTGTGATAATATCTTTGGAAAGTTTATCAGTTTCAAAATTTATTGAATCCCAGTCTGCCTTGGAGTATATGTAGATTTTCCGTGGTTTTTGGGTGACACATTTTGGGTGTATATCAAGGTCAGTTACTACCATCGCGTGGTCACTTATACCTGGAACACTGTAAGAACTCTTCACCAATGAAGGATTATTCGTAAATACTAGGTCCAACATATTTCCATAGCGTGTGGGTTCATTATGTATTTGGGTGAGTCCATGTTCAATTGAAAGATCTACTAAAGCTTGTTGTATTTCTCTGTCAGCGGCTCCTTGCTTAACAACTAGATTTTCCCAATCAATGTCGGGGCAGTTAAAATCTCCTGCGAGTATAATATGCTTACTTTTCTTGGCATTTGAAAGTTTCTTGAGTGAATCATTAAGATTGTTTATATCGTTCATATTGCGATGAGGCATGTAGAAGGATGAAAGGTACAAATCCTTATTATTTTTTGAGTCCGACCTTGGTCCATTCTATTTCACATTCTGTTACAAGTTCTGGTTGTTCAGTTGCTACTAGTCCTTTCCGTACTCCTGTGAATACTCCTCCCCCGCGGCTTCCTCTGTCATTTCTATGTATGTAGAGGTTTGTCGGGAAAATTTCACTGGACTTTATAGCGTCTTTATCTGGGTCTTTTCCAGGTTTGATACCTCTGCTTTGCTGATTAGGTCTCATCTTTCCTTAATATCCAATGAAAATGAAATAATTTGGTCTCACCAAATTATTTCATGTTCGTTGGATATTTAAAAACGAGGGGCGGGGAGAGGGGTCGAGCGAACCCCCTCTTGATCCGCCACTGTATAGAGCCTCCATTGAGCCTCGAACTAGCGACCCATCGATCCCAAGTCTTTCTGGAAAGGGGGTTCATATGTGTATAAAGTTGTGGGGTTCGCTTTACTTGTTTTATATTGTTTTCTTAATGAAATAATTTGGATATTTAAAAACGGGGAGGGGGGTGTTGGGGTCAAGTTCTTTACAATCCTAAATCCTCAGAATTTCCTGTTCGAGGAAACTATCAACAAAGGGAACAGCATGGCAGTAAACACTGCATTTTATTACTGCAGGTATTAATTTTTGGTTATGAGAACGTTGTGCGACAACTCACCGACAGACAACTGACCGAAAGTCAACTCGCAGACAAAAACTGGCCGACAAAAAAATAATCACCGACACGACAACTGATCGACAAAGACAAGTCGCCGACACGACAACTCACAGACAAAAGCCTATTATATTTCTTTACAAAACTGATTACCATTCTCAACTTCGACTTCACTAATCTCTAAAGCTCATGTATAACGGGTTTTTTTGTACATTTTGCCGGGACATTTTGGCTTTCGATTTATAAGGATGGCGACTGGTTTTTCGTTCATCCGATCCCAGAGGGGCAAAAACAAATTAGTTTCAGAAGGCTACATATACAAAGTGGACCGTGTACGAAATTTTCCGTTTTGATTTTGAGACAGCGTCACACAAGGCAGCCAAGGAAGTGTTCCCCGGGATCGAAATTGAATGCTGTTTTTTTCATTTCGGTCAAGCAAATTGGCGCAACGTTGTCAGTTTAGGTTTCCGCCAAAGGTACATAGAAGACCTAGATTTTGCTCTTAAAGTGCGCATGGTGACAGCTCTTGCGTTTATGCCCGCCGATAAAATTTATAAGGGATTTCAGGAGGTCAGCATGATTATGCCCGAGGAATTTCAGGATTTCCTGAAGTACTTTGAGAAGACATACGTAGGGATGCCAAAGGTTGTGAGTAATCCTGGGGAAACTATTCGTTTGGGTTGGAAGGATGCAAAATTTGTTCCATCTAGCTGGTCTGTTTACGAACGCGTCCTTGTTGGCGATCCACGAACGAATAATTTCCTCGAGGGTTGGCACAATAGGTTCGCCGGTGTCGTAGGTGTGGCTCACCCCGACATATACAAATTCATAAATTCACTGAAAAGCGAACAAGCGCGTTGTGAGATGATCCGTCGAGCCGCGTTGATGGGGGAGGATTTAACTGCGCCGCGTAAGAATTCGGTCAAGCTCAATCAGCGTATTTACAATATTGTATCCAAATTTGAGGAGCGTACTGAAGGAGAACACTTCCTAGACTACCTTGAAGGTCTGGCGCACAATTTCACTTATCAAGTGTGAATATTAAAAACCATAGAGACTTAAAGACGCCGTGACACATGTACATGTATTTGTGTTTACTGAAAGCAAAGTGGTGATGTGTTTGTTCCGAAAATAAAGCAATATTGACATTGAAAAAATATTTCTTTTTATCCTTTTTCTAGGAAAGTCTCTGTCGGTGAGTGTCGGCGAGTGTCGGTGAGTTTTTAAAAATATTGTCTGTGACTTGTCGTGTCGGCCAGTGGTCGTGTCGGCGAGTTGGTTGTCGGTGAAAAAGTGCCGTCGCTGAGTTGTCGTGTCGGTCAGTTGTCTGTCGGTGAGTTGTCATAGATTCTATGAAACACCTGGCGTTTTACAAAACTTGAAAATCAAATGATACATGTAGGCTAACAAACAAAAAAAACAACAACAAATATTCTAAACTCACCCCTATTCTCCCTTTTTATTTATTTCCTTGTATTAAGATTGGAACTCGCGCCGATACACATCTATTGTGCGTATAAAAATAATCGAACCAATTATTACATATGCTATTATTTTGACCCCTAGACATAAACAGTCATACGATTACTCCCCTCCCACGTGAAAAGGTATATGGGAATCATTTCTGCTAACCCCGGAAAGAAGAAAATAGATCTAATGTTACTTTCAGTTAAATAATTAATATAAAACTATTCACAGCTAGTAAGCTGTGAATAGTTTTATATTTATTATTTAACAATGGATCAAATGTGAATAATATAGTAATCTACTATATTACGCATAGTTGATCCATTATATTACCTGAGCACAAAAATCAGCTATCGACTGAAAAATCTTTTTTACTATGGTACGAAATACTATTTGTATGTTCCTTGTCGCGAGAAAACCTGTCTTCGCGGTTTAAGACCAGGTAAACAATGCTCGAACTAGCTTACCCAATTACAGAGACAGGCTAGAACATTGAAAATTTGCATGTAACAACTCAAGATAGTATACTTTTCAGAAAGCGAATAACAAAGGCGCTGATCAAACTGCGCGATTGCGCAGGTTGGTCTGCGCTTATGTTGTTCATATGCATCAAAGTCTGTTTTTCTCGCGACATTGCCATGATTACTCGATATCACTATGATCAAGCGTGATTCTGGTGGTCAATATTACTGACCGCCGGTTATAGTCCAGTTCACTGTGGTCAAGTCAGAACTCAGCTATACATAATCACTGCAACTTCCTTTCTTAAACCACACTCAATATTATAAGCGAACATGTTCACGTACGGTATGCACACAATGGACTCTTCAGCTCATCTACATCTACACAGTCACTGTTTTCAAAAGGTTATACAATTAAAAACAAAACAAAAAACTAAATAAAAAAACCGTTCTGAATCGGAAGTCTGAAATCATTAAATTGATAAGCTTATTGTAGGCCTATTAATGGAGGTTTTGGTCGAGCAACGAAGACTCATGCGAATGTGCGCATATGCGCAGACTCGCCAAAGCGTTCACTGCTAGCATACGCTGACGAAGATCCAGACCAAATTAAGATCTCAAGCCCCACCTTTGCGCATGTGCAATTTGTTACCAAAACTCTTATTAGCTGGTCTGTATGTAGGTAGGTATGGTTTCTTCATTCTGCCATTTTCCTTCTTCGCTGTAGATAACAGATCTTATAGACTTAATATGCTTGATGTATGTGATATTCGCTTTCGTCATTCCAAGAGACCGGCTTCCCACCACGTCCAATCTCCATTGAATTTAGTAAATTGTACTTTCAACGCTTTTCTCAGTAAGCGTGTCACAACAACACAAGTTAATCTGTAGAATAATACATGGAAATGTTATATAGATAGACTAGGCCATGATGTAATAGATTAAGAAATGAATTCGATTTTTGGAATGTTCATGGAATCATGATTACTTCGGGTCTCTTGCAAAGTAAGTGAAGCACAAAGGACTTCACGTTAACATTGCAAGAGACCCGAAGTATTCATGATTCCATGAACAGATCAAAAATTGAGTTTATTGCTTATATTTATATTTTATTATAAATATCTAATATATAGAAAATATTTATAGTATAGGGAAAAACAGTTTGTATTTAATATGCTATAGTATTGGAGTGTAAAACGGAAAAGCGGAACACCCAGTATGAACACGGACAGCCCATGGAGCAAACAATGAAGCTTGTTTTGCACGTGCGAATCAGGTGTGGCTCGCTGTCAATCACAACACCAGTGTCACTTCTGGCGAATGGATTTGATGTTGCAAGCGTATTGCACGAGAAAGTGAGCTTGGCAACTGTCAATCAAATTTGTGTCTTACATGAGGCTATGAACGGTTGCAAAAATCTAAAGATTCATTAAAGGCTTGCTTCGTAAATGTAAATATTGGTACATATTCATATGCACAATATCATTCTTTGGACGTTCATGCTGACACATCCATATTATTTAGCAAAGCCGGTAAGTATTTGTTAAAGGATCATCGTTCTGTCGTATTTATCTGTCAATAGAGCAAATGTTGTGCGGTTTGAAATAAGCAATATTTAATAAAGCTTCTTTATCTTTTATCTCTATCTTAATAAAGAAAGAATGGTGGAATTCAATAGACATTCTTTCAAAGACTCGAACAACTTAACCTGCCCCAGGAAACATAGGTAAATTGTTTTAATTACACGCCACTCTATCCCCGAAGCTACTCGGTCATGTTGTTACAAAGTCTTAAAACCAAATTGCTTGCGAAAGTTTTAATTTAATGTGAAACTCCATATACAACGGCTTTGTCCCGTTAATATGGTTAACAGACAGGTTCCGTTGATTCTGTGGAACTAGGTGTGGCCCTGTGTGATAAAATATTTTGGACATAATTAATCCAGTGTATGAGATTTTTGTACTTGTCGCATTTTTGAGCAAGGGAGGCTCTGGTGAGCCTTTGCATATGCGCAGATTCACCAGAGCATTTGCTGTTTGTATACACAAAGTATCATTGATATAGACCGTAACTCAGACGAAAATTAAGACCACTAGTCTCGCATGATACGCCGGCATGGGCCTTGATATGTAATAGTTATACCATGGGTTGTCCGCCTGTACGTGGAGATAATCCACGAGCTTAAGCGAGTGGATTATCTTACGTACAGGTGGACAATCATGGTATAACTATTATATACCACCTACATCAGTGTACACCTTACACACCACGATATATTCCGTGCTAAAGTTGTTAAGGGTGGTCTTAGTGACTTTTGCCCATATATGTGATAAGTACTAAAGTCTGATGTGCATTCTCTTTTGTTGTGGAACTAGTCGTGACCCTGATTGATTAAAACTATGTTGGATCATATATGCCCTACCTTCGTTCTCATTGGCGTATTTTTCATAACTTTCTACGCCTGCAGGCATTTGTTTATTCGAAGAGGAAAACGGTATCCACCAGGACCATGGGGACTGCCAGTGGTTGGGCATCTTCCATTTTTCGGATCCTATCCACCACAAACATTTCAGAAATGGCAGGAGACATATGGCGACGTGTTTCGCATTCGAATGGGTAGCTGGAAGACGGTTGTCTTAAATGGATATTCAGCTATCAAAGATGCAATGGATAGAAAAGATGATGTATTTTCGAGCAGGCCGAATTTGTTCTCCTTTCAAGTGTTGAAGGAAGTCAATGGTGGCCAAGAAACCTTACCCTTTGGGCCATTCGACCAAACGTATACTCAGTTAAGGAAAGAGACTGCAAAAGCGCTCTACAAATTCACACACACCAATGCTCAGTACACTCAAGAAGTTATTCTTGAAGAGGTTGATAAGCTCACCAATGGATTTCTCACCTGGAACGGACAACCACACTATATAGATGAGAACATTCAGTTGTCTGTTGGAAGTATAATATATCAAATTATCTTTGGGAAAGGCCACAATGTTAGAGAGGACGAAACATTCAAGGCGAGTGTAGAAGGTGCTAACGCAGTGGTAAAATATATAGGAAGAGGAAATCCCATTGACGTAATACCCTGGTTAAGATACGTTATGCCTTGGAGAGCGTCAAAGTTCTTTGAGATAAACCAGAAATCAGCGACCACCAGATTTGAAAAAGTGAAGGACCACATAGATACTTTCGATTGTAATGATGTCCGGAATGATGTGGTGGACACGTTTATCGCAGTTAATCTATTAGATAGTACAGGGAATGAGAGGCACACGCTTACCAAACAGTGCTTGTTGCGAAGTGTTAGTGATTTAACTGGTGCAGCTCTTGAGACTACTTCAACATCAATGGAGTGGTTGCTTAGTTACATGACAGCTTACCCGGATGAACAGAGACGTGTGCAAAGCGAAATAGAGGAGGTTGTTGGAAGTAGTCGCAGGGTTGTTCTTAGTGATAAACCAAATCTATGTTTCACAGAAGCCACCATGTTAGAGGTGTTACGCATAACAACACCAGCAAAATTTGCTGTTCCACACTACACTTTAAATGACACCAAAATAAATGGGTATGACATCGATAGAAACACTGTCGTGCTGCTCAATCTACACTCTGTGCACCATGCTAAAGATTACTGGGAAAACCCAGAAGAATTCCGACCAGATCGATTTCTTACAGAAGAAAAGAAACTAGATAATGAAAAATGTAATCGAGTTATTCCATTTGGCCTAGGTAGGAGACGATGCGTTGGGGAACATTTGGCTAAGATTGAACTGTTTCTGCTATTTTCAAATGTTATGCAAAGGTGTACATTCAGCCCAGCTGATGGAGAGCCCGTGGATCTTATGCCAATTCCTGGACTGATTTATAAACCAAAGCGTATGCAAGTCGTGGTTAGCGAGAGACACTATTAAAGGGGACATATCAAGGTTTTTCATTTTTCATTGCAAATTCCTTTTATATGTCGGATTTTATGTATTTATTAAGAACCCAGATCATTTTCCACAATATTCAGTGATAAAATGGGTATAATCATCATTTTCTTTGAGCTTGTGCGCTTTGTCAATAAAATATCGACTCGCTTACTTCCCTTGAATTAGTTACTTCCCTTTGCTATCGGAGTGTCCTGATGACGCCATAGAGGCAGTTTATGAAGGACTGTAAGTATAGAATCGTGTTGGATTCCGATATTTTTTTTTTAATATTCTCGGATAAAGAAGTGTTTATGTGTTGCAAATATCACTGCAATACGCATTCTGATCAGTGGGTCCGCTCTCAATGAAATTGTGGATAGATTTTTTTTGTGTTTTAGTGAATTGAATGCCCTACGATAATCTATTTTAGCGACTCAGAGAAAAAGGAAATCTCCGAGACCAATTCAAAACGATTACGCGCCTATGCGCACGAAACAGTCGTGAAAGCATTTGTAAACCTGAACATCGAGCTATCGTCAATTCAAGCAATAAAAACGGCATTTTAACTTTGCAATGCAATGAGTCATAAATATTATTTCAGTCCTCCGTTGCGTATGTGTTAAACGAATTTTGTTTATTTGAATTGATTCTTTGCGTCTTTAAGTCATGCCGGGTTGAAACAGTATTTCAAAGAGATTAATGTGTCTTGCTCAAGGACACAAACCGCAGCAGTGCCACAGGTGAGGCTCGAGCCCATAACCCTTCGATCCCGAATCAAGCACTTTACCATTAAGTCACTGCGCTCCCTACGAATTTTGCATTGTGGGGGATTCATCAGCCGGTACATAGGGCTCTAAAATTGCACAGTCTTTAACATGCACGGATCCAGAACGTTTTGTCATAGGGGGTCCAAATTTAAATTCTTGTTTATAAACAATTTCAGTTGATGAGGGGACAGAGGATCCAAATACCACGATAAGCGGGCCATCATCGGCCCGCCAGCGAAACGGTGTTTCGCTGGCGTGCCGATGATGGCTCAACCGTGAATGCTGGCTTTGTAGTTTTGTGATTTTTCAGGGGATCCAGACCAGTTTTGCTAAGAAGCCCTATGTTTTTTTTGTGATTTTATTCGGGGGGGGGGGGGGTGTGCCTGTCCCTCTGGGTCCGCCCATGTTTAATCATCGAAAATTTAAACATTCATGCATGGCGCACCAAGATAATGTCGTTGAGTTGAGTGTTCATTACGGCATCAGTTGAGAGAGAGAGAGAGAGAGAGAGAGAGAGAGAGAGAGAGAGAGAGAGAGAGAGAGTTCAAAGCCGGCTCGTGAATTTTTGCACTTACCTGAATTTTAGCCATTATTTATACATGCATGCGCAGCCATCTTAAGTGGGGCTAGAGCCTAGCAGAGCGGCTAAATTTTGCTCTACTTCTTCATCACCGACTATGCTCCTAAGTGAGAGTGGCAGCGAGTGTCAAGACTGTGCACAGATAAGTGTTTTGGACTTAATTGGCAGTACTAAAATCTCATGAGCTCGCTTTTTCTTTGTTCATTGAAAGGGTCTCGTGAGACGCTTCCAATGAACGCATAAATTGTTTATATTCTTGTAGAAAATATAAGAAACCGGGATCTGTGTTGCATCAGGATTTGAACTTCGCAGATGCTCACGCAATATGCTCTTTGGTTTCGCTGACTAAATGGCGAGTCTATCTCCCCTTCCCGATATGACATGCGTCTCGTCATGTAGAATTCCTGGGCCACGTGCAGAAACAGAAACTAAAATCAATAGGTTGTCAATCTACATATATAATCCTCGGGTCGACATGCGCACAAAGCCATAAAGTTTTGGTATTCGTAAAGGCATCCTTCATACATGGTTGCGCAGCCATCTAGTGGGCTGTCATCGACGACGCCAGTAAGCTTATAGAGTTGGGTCGAAAGTGGCCCGATCTTGGGTACTGGATGGGTCTCTACATTATGTCTATATTGTTGGTGGAGGCCCTTTCGATACTGCATGTGCGCAAGCTCGTCTGATCCTTCGGTGCAGAGAATGAAAATCGCATGAACTTGCTATAATTTGTCAATGGGCTCATTGGAAGCGTCTTGTCTCAAGAAATGCGAGGGCAAGTGGCCAAAAATAGAAAGAAAGAAAAAACTAATGCGACATAACAGACAATAGTAAAAACTAATCGGTGTTCAAGTCAGTGAACTTACTGAGTAGGCTCGTACATAGCCGGGCGATCCTGATTCCAAATTCTTAAAAAACGCAAAACTGCGTTTCCGACAGTCAAAAATATCGTTTTCGATCGCAAAATTACATTTATTGCAATCGATAACAGTATATTTTGTGGAACACGATCATCGTTTGAAAATAGAAAACGTTGTTGTCGCCGATCAAGTTTTAATCAATGTGTTCGCTATTGTCGCATGCCGGTGTGATACGACAACGTCACCCGTTTTCTTGAGCATTTTGTCATGTAGACAAATAGTAGACCTAGAAGCTTTATAAAATGGGGTTTGATTAACAAAGACATACGATTTTATTAGGCCCTATAGGCGGCTGCCGATGTGAGCCTAGGATATGTTTTCAACGGGTCTTCAACTTTCGAGGAACTCGTTTGAATATTGATAAGTGTGTTACAGTAGCCTATTGGTCCAGACTCGTCAATGTCTAGCCCGAAACACCATTTAAATCGCTATCAAGGGCGATATCTGTGCTGCATTATTCACTGCGACAATACAGTCAATGCATAGGCATCGGACGAACTGCCCTTGTGACGTCACAAATCCAAGGAAAGTGACTCGCCGCTACAGAAATCAAGGGAGATAAGCATGATGATAAATTATCGGCACTAATTAATCAATGGTCTAATTAACGAAGATATTCTTATTTTTTTTTTTTTACCACAAAAATGATATGCTTAGCTCTTAGTACCATTTTCTTCCACATTTATTGGATTTAGAACTTTAATATGTCCCCTTTAAGGGCCTATCGTACGTCATAGATATCGACTGGTGTGGTATGGTAAACTGTCAAAAGTTGAATTTGCAAGAAACAGAAATATTTAGCGCCGGCCTTTGTGCTCGATGCATTACTCATTTATAGAGGCAGTGCGACCATTTTCTACAGTGTGCAATTTCTGGATTTGGCAGAGCTCTTATCAATAATTTGTCAGCTAGATCCGGATTTGAATCCGTTTACCATTTCTTATAAAAGTATAATATACAAATGTACTCTTGATCCTGAATGTTAATCTTAATATATTTATATCCAGATGTATGCATAAAATAATCTAGGCCGTTCAAGTAAATATAAAACAGGGGAGGAGACAGGGTTTCGCCCTGTCTCATGCCCTGTTGACAATTGAAAAACCCGGACGAAGAACCATTTATGGTAACATATGATTTTATTTCATTAAACATATTGTTATCATGTTTAATGTTTTGCCTTGTATGCCATGTTTTAGGGTTGTTTGTTTTGACAAACCACCCTCCATACGCTGTCAAAAGCTTTCGTAAAATCAACGAAACAGCAGTATAGTTTACTACTTTTACTTTTAAAATATTCTATGAGACCGTGCAAAGTGAAAATGTTGTCAATTGTTGAATAGTCTTAACGGAAGCCACTTTGAGTTTCATTGAGGATTTTATTTTCTTCTAAAATATGCTTAGCGTTTGGTACAGTATTGAGGTGAACATTTTGCCCACACATCTCACTAATGTAATAGAGGGCGATAATTAGCTGGATCCATTTCACTACCTTTTTTATTGTATATAGGGATGTTGTCTCCTTGAATCCAGTCGCTAGAAATGGTGCCATTTTAAAGCATGATATTGAATAGTTTTAATATATTGGGATACATATGTGTTTAGTGGGGGTTATGTACTACTGGCCTATATCCCTTTAAATGGAACACTGTTTTTTGGCAATAACATTAAATCTAAAATGGGAATTTTAAATTTAATTCGAAAAATATATTTTAACCAAAAAACTCGAACCAAAAATATTTTTTGAAGTTTGTATTCGTTTTCATAAATGCTGGGATAGGATGGAATTTTAACGTTCTTAATGTTTTATGCCAAATAACATTCCCTGAGCGATATGGGTCAATGATTATCAGTTGAATATAAAACCATGTATATACTAATATAAGACAATTTACAATGCATTAGTGTGTTTTAAATATAGCTGCATATTGGTTTGCGTTGCTGTTTATCAGTATTGTCAACAATATTTCAGTTATCTAACCATGCCACAAAGACGGTGACCCAAACTATAGGCTACATCTATAGATGTCTACTGCCCAAAATGCCCTTTAAGTTGGAAGCGCCAAATTGCCTAGCTATTCTTTGAATGGGTCTGCTTATTGATCTCACCACTCTCATATGAAAACAGGCATATTTTTCCATCATATAAAGAAGTAGTAAAAGTTAAATATAAAATGAAATGTCGTTCTTGTAAGTGCCCGTACATCTGTGATCTTATTCGTATTTCAAGGCCTGTGCATTTCTAGTTGCATGCTCGCACATACAGACACATGAACAAAAAATACAGTTAGGTAGACAGACAGAAGCAGGCAAAATGATGGTACTTGGTAGGCATGAAACGCGTTAAAAACCTATTATCCGTAGAACTGTATAAGCAACTTGGGTTGCCTCATAAACTACACTGGTCATTTGATGTTACAAAATAATCATCTGCTGTAATCTCTAATGGACATCTTATAGCTGAGCAAATACTACGATATCTAATCCAGAGGCATGTTCAACAATGCGAGCGCTTGGAGTGCTATCGAGTGCTTTCTCCCTGAACGCAAGCGCTCGCCAAGGTGCTTGCAAGCGCTCGCTATTCAAGTCGATAGGTGTATCGCCCGAAAATCAAACATGGCTACCAAAACAGTAATGGGTTTTCGTGAGGGACTATGCACGCAATATTTTTAGATTCGACTTTCGGAATGACTATGTATGTTTCTTTGTGTGGATATATGAAATGGAACAAGTTAAACTGAAGGTAGGAAGGTGTTTCCCTTTGAGTTCCAACCAATGGGGTATTTGATTTGTTTGTTACTGGGCGCAGCCATTTTTTATTGAGCGAGCGCTCGCTATCGTTCAACAATGCAATGATCACACTGGCATGCGCCATTGATATCATTTTCAGCCAAAACTAAAATCTAGTTAGGGTTTTGATATATCTATGCGCATGCAAATTTTCAGGATGAAGAAACCTTCATGTAGAATTTTAAAAACGAAAAACTGTGTTCCATTTGAGGTGCAATATACCAATAGTTTAGTATAACTTTTGTAGCGCCGAATTTTTCGCTTTTAAGATTTTATTGCTGCGTTAATTTCGCCTTTGCTGATAGGATTATCAAGAGATGCCTGTGATAGGTGGAATGCTTCATTGTTTTCAAGATATGCCAAGTTCAGTAACATGTCTTGGGCATTTAGGTTTGGATTAGACTCGGTTGTTTCGCAGGAGTTCAGTGAGAATATTGAAACATATCAGATAATGGGATAGGTGTTGCGTAAATTTTTAGTTTAAGCCGTTATTCCGTTAATCATTTTCCAACAATCCTTGGGGTTTTCTGTTCACAATCTGCTTGTTTTGTTCTTAAAGTTTTTTTTTGTCGTATTTACTTATTGTTGAATTGTATTATTTGCATGCATTTATCATTATACGTTTAGTAATTCAGAGTTTTATGCCCAAAGGGAACTTTTGGAGGTATAAAGTAATCACACTGTCCGTCAGTCCCGCTTCGTGTCCAATGCATAACTATATTTTTTGAGGTAGAAATCCCAAATTTGGCATGTGGATGCATCTTGGGATGGCGGAGTGTCCCGTACCATGCTTGGGTCACTGTGACCTTGACCTGGACTTCTGACCTACTGTTAAGAAAAATCGTGTCCAGAGCAAATCTCTTATATTATTTGAGGTAGGAATCCCAAAGGGATACGTGAATTAAGGAGCTAATTTGGCCCCTTTGGAGCCAAAAACTGAAAATTGCTTTTCACAAACTTCTTTTGATTGGTTGATTAGAAGAATGACTGAAGTGTAAAATTTCGGCATTTATTTAAATTTTACCGTTGCTATGGTAACCAAAAATGGGCTACAAAATAGGTATAAAATAGAGATATTGCCATTTTTGACCAAATTTAAGGCTTTTGGAGACTGATTTTTTAAAGAATTAGATATCAGCACAGCTAAATGCTAAAAATA
The DNA here is from genome assembly GCA_964019695.1 of Loripinus fragilis. NCBI lineage: Eukaryota > Metazoa > Mollusca > Bivalvia > Lucinida > Lucinidae > Loripinus > Loripinus fragilis. The sequence continues at coordinate 64,420,746 of OZ026516.1, forward strand.
CCTTTAATATGTTGTGTGCCATGATAATTCTCATCATCTGTTGGAATATCTTTTTGGTATTTGCTTGTGCTGTATGTTAATTGCTCTGTCAAACGTCTCAAATTTGCTCCAAAATGGTCAATTACCTATTTTCAGACTATTTTGGCGGCCATTTTTGTTACCATAGCAACGGTAAAGATAATACTAATATCAGACTTATACACTCTGGCCATTGTTCTAATAAACTAATAAGAAAAATTTGATAAAAAGCGAATTTCATTTTTTGGCCTCATAGGGGGGCCAAAATAGGACCTTAAAGGTCTTGTGAATCTTCAAAAACATTTTTGAAACTCTTCATGATTTAAATGACAGTGATGAGAAAATCAGAATGCTGAAACTGCATCGAAAACTTCCAACTGAGACAAAAGTTATGCTAGTTTTAAAATTATGCAAATTAGCATATAAGCCCCGCCCACATTATTATTTCAAGGCATTTTTTTCTCAAAAAATGTCAAATTTTATGTAGTGCAATTTCTAAGCAACGAAAAGCAACACAATAAAGCTTATATATGCAAATGTTGTATTTTATCATATTGAATCATTTTCAACGAATGAAATATTAAATAATGTTAAAATAAGTAAAAAATATTAAATTTAATATTTCAAAAAGCTCAAATGACGTCATATGAGCCTCTCGCATATTTTCATCTAATTAAATTTTGAAACCTTTATAACTTTGTAACTATTTTGAATTTTTCGATGGGGCTTATGACATTCTGTTTCTCTCATTACTGGCTTTTCATTCTATAGGAGTTTAAAAAAACTAGCTCTTTGGTGTGTGGATGTATCTTGGGATGACAGAGTGTCTTATAGCATACTTGGGTCACTGTGACATTGACCTTGACCTAGTTTCTTGATTCCGCATTTAGTCTGGTGCAAATCTCCTATATTATTGAGGTAGGAATTCCAAATTTGCTATGTGAATGCGTCTGGTGATGATGGGGTGTCGCATACCATTTTGGGGGTATCTGTGACCTTGACCATTGACATAGTTTTTAGAATAATTGTGCCCGGAGCATATCTCTTGTATTATTTGAGGTAGGCATCCTAAATTTGGTGTATGAATGGAACTAAAGATGGCGGAGTGTCACGTACCATTTCAGGTCTCTGTGACCTTGACCTCTGACCTAGTTTAAAGAAAAATTGTGTCAAGAGCATATCCCTTGTATTATTTGAGTAAGGAATCCCAAATTTGGTATGTGGAAGAATCTTGGGACGGCGGAGTGTCGGGTACCATACTTGGGTCACTATGACCTTGACCTCTCACCTAGTTTCTTGAATCTGCATTGAGGCAGGTGCATATCTCATATTTTTAGGAGGTATCCCAAATTTGGTGTGTGTATGCATCTTGGGATGGCTGAATGTTATGTACCAATTTTGGGTCACTGTGACCTTGACCTCTGACCTAGTTTCAAGAGAAATCGTGTCTGGAGCATATCTCTTATTTTATTTGAGGTAGGCATCCTAAATTTGGTGTCAGGATTTAAATTGGGATGACGGAGTGTCGCGTACCATACTTTGGTCACCAAGACCTTGACATTGACCTTGACCTCTGACCTAGTTTCTTGAATCTGCATTGAGTCTGGTGCATATCTCTTATTTTCTTTGAGGTACGATTTCGAAATTTGGTATGCATGCGTCTGGGGATGTTGAGTGTCACATACCATTTTGGGGTCACTGTGTCATTGACCTTGACCTCTGACCTAGTGTTTAGAGAACTTGTGTACGGAGAATAGCTCTTATATTATTTGAGGTAGGAATCCAAAATTTGGTGTGTGGACGACGGAGTGTCATGTACCTTTTACGGGTCACAGTGACCATGACCTTTGAACTGGTTTCTAGAATAGGTATCGGGTCAGGTTCATATCTTCTATATTCTTTGAGAAAGAAATTCCAAATTTGGTGTGTGGATGCATCTTGGGTTGGCGGAGTGTCGCGTACCATTTTCGGGTCACTGTGACTTTGGTCTCTGACCTAGTTTTTTTTAAGAAAAACCGTGTCCAGAGCATATCTCTTATTTTATTTGAGGTAAGAATCGCAAAATTGGTGTATGGATGCATCTTTGGATGGTGATATGTCGCTTACCATTTTTGGGTCACTGTGACCTTGACTTATGACCTCGTTTCTAAAAATATCGTGTCTGGAGTATATCTCGTAAATTATTTGAGATAGGAATCCAATCTTGGGATTGCGGAGTAGGGTATACCAGTATGGGTCACTTCTACCATGACATTGCCTTCTGACCTCATTTCTAGGTTTTTGTGTCTCGAGCATATCTCCAATATTACAAATAACTTTCCTCAAATGTGTCTTATGCTAGACCAATTCATTTTGGGGCATTCGTCACGTTTCTGTGACATGTATTGTTCTGTATAGCATTTTTCTTTCTTACAGCAAGGCACCATTTTCTGGCGTTGTGTCATTGTAAATCAGACCAATGTTTAGATTCAGATAGGGCGCTTTGCAAACAGGTTTGTCATTTCTTCTCCTAAGTTTTAATGTTGCACAGTTCATAGAGCTTGTTTGTCTGCAAGGTCATGATAGATGACACGTATATGGGCCAGTACATGAGAGTTTGGTTATCGCACGCCACAAAAAGATGTAGACGAAGGTTAATGCCAAACTTTATTGGCCAGTTTATGGGACTTGAGTACTTATCGCATATGCGAGCAGCGAAGGCTCAGTTTGCAGTATCACCACAGCCTTTGCTGCTCGCACTGAAAAAAGAAGCGACGTAGAGGAAGGTTCAGGTCTAACTCTGTCCCTTCTAAGGCGGTGGTTCTGTTGTTGTTGATTCATTCTTTAATGTTCCTCCCATCGGATTGAGTTGTTCCATATAGTCTGCTAGAAGATAAGGGTCTAGTGAGAATGCATGGTACTAATTCATATGGTCACAATAAAGAACCTTGGTGAACGCCTTATACTGTTAACTTTAATTATTAAACAAATGAAGAAGAACTCATTTTAAATAAAGAAATATGACCTGCATTATGTACTTTTCTAAAGCCGGTTGAATCGTATATCGTATGAATAACATTTGATGAAAGAGACTATTCAAATCAGATTAACATGAATCTAAAACTTTTTATCATATGTTTTAAGCTATCAGTATATAAATGTACCAGTTCTGTATGAAGCACTATAAATATTAAAGCTGTCCTCCATGAAATTGTAAATGCCAAAAGCAAAGTTTGAAAAGGCATATGATGATCTGTATGTTCGATTCTCTGCTGTTATATAGAAAAGGTAATGCTGGTTAGTGTTCCCCATAATTACTCGTCAACCATTGAATACCAGAACTATCTGGTAGTAACCCTGAAGTGGTAACCACCCCAGGGAGTACAACCACCCCATTGTAAAAATGTCTGGACCAACCCAAGGACCCAGGCTCCCCCCCCCCCCCCCACATAAAAAATTAAAAGGAGCTATCTTTGCGAATCCTCCCTCGGAGAATACGCTTGTTGGCGAGCCTTCATAGGAAAAAGGCTCGTAAGGCGTGGCTTACAGCGACAAAACATACTGGTATGTTTAATTCAGTGAAATTTAAGTATGCCAGATATATTAAATAAGTAGGGTTAGTTTTTGTAAATAACATTATGAATATAGCATTCTATGATATTTGCTTCATTGATTTGAAGTCAGAAATGAAATACAGCTTGCAATTTCAACATTATGAAATTTCTATGGGGCAATTTGGTTGTATTGTTTTGTTTTTGCTAAATTTGGGATTAATTGCTTAAACATCAAGAGTGATGTCCCTGTAAACAAATCTCTACACAAATCACTTACTTAAAGAAATGTTACTCCTTTACATTAATAGGCCCAGATAGCTCAGGGGTATAATAGGTTTCTCCAAAGCCAACAACAGCTCTTGATCTTATGTGTTCGAATCCCACAAAATCCAGATGGCATAAAATTGTATTAAAACTTTTTTTAAACTTTTTTTATATGAACAGATAACATATGGAAACAATAAATATCCTAATTTTTGTATAACCTTTGGAATTGCGAATTCAGGATACTAAATGATGAGATTTGAAAATAGCAGTAAACATATACATATCTTAGTTTTAGAACCGTGAGATACAACGTACAATGGCTATTGAGCAACTGCGAAAACCAAATAAACACACTTACCAGCCACAAATAAAATATTTGACCATCTCTGTGGAACTATGCAAGCTAATGGGAATCTTTGTTTTACGCATATGCTAGCTATCATCTTTCCTGCATTAGAGTTGCACAGGAAACACCATTGGAAAATGGTCGCTATCTCATATACATGTATATGTGACAATTATGCATTAAACGAGCATGCGTAGTTATACAGTGAGGCTGGTTCTTGTTTTAAGGTGTACCTTCATATACCACCATAATTTGTGTTTGCTGATAGTGGTGACTCTGTTAAGTCTGTGCAGATGCGTTGGCCCATTCAAACCCTTCCTTTGCGCCCGTGTGAAAAAGTCTACTGCGAATTTAGTACTTATTTCTGGGCATTCAGCAAAAGGCCCTGACCAGCCTGCTTCACATATGCGTAGTCTCGCCAGAGCTTTCACTCAACGTGTGAAGGTATCTAAAGCAAATAAGCCAGTGCATGAGATTTCCAACAATGTGGTATGTGTGACCAACAAAGCCTCAGATCAGCCTGCACATACGTGCAGACTGTTCAGAGCCTTTGCTAGTCGCTTGAATATTCGATGATTGTTAAGCTACTGACTGAACACCATTTGGAGTTTCTAAGCTTAAAAGGAGGCTGCACAGGCACATCCGAGTCTACACTTGTCAAAATGCCACATTGTTGGAAATCACATGTCGCGGCTCAAATACTTTAAACGCGTGTGTGAGACTATCATGGTGGTTGGTGCACCAGTGCAAACAGTGAAAGATCTGCAAACACACTTGTAAATGTATACGTCGATTTGCTGGCATTAACGCGTATTGCCGGTACTTCATAGACCGGAAGTGGTAGATATTGGTGTAAATACTATATATAAAAACATGCCATATGCCTAAAGGATATAGAATTAGATCATTTTTTAGTTTTTGGCATGGACATGGCGATTTATGTAAGCATTTAGGAATAGATTCGAGTACCGGATGATCGGTACTCGAATCTATTCCTAAATGCTTACATAAATCGCCGTGCACATACTGAATACTTAAACATGATTGAAGTCTATAGTCCTTTAGGCATATGTCATGCTTTTCTATACAGTATTAACACCAATATCTACCACTTCCAGTCTATGAAGTACCGGCAAAACGCGTAAATACCAGCAAATCGACGTATACATTTACCAGTGTGTGCAAAGGTTGCTCATATGTTTGTTCTCATTTGAAAATGTCGTCCATTAGCAATGAGTCATTTTGTGAGATATTAGTACTTATCTCATGTGTATCCAGTATTGGCTCAAACCTGCCTGCACATCCGTGCAGTCTTGCAAGAGCAATTACTGCTTGTAGCACACAGTGTACTTATCATGTAACCATTTTAACGTGCAGACGCAACTACCCAGTAGGCTTCAGCTCTAAATTCTGGTGTATAACTGTTGTGTGCGCACGCATTGAAGGCGCTTGTGAGAATGCGCTGATGGTCAAACTCATTTGAGTCTTCACTGATTACACGTCAGCAACAAACCTGCCCATGAGAGTTACGTACTTATTGCAAGGCACGTGTTATCCAGACCAGCTATGCAGTCTCACCAGAGCATTAGACAGCTCGTCGTCCAAGCGCACTTATCGCACGTGCGTCAAACCCTTCTTGCTGGGTAATTTTCAAGCTTTTGTTGATAAATGCTGGCTTTTTTCAAAATTGACTTTTTTCCGTCGTTCCTGATCTGGGTCCAAACTGCTTGCATAGGTTATCGGCAGAAGACATAAGTCGCCGCTAGTAAGGAAAGAGTTAAAAGTACATGCACAACAATCCATTGGGGGTAGGGTCTAGATTTTGATGAATACCTTCATCTACTACCATACTTTGGGTATGCAAACACAGCAGACGCTGGAAATAATGGGTGACTGTACAGATTCGTATTAGCCCTCGTTGTAATTCTTAAACTCTATGAGTTGGCTCTTTACAACTAACAATGAAGATTTTTCACAGGTTATTACAGTAAAATGTGACTTTCTCTTCATTTTGGTTCTTGAAGGACAAATTTACTATGAGGAGCAAAACGAGACGAGACATGTAAGCGAACTACAAGGAAATATGTAAGAATGCAGAGAAGCGCATCCTTCTACTAAGTTTTAATGTTACACAGTTCGCAAAGCTTGTCTGTCGTGCTTCATTCTAAGGTCATTTCAGAAGACATAAATATGGGCCAGTACATGAGAGTTTGGTACTAAACACACGCCCCCTCCCCCCCCCCCCCAAAAAAAAAAAAAAAAAAAAAAGAGATGTAGATAAAGGTTCAGGCCTAACTTTCTGCGCCAGTTCATGAGATTTTAGTACTTATCGCATATGCGAGCAACGAAGGCTCAGATGAGCCTGCACAGTTGCGCAGTATCGTCACAGTCTTTGCTTCTCGCACTGAAAAAAAGAAGCGATGTAGAGGCCTAACTTTTTCCCTTCTAAGGCGGTGGTTCTGTTGTTGTTGATTCATTCTTTAATATTCCTCCCATTGCATTGTGGGGGTTCGTGTTTGGTTCTTGCTTAGCAACCACCGGTTTAGTCAAAGTTGGTATCGATGCAAGTTAATGACGCCGAAATAACGCTAAATCGTCTCCTTTCATCATTTCTGTTCTTACCAAGTTATTATATTAATTTGATTAGGATATGCAGTCATTCTTATTCGACTGCATCGATGCACAGGCTCATTAGAGCCTTCGCTTTTTGCCTATGCTATCAGGCACCTGAAGAGCTGTTCCATATAGTCTGCTAGAAGATAAGTGTCCAATGAAAATGCATGGTACTAATTCATAAGGTAACAATAAGGAACCTTGGTATAAACGGGTCAATAGATATTTCAGTCACATTTTAGTTATTTTATTTTGACCAGAAAATGCGGAAATATCCATCTGACATAAGCGTATCTGAAAACTGTATTGATCTAAATTTGTAAATGGTCGGAAAGGCGGGACCCAGACAACTTTTCCCATATGCTTTTCCCCATAAGCATATGCAGAATCTATTTTGAGCGTGGTCATTTGTAGGTACATAAGCTAGAATTTCACATGACGTGTCATTTTTTCTAATGCACGTGCTCCAAAATGGACGGTACTAGCTTAGACTCAATATCCGATCTATGCTCGGCTCGAGACCAAGAAGTCCTAGATTTGAACATAACCGGAATCAGCCTGGTTATCCTCAGGGGGACTTGGACGTTAAAGGAGGCTGTTAACAATCCATTTGAAAATGTCGACGTTTGCAGAATATATTTGCTAAAAATATTGACTAATATAAGTATATAAGGTACAGAGGCAAACAGTGTGGGCCAGATCAGACTGTCCCCACAGGAGCAGTCTTATCTGAAATAACACCGTTTCTCGAAGAGTCTTCTAAAGCACAACAGCAGACAACAAAAGCAGACAATTTTTGTTGTGGTTGGCGGTTTAACTCGTTATCTACTTTTTTCTTTGTGGCTTGATCTGGATCAAACTTAACTGTTTGACACTCTGATGGTATTTGAAAAAAAATCAGCAGGCGACAAAAAAGCATGCAGTTTCAATGCATCCGCAAATATAACCCATATATAAACTTATGAATTCAGTAATGATGTAGAGCCTGCAATTGTATTGACCCCACAGTAGAAGTCCAGCTCAGCCCGCACAATCGCACAAGCTTTCAGCATTGGCGTAGCTACCATTGCGTAATAAAAAGTAATAACATTCAATGTGGCAAAAGTGATTTCCATGCATTAAGGAACTGCTCTTAAAGGAAAGAATTCGCTCCCTCTGGGAATTAAGATCTACTATCAGATTATGAAAAGGGCTATTGAAGAGAATCACTGCTTGAACCAGTAGTTTCCCTTTAGTGTGCGTAATGCCCCAGTCACACACACACACACATACGGACTTTTACGGAGAGTTTCGGATCAAACCGCAGTCGTCCGCAGAAAAATTAGGACGGGCCTAATTTCTTGATGCGTTTGCAAGACGCAGATACCTTCAGTTGCGGGTAGTAACGCATCATTGCGGATAAATGCGAATGTCAGCGGATCGATGCGAGCTAGTGAACCGACACAATGCGGACAGATACAAATAGATACGTACTAAATCCCTTTAAATACTTTCCCTTACCTTTAGATACGAGTAAATACGTATAGATACCTTTAGATGCGGACTCTTGCGTATACTTAGTGGATCTGTTTGCAACCGCAGACTTCGCACCCTATCGTTCGTTCATCGTTTTTTGAACATTATGTCTGGAAAGAAGAAGCAGCATGTCTCTAGAAGGCACACTCTCAACCCCCAAACATCTCAACAGGATTGCAACTATTCTTACGCCTCAGACATTTCAGCAAGAGGCAGCGGATAAAGACGCAGATGTCACATAATCTAAGAAGAGGCTATGCAAATAATATGTAACTCCATTTGTAGATTAGATAATATACACAGGGAGCGCAGTGGCTCAGTGGTAGAGTGCTTGACTCGAGACCGAGAGGCCGCGGGTTCCAGCCTCACCGGCGTCACTGCGTTGTGGGCTTTGAGCAAGACACATTTATCCTAGCTTAGTACTGGTTCAACCGAGGAAGACCTGTCCCTGTTTAACTGAAAGATTGTTGATGGGACGTAAAGAATCAAATCAAACTAAACAAACAAAATAATATACAAATAAGTTACATGGCGACAGTTTATGAGCAATATTAGGTAAGAATCTTGACAGTAAGGACCTTTATCTATACATGCAAATGCAAAAATGTCATATGATAACTAGAATATTGCATTTGTGATCAAACATTATTTAACTATATTCCATTTGTTAATGATAAATGATAGCATCCCCGCAGAGCCTCACATATTATCAAATTTCCTCATCTCATTAAATAAATGCAATGATACATTAACAATCATGTAAAAAAATCTCCATGTTTTAAATCTTAGAACATTCAGTCTTTTCTGCATACACTTTCTCCCCCCTATAGCCAGAATGCCAAGGCATTCTCAACACATCGTCTGGCACGAGAAAGACGACATTTGAAGACTCACTCTCCTGTTCTAGGGGCGCTGTAGCAAGGGGCTTCATCATCCACGTAAAGGGTCGTAACAATACGTATTTATCCGCATATGAAATCAGTCATTCGCAACTATCCGCAACGATCTGCGTGTATAGGTAAACTACGTCGAACGCGATAAGTAACAAAAGTAACTAAAGGTAACCGCCCGAATGAAACCGCACCAGTCCGCAACTTTTGGTCGACTGCGGAATGATAGGTTTTGATGTGTTTAGATGCGGGTGAGATACGGATGCGATACGAATTATTACGTATTATTGCCTAGAGTTACGTATCGTTGCGTTATTTTCATCCGCAGAACTTTTTTGATATTTTTCAAAATTTGAGCGCGGATGGAAAGGGCCTTGCGTAAGTTGCGGATAAGATACGAACTGTTACGTTCTCTGCGGATGTGATACGTATCGTTACGGAATGAGCGGATAGTTGCGGACGGGCTTTACGTACCATCCGCAGAGTCCGTAAGTGTGTGTGTGACCGGGCATAACTTTTTTAACGTTCTGGATACGCCATTGTTTCAGTGTCGACAATTGGGCCAGTACAGTAAAACCTGTGTAAAACAGCCACTCAAAATTAGACAAAAACAAAGATCTTAATGACAAATGGTGGTTTAATGAAGGTCGAAAATATTGCAGAATGCTCCCATTCTGCAATAGTTTTGACCTGCATTAAGCGATAATTGGTCTTGAAAACCAATTTGTGGTCTTTTTGAGAGTGGCCGTTTTACACATGTTATACTTAACATGAGATATTGGTACATATCGCACTCTTCAAACGCCCATTAATGACCCAGCCACCGTACTATCTCGGGCTACTATCGTTTTCGCCGGCGGGCCAATACAAATAGTAGGCCGCTTTTATACGCCGTTTTACGTTTGCGCGGATTGATATATCATATGCGCGGTTTTTTTTCTACGAAAGCGCGGAAAAAGTACTATCATATGCGCGTTTAAATTGCGCGGTTTTAATTACTTTTATATTTCACTTGGACAGGTTAGACATACTATGAACCTGTATCCCAGAGACTTTAAGTTTAAAATTCCTGGTTAAAATACAAGTTTAAAAACAAAATACGAAAACGTCTAAAACCTTTAAAAACCTTCTAAAATATGACTAAGATAACGGTTATACCTGAGCAAGACGGTTGTGAACACAGGTAAGCTGGGCTATTATATCGATAATTAGCCTAAAGGCGAGCCGCGCAAATGATACCTTATTTTCACGCGCTTTTCATACAACGTCACGGTATGATTTCCGCGCTTATGATATACGGCCCTTTTATATCCTTACTGGGGACGTATCTAGCTAGGTGAGGTATAAATATGGTCTGAGCCTTCCTCTACTTCGATACTTATGTGTGTGTGAAAAGCGAATGCTCTGGTGTGACCGCACGTGTTCGCAGACTCGCCTGAGTCTTTGCTGTCCGCGGAGGCGATAAGTACCAAAATCTCAACGCCGACCTAAATGACGTAAGGTAAGTAAGCCCATTTATGCCGAATGGAATTCGCATTTCCATTTTAAGGGTTGTTGGGTGGTAGTTTTCATTTTATTCAAATTCTGATATAATTTTCTGTAAGCAAACAGTGGAGACCCTGACCAGACGCCGCGTTCTGCGGCGTCTGGTCTGGGTCTCCACTGTTTGCCTATGCCCCACAAAAAGGCCGTTAGGCTTAAATAGGTTAATATGGCTCAATTTCAGATATTCAATATATATTTCTAATAAAAGAAATAAAACTGTTGTTGTTTTGTTTTTTATTCCCGGAGTCTTGCGCTATCTGGGCCTTGACGCGGGAAACCTGTCTTCAGGGTTTGCGAACAACCAAGGCGCAAATTATGCAGTCTGATCGGCGCCTTTGTCATTCCGGCTTATTGGAAAGTATCCCATCTAAACTGGTCTCAAGCGAAATTTCCATTTTTAAAGCTAAACTCTGTAGCTGGGCAGGTTTTTTCGTGCATGTCCTGGTCGGAAAATCCGAAAACAGGTTTTCTCGCGACGGGTCAATTTTTTCCTTGGAGCTCAGTGTAAATAGGACGTAATTGGAATTTCTAGGAATGCATGTGCATTGAGCATGTACATCTTTTTACGCGTTTGTGTGTAGAAAATGATTACGTAAAGTTCTGCTTCTGTCAGATCCGTTTCCTTATTTCCTTGAAACAAAGAGTTAACTCGTTTCCTGCAAGTGTCGTCTGCTGATAACCTTTGCAAACAGTTTGGACGCAAATCAGGCCCGACAATATGTCGGGCCTGATATAGATACTAACCGTTTGACACTCTGATGGTATTCCTGAAACAAATTTTGGAAAAAAACTTATTTAAAAAAAATCACCAGACGAAAAAATAAACGCAACTTTGCCCAGTAGGCAAATAGTTAAAGCTGCATAGTCTGTAACTTTTGATCTTTTAATTTTAGAACTAATGTTTCTATTTTTCAAGAACACAGTAAAAAAACTAAAATTCAGGTATACAGTTTACCATTTTCGTAAATCTTCACAAATTATCAGTATCGAAACAACAGCATTTATATTAAAATTAACTGTCTATAATTATTGGAGGGACGCAAATAATTATCGACACGAGTAAAACACACCTGTTTTATAGGATAATTCACTTTTCCGTGCAGTTTTCCGCTCTAGTGAACAGATTTATTGTGAAAACATAACTTAATTCAGCTTTTACAAATGATATAAAAAGAAAATAATTTTTTTCGAAAAATGTTCATAGTTACACTGTATGCAGCTTTAACTCAAAAGCAGGAACCTCGTAGTTCCATCTCACACCCGTAAAGTACATGCTAAATAGTAGTCTGACCTCAGACCCCATTTTCTTTTTTTCATTTTCATCTTATGAAGGGAATATGGAACAGGTATAAATATTTTACCCTGGTGTTGTTGAGCTATCATTAACGGGTCACAGTGAGTAAAGAAACATGCATTTTGAAGAGAAACAAAACAATATCGATAGGGGCCAGTCTATTGGCTTGCTGCGGTACGACTTAACGCATGTGCTATAAGTGACATTATCGCATGGGCTGTCCACGTACATTATAAGAATTTTCCAAGATCCTGTCTCAAAATCCTGTTTTCAAAGAAAACGAAAGCAGGACACTTATTGCCAATTAAAGTCGATCAGCTGCTCTTTCTGGCAGGGTATATAAGTAGGCAAACTATAGATTAAAACTTCAGAAATTTTCTACAGTCGCTTTGAACGGTTCAGAAGGTAACAAGTGAAGAGCGTACACTACTGAGATGGGATCCTTTTTCTTTGTTGGCTTGTTCTTGATGGTTTCTGTCTGTAAGTACAATTATTTTCAATAAAACATGCTTTAATATAAACTCAGAAAAACAATTGAAGAATAATAATAGGAGCAGTCTGTTCTGGGTCCACGCTGTTTGCTTCTATACTTAATTCAATCTAGGCAATTATTTGCAGCAGACGACTTCAGCAGACGACCTTTTCAGATGCATTTTTTTCTTGGCGCTTTAAAAATATAGAAAATTTAGAAATACGCTGGTAAGGTGTTTTTATTGACGTTAGCCAAACAAAACACGGCATAATGCAAGAGAAAACATCTGATTACATGCAGAGAGTGAGCACCAAACTTGTTAACTGTAACCTAAACTTTGTCATTAGACCATTTTATCATTAGAAAAACACATACACATCATGGAAACCATCAAAACGTAGGATATCGAATTTTGACGTCAGACTTGAGTTTTTTGACGTCTGAAGATCTCAAGTCATAATTCTTGAACAAAACGTCCATGTAAAGAATAAATCTCAAGCAGAAAAGAAAGTTTACGCGTTTCACACAGTATTCATAGTTGACGTTAATGACGTTAAGCCGTTTCAGAATCCTACAGAAACGTCGCCATTTGATCATTTCCTTGACCCGCAATCTATGCCAAGACATTTTAAAACAATAAACCGATGGTTGATTCAAACTTTGCTTTTATTGATCCTGTTTCAGCAGCTTACTACAGGGGGGGCAGGCTGGTAACGCGCACACAATAATGACTACGTAATCGATAATTACGTTGAACCTGCTGTAATTTGACGGACACATGCTGCTCCTACGGATAAATATCATTTGCACTGAAAACTTGCATCATATTGTATGCTTACAATGACTCGAAGTGTTTGTTGCGTTTCTTTATTCCTTAAGTATAATATAGAAATGTATAGAGTCGTGTGGATATAAGAAAAATAATCTCTTAAAGACAGGAGGTTATTTTCAATCCTCTTTCTGTCTTCTGACCCAGGCAAACAAAATGATGAGGTTTAAAACTGACAATTTCAGTATTGTTTATGTATATTGGGCCAAAGTTCTAACGCTATTCGTTGAGGGCCAGAATTTTATACGACCAATTGCTGTGAAACAGTTTATGCTAGAAAAGTTGCACAACTAATCATGAAGAATCTTTTGTTCGCAGAGAGTAAGTTGTCTGCAGCATAGTTAGGTGAGCTTCATCCTGACTGGTCAAAAATGTTTTTGTCCCAGGACCTTGTGAGAGGCCATAAAAATATTTAAAAAAATCCATAATAGCCCACACTCCAGCGTTAGGCCAATAAGATCGTTCTGTTGAATTTGACAAAACTAAGCGACGAATTTCAGTTAAAGAGACTAAGTCTGCAACTATGAACAATTTTCGATTTTTTTTTATTTTCTTTTTAAATCACATATAATAGTAGAATTAAGTTATGTTTACACAATAAATCTATTTACCATAGCTGAAAACAGCACGGAAAAGTGAATTATTTTATAAAAACAGGTGTGTTTTTCTCTTGTTGGTAATTATTTGCGTCCCTCCAATAATTATAGACAGTTGATTTTAACATAAATGCTGTTGTTTTGATACTGATAATTTGTTAAGATTTACGAAATTGCTAAAATGTATACCTGAATTTTAGTTTTTTTTACTGTGTTCTTGAAAAATAGAAACATAATTTCTAAAATTAAAAGATCAAAAGTTACAGACTATGCAGCTTTAATTGAGATTTGAGCGTTTATTGCCAGCACGTCTATACAACGCAATGCAAACTCAATATCGCATACATTTCAGGAAACGTGGAAATCATTCAAAAAGTTATGAACATGTGTTACTTCTGATGCTTAGGAATGGTAAGGAGCATAAATGGATAAAAAAAAAATACTGCGCAGCTTCATGATCACTATGACAATAAATGCAACTTCCTGGATAAAAACGTAATGGTGAGTTTTGAGCTTTAGATATTTAGTATGTTTCTAAATATAATTACGTCTTTACGTTACGTTACAAAATCTGTAAACTACTTTCTAAAGATTTTATCGATGTTATTGAATGATGGTATATCACTCACAGACGCGCTGCATTTCTATTGTGGAATTTGCTTAATGCCTATACATGTATGTATTGCTGTTTGTTACACAGGGTCATCCGACTTGGGAAAGTACGAGGGTCATTTTTTTATGTTCGCAGAATCGGGCTGTATCTCTACAAATATAGAATTTACGGTACCATAAGTATATATATATATATATATATATATATATATATATATATATATATATATATATATATATATATATATATATATATATATATATATATATATATATATATATATATATATATATATATATATTGAAAGGTCTAGCTTTTGTCTATCAACTGATATAAATTTTACATCATTAGCGCTTAGTTCGGTCAAGATATATACATGTAGCTTTGAATATGGCATAGTTAAGGACACTTGTCGAAATCCATGCCATTTTAACCACGCAGCAAGCAGGAAATTAGACGCTGTTAAGTTCCATTCGCTATGGTGATATAAGCATTTTTCAAGCAGATTTTTCTTTTGCACCATCAAAATTAATTATTCAAACGCTAATCGTAGACAAGTGAAGCAAAACTTTAAGCATGTTGTTTGCTCTTCTATAACAATTTTAAAACACCCATCAATATACCAAAATAATTACAGTCAAGTGCTAGTTGTTATATCTGTTAAAATTACGATAATGAACAAATTTTTAAAAAATCTGATTTTGCATAGCAAATGATATACTCAATCATTCGTCAGCAGTTATATTGATGTATCGATTTAACGTAGTACGGGACTCATGGAAACGATAAACCAGAGTTTTTGTAAAAGTAAGAGTTATCGTTATTTTTTTGCCTTAAAATGTACAAGTATTGCCATTCACAAAAAACGTGCGTATCGTTTATCAACACATCTGTATGACCAAGTATATATTTAGGTCCACGCCAACGAGTTGGCGGAGCTCTATTGTGTTTGGCTTGTCCGTCCATCTGTCTTTCCATCTGTCTGTCCGTCCATCTGTCCGTCCTTCTGCTGGTGTGGTCACTCTAACTTAGTCATTTTCAATCGGATTTCTTCCAAATAACATATATGGATTGCTTGCATCAACTCTGATTCAAATTCAAATATGGATTTTTTCCGACAAATGATAATCAAGATGGTCGGCAAAATGGCCGCCGTCTATCAGTTTGCATCCATCGTGGTCACTCTTACTTAGTCACATTTAATTGGATTTCTTCCAAATTTCATATATGGTTTGCTTCCATTAAGTGATACAGGACCCATGTCAAAAGATAACGGAGTGTTTTTAAAAAAGTAAGAGTTTATCTTTATTTATTGTCTTAAAACGTACAAGTATTGGCGTTCACAAAAAATATCATTTATCAACACATCTGTATGACCAAATATATTTTGACCCTCTGGTCTAGTTTCACTCCTCAGTGGGTTCCGAGTTATACTGGTCAGGCAATTCTGGTCAGAAAAGTTAATATTCATGCGTATTCAATGTATGTACTATTAGCTGATAAAGTGTCTTGCCCCATGACACACACTTTGACTCTGGTGATTCACAAATTAATAATCCTTCTATCCCTAGTTTAACACTCTAAGAATTGCTGAGCCACTGTGCTTCTGAAGTCCATTATCTTAGTATATATGACGTCGTAGTTGGGAGGGCTCCATTTGTTTAGCTTGGGTGAAACCCAAGAGCAACGTATTGGACACTGTGAGAGCGCTCGCCAAATGCTGGGGCGTGCCTTTTTGCTAATTTAAGCTAGCCAGTGGGGAGTTTTTTGACTGAGGCTTATTTTGTATATATATATGCGAGCTGTGAATAATCTAATACGGCCGTTCACATATGCATGCTTGTCTTAGCATTAACTAATTATCTTTATGAAAAGAACTAAACTCGTGTATCATCTCTTCTTTACCCATTGCCGCATTGGTAGAATGTTCAACTTGAGACCAAGTAGTCCCTGGTTTGGGCCCTATTGCTTGTTTGTTTGTTTACTTATCTAATTGTTCGTTTGTGTTTTTCATGGGAGTGATATAATGACATGTACCACTAGTGGTTTACAAATTTTGGTAACGCTATCACGTCGCTATGTAATGACGTCCGTAATGGTTTCTCATATAATTATATGGCAACATCAAAGCATAGTTCCACGCAATTTCTAAACGCGATTTAAAAGTAGTTTTAGGGTCATACAATAAATAGAACCTAACAGTCGTGCTCCTGTATTATTAAATTTATCAAGCTTAATTAAGCTCTCTTGAGTTTTTTGTACTAAAATGCGATTCTAAAATGCTAAAGGCGAAGATGTATGGCATAAAATATTTTTCAAATTATAAAACCATATCTATTTAGATATCTTTATGTCCTTGCGATTTTATAAAAACACTCTGATTGTCATAATACGTACTGTCCAAACATTTGCAAGGAAGGTTCACCATGTTCTAAGTTCACGCAATACGAATAGTTCTACAATCCACACAACCTATCCCAACACGGGGCATTATACTTTTACCACCTACTGCTCCTTGTCATTTAAAATGCACGATGCTGCAGCTTAAATAGGGAGACATTTGCGTATAAACATAATATGCTTTCTTTTCTTACCTATTTGCACATTTTAATCCACCAGCAGAAGTTGTAACCCCTCACAAATGAAAAGTACGAACTACAAATGCTATTACCTTTTTTGAACATGTACATTGCTAATAACCGTGTCACTAGAAAACCTATCTCGTATCCGAACAGACTTCAGATCAGCTTGAGAATCTATGTATTCCTATCTGTGCAGTCATTCTGCTCTGCGCTGATAGCATATTGAAAGTAACAAGTCAATATTCAAGAATCAAGCTCGTTCACGTCGTTTAGCATATGTAATTTAGCTGTTTCTAATGGCTAACGTAAAGGTAGTTTTTCTGGTGACTGTGTTTACATATTTAGTTGAAATGCTTGAGTGAACTGATGTACAGTAGCTGTCCAAAAGACGGACATAACTGTTAATCCGCTTCGGGACAGCGCCGGTTTAGAGTTGAGGACCTGGGTAGCGAGTTTTTGTCATAGTTTATGTTGGTTATGGACCTTAAGACCCCCCCCACACACCCCACCAAGCAAAAAAAAAAATGAAAAAATAACGCATAGCGATTTAGAGGTAAAAAGAAAATTGGTGATCTTCTGTCCAAAATATAATGAGGATAAAAGAATGTGATTACCAATTTATCACATTCTTAACTTTTCTATACGTAATTTAATTCACTGACTAACTGGTGAGTTTTGTTTGGTTGGGCGGGTGCTTTGCAGTTGTTCGTTTTTAGTAAGAGATTTAGTAGTCAAATCTAAATCTCTTCTAGTTATAGTGATTTTCAGACCCCAATCCAGGCCCTCAGAGCTTGTGCAGCGTCACAACACTGTGCATACGCTGTTTGAACACGTTTGAACGCTTTTTGAACCCACCAACCCGGCTCATTCTTCGTACGCACTAATGACGTAGGACTTTCTGTTTTCTGTTTTCCTGAGAAAAATGATTACTCTAAATTTCGGGTCAACTTTTTCGCGGGAAACAGGTCCTATCTCTTTACTGCACACCATTGATTATATGCAATTTGAGAGATGGGCTGGTGGCGTAATAATGTTTAGGGGCACCTGGTGTACATCTGTTCCGCTCAGGCTTTGGTTGTATTTTTAGTATATAATTTACATAGACGTACATATAATTTTTTGACATAAGGATGCATAATAAGTGCATCACTATGTCCCTTTGGGTATGCCCTTATTGAGCACATATCTGCTAAAAGCGCACCAGCAGAACTTTAACTGCAACATTCAAGACAGCTTTACAAATATACAAAGATACTTATTCTTTACACGATAGAAAATAAAAGCGCAGATGTGCAAAACGCATACCAAAATGGACTCTTATCGTATTGCACTAAATTATAGTTCATAAGTGTAATAGCATCGACATAGAATGTTTATGTTAGGTCATATTGCATGTATTTATTGACAATCCTGTGATATTATTGTGAAAATGTCAGTAGAAAAATAAAATAAATTACAAAAAAAAAAAAAAAAAAAAAAAAAAAAAAAAAAAAAAAAAATTATCAAGCTTGTCACGAAAAAGTGACAAAATTCTTGACAAGCCTCGCATTTCATCTCTTTTTACAGCTCGTTTAATAACTTCAATATTGGGATCAACGTGATTTTCTATGCATTACCACCTGCTAGAACACCAGGGTGGTGTTGACGCCCAAACATGAAAGGCGAGGGTTATGACTACCCCTGAGGGGTCTAGCAGATGATAGTGTATCAGTAAACCATTATTGCATAAGGTCATTTTCTCACTTGAACACTTGCAACAGCGTTTTCGAAATAGAACCTTTTTCCAAATCAAAGACTTGCGTCATCCTGACGACACTTCTATACCCGTTACTGCTGATGACGTCAATTTTGTAACGAATCCAGAATACTTATACTGTACGTAAAGTAAAGAAAAAAAAGAAAAGAATAAAAGCACCACAAAAATGCTATGAATCATCAGCACGTGAATTGCCCCCCCTCTCTCTCTCTCTCTCTCTCTCTCTCTCTCTCTCTCTCTCATACACTCACCCTCATTTTGGCACACACACAAGCGCGCGCGCACGCACGCACTTATAAAGGTCTTAAGGGGTCCTAGAACGTGCCAAATGAGGAGTAGACAAATAATAGGATTTTTTTGCACACGGACATCGACTCAAACAATACGCTGTCTACGCACACGGACCTAAATTAAACAATGAAGCTGGTATGGCACTCCATGCCTGTTTTTATTTCAGAGGTAAAAAAAGAAAATAGCACAAAAAAGAAAAACGAGCACGGTGACATATGCTTTTTAATTAATTATAAGTTTCTATGCAAAATTTCCTTCAAATTAATAAGTTTTTTGTTTCTTTAGTTACATTGTGTGACATTTTTTATTCTAGATTTAAACGATTTTTTGGCCTTAATGTTTTTTTTAACAAAATGGATTTTTGCTTAAAAAATAAGCGACGTGCATTTTTTTCGCTGTTTTTTGTATTCTTTTATTAGCCAATAGCATGTAGCGTATTCCCAGGAAAAAATATGGCATTTCTCACTTTCAACTTTTTTAAAATATGAGAAATTGATATTTTGAAAAACTCATATTTTACGATTTTTAAAGTTTAATAACTTTTTAAAAAGCACGGTAAGGTCCTGTTATTTTTGTCAAAATAAATGAGTTTTGAGCTATTTTTTAACATGTCAAAAGATTGTAACTTTTTGGACATATGCTGGTGAGTCCGGTACTACCTTAAGCGAGTAACTGGCAACTTCCTGTACTGGCATACCCCCATGTTATAAAAAGCGGATGGGGTAAATCAACCCCACGTAGAAAACATAACTTAGGCTATTTATTTTGCAGTTCATTTCTAATATTACAAAAGTATTAACTTTGTTTTGGAATGAAAGTTACCATAACACTTCCATCTACCATATAAACAAGAAAAATCATAATACCACTTTACAGCTAACATATTAAGCAATATTCAAACGCCCATATCCAACTTCATCTTGTGTCAACTTTTTACAATAAAAGTCAATATGCCTACTGTTCAATTTGCTGAGGTTCCAAACAAATCTTTCATATCCAATAATTGCTGCGTATTTGCTATAATGTTTATTAATATTGTAGCACGTGGTGTCCTTGATCTGCAACCAAATTTTCAGAAGCTGTTATGGACCCGTTTTCATGCAATTGTTACTAACGTTCTGTCAGAGACTAAGCCCAAAAATGTCATATTTCAAACATATTTCCAATGTGCGATATAAAGGTATTTATCAGTTACCTCTCATATTAACTGCATTGTTGCGCGTTGCCTGATAAACGTTGTCTATCTCACGGCATGTTGTCATTATCAGGTCATGATGACGTTGCACTTTTTGAGTGACGTCGCTAATCACGCTGAATCAAAACAAAAATCAAAAATTACGTCATAATCGCTGGTTTGAAGAGTGTTCAACACTGGGTGAACTGATAAATAGAATACCAGGTTCGCGTCTTTTGATGTCAAGTTTACCAGGCTCGGCTTTAAGAACGCATGTTGAATCGCTCGGCAAGCCTCGCGATGTCAACAAGCGTTCTCAAAGCCTTGCCTGGTAAACCTGATATCAAAAGACACTCACCTAGTATGCTCTATGTCTTTGCCTCTTTGAAGTCATTAATGCATTTTGAAATAATTTTAGGTTGCATGTCTAGATAAAAGCTCAATCTTTCCAAATATATGCATGATGTATGCATTTAGTTTCGTCGTTTTCATTAAATCTACCTCTCTACGAACATACAAAAAACGTCCCTCGTATAACTGATACTGTTACGATGCACACAGTCTAATAGTTTTATTATTGTAAGAGTTTTAAACCAATTCGGGGCACTATTTTTGGAAACGATGTTTTCTCAAAACATCTGTTTCCAATGGTATCTTATACACAAATACACACAAAATCCCCATACCATCGAACCCCCGTTCAACATTGCTACCCAGTCCGCTACCTAGACCGTTACAGCCTGTGTAAGTCGCTGGGAACCAAATGACCTTAATGCAAACAACCCTTGTCCTGCTGCTAGACAAAAACAATATTGGTATTTTATTAGTTTGTTGCGGTTTTCAGCTCTGAAATGTAAACCCAACGGTCAGAAAAACGTTGTTGTGCTTGAAAACTTGATTATTGAAAGCTTACATATGACTGAAACAGAATTATAAGTTTATTCGTACATCAAACGGAGAGGGTCTCAAAGGGGTACCCTAAAAATCAGTGTTTCGTTTGTAAAAATTACGCTTTAATCAGTTTAATTTAAGAGAAATCAGTGATAAAAAAATTATTTTGTAATGCTGAATGTGCTTACTGGTAAAAATGAGTTTTATGAAGACGCTAATTGGTAAAAATTTGGGACAAATTCGCAAATCAGTAAACCCCATTGGATGCCTCAAACGAGCGTCAGAAAAACAATGCCTTAGCATGAGAAAACCTGCTCTTGTACGACGAAGAACCGTTTGCAATATCTATGATGCAGCCAGATATTGCAGTTAAAAGCACAATATCTTGCAATCATTTTTTATCATTATACTTTTCTTTGCTTTTAAACATTACGAGACGGACAATAAACGCAGCCCTGTCCTTTTGTCATAAACGTGAAGAAGACACGTTTTCTTGTGGATTGCTAATGTTTTCCCGCCCTTTATGAGCCTGACCGCCACTAAAATAGTTCTAAAAATATAGTGCGCTAGGTATAAGTTTTTATGGACAGAATGATAGCAGTGGCGTTTGAAATTAAGTCAATTGCATGAAAAGACACTGTCGATAGACAGAAACGAATAATAATAATAAAATAAATACACCTTAACTTTCGTTTCGTTTCGCGCAACAATATCATCATCGAGTAGATTTACACAAGTATTAGCTTTTCAAAAAAGCTGGCGGTTGTTTAGCCATATTATTGTATGTGTTCTTGCACACTGCATGCTTCCATTTTGAGCTCCTCGAGTTTGTTCTAAGATCTGATTATTAACGTTTGAACTGTATTTTTTTACCATTAAACACATTCTTCCAGCGAGTATATGTTGCTTGATCTTAAGCACCCAGCTTATGCATGGTATGTTATGGTAATGTATCTAGCATGAACGTTATTTGACAACATTGGACAGCCCGTTTTTCTAAAACTGATGCCAGAAATCAAGGCCTAGTCTTATATACATAATGAAAGACTGAAACCATCAATAGTTGACTAAAAGTCGCGATAATCACTGTCTCAACTCGGACCAGGGTCCGAGGTCTCAACATTTGTTTTCCACTAACATACTGCAGAATCATATACCTCATCATGTTTTGAGGTGTCACTAGATGCTCCGGGAATGGAAAATGAACAATTGCATGAAAAAAAACCTGTCCTTCGGAATTGGCTTTACTGTTGACTTGAAAATTTGGATATCTCAAGTGGATCTATCATACGCATGCGCGGATCCAGAGGGGTATGGGGGGCCCGGACCACCTGGAAAATCACAAAGTCTATAGGTTTCAATTGAAATTAGCATTTGGACCCCACACCCCCTGGAAAAATTTGGACCCCCCCCCCCCCTGAAAAATGATAGACTCCCTCTGGAACCTTAAAAAATTATAGTTTTCCTTAAAATAAATTATTGGACCCCTCTGTAAAATTGTAAAAGGCTGATGCCTAAGAAAACGTTATCAGTGTGTGTTTTTCTCTTTCAGTTGAGCCTGGAGCCCCCTACCCCCCCCCCCCCCCCCCTTGACAAAAAATCCTGGATCTGCGCATGATACTACCGTAAAGTCAACATTATTGGATGCACAGGCTCATCTTTGCCTCCTAGCGTCTAATGCTCTTCACGTCGTTAAGAAAAAAAGTGAGTTTCCGGTGCGATTTTTCGGTTTTGTGACGGTGTATCGAGGCCTTTTATGCACCCACTGGAAATTTAAAAAAAGGAGTTCTTGCTGTCGCCCGCCATTTGATAAAATTGTGGGGCATTGATAGTTTGAATTTGTAAAGTAAATTTCCGAGATCCAAAACAATTTATATTACATGTTTGCGAACGTGTACGCGATCGCAATGAGCGAAAGTGATGAGTTTACAGAAATTGTCTTTTCATGCCAGATAGCTCATGGGCGGATCCAGAGGGGGACAGACCCCACCCCTGAAAAATAGGTTTTCTTAGCATACTGATCCGGTTCCCTTTAAAATCACAAAGCTACCAAGCCAGCATTCGATGTTGGGCCATCAGCGGCACGCCAGCGAAACGCCATTTAAATGGTGTTTCGCTGGCGGGCCAATGATGACCCGCATATACTGGTGTTTGGATCCTCTCTCCCATCATCAAATAAAAAAAGTTGTCAAAAGGGACCCCTTTCTGGATCCGCGCATGCAGCTGAGCAATTATGTTTTATGTGCGAAGTCCGCTTTTATGCGCCAATGCACCACGAGCTACCCAACTCTTAAAACAGCACGTGGCATGAAAGCGGCGGATTTGATCTTCATGTCTGCGGCTGATATTATTAGCAGACAGGTTTGACCCAGACCAGGCCCGACAAAATGTTTAATGTTTGTATTCATAACAAAGGCGCTGATAAGAATGTGCGGTACCCAGGCTGATCTGCGACTTTGTTGGTCTTATACAACAAAGTCGGGGTAAAACATCTACAGACGTGTGGTAAGGATGTTTGCAAAGTCTGATATGTATGTCACCGCGGATGATCTCAAGGTCTTTTGCTGTTTTCATTAAGATGGATGTTATAAAGACCTTCCAATTTTCTGTAAAAAAAAAACTAAATGGAAGGAAAATCCATCCATATTGGAAGACTTTTCCTTCCAAAAAAGACACACGGTCTGACTGTTCATGAAAACTAATCTATTGAAAGTCGGGATACATACATCAATAGATGTGTGGTGGTTAAAATAAAGCGAATTCTTCCTGTTTTCAAATTCACAGCCACCTAGTGGGGCTATTATCCTAAATTAATGAACGTACCTTCATCTACATTCCTTCTATGCTCTCAGTTAAGCCTGAAGGCGCTGACGATTTTCCGCAGATGCACAGGCTCGTCTGAGCCTTCGCTGCTCGCATATGCGATAGGTACCATAATCTCATGAACTGGCTTATTTCATGAAAATGCCATTCATCAAGACCTAGAATCATGATGCAATCAAATTATACTCGGTTTGTGCGTCTGTGCGTACACTATCTCGGTAATCCCTTCCGTATGTAGTTTCATGAGGACAGAAAGACACGCCACGATCGGCTAAACAATTAATTTGTTAAAATGTTCCATTTGTTTGAACCTAGGAAAAGCCGTTATTACTACATTTATTGAGTTATTTACGCTCAGAAAACCGAAATTGATATTCAACTATATAAAACAAAACGTACGTAGATATCTAGAATTTGATTTGGTCTGAGCATGCTGAGTCTTCATCCACTTCAAACTTTATGTTAGTGAGCAGCGGGACCCTGATGAGATTGCGCAAACGCACATGCTCTCCTGGGCCTTGTCATAAGTACCAGCAGGCTATTTACGAAATATTCTGGTACCAGTTTATATGAGGCACCGCGCAAGTTGATTTCGTGTCGGGTCCGAGCTGCACAAGTATAAAAATGCTTTCCGGGTCGAACGCGGCTTGGGTGTCCGATTATAAAAGATATATGACACAGAAGTAAAATGTAACTATCCATTATTCTAAGGACACTTTTTGTAATGACCGTACAGAATATATCTCCGACGCATCGGCGACATAGGGCGTGTAAATTAGCATTCGCTCGATTTTCAGAAAACAAATTTTAATGTTATTAACATGCGACGTCAATGCTGGATTTACGTTAGCGACCGAAGTCGTTAAATTGATAGACGAAAAGGTCTGTTTGGTGTAAGCACGCGAAAGTTAACAGGAACATATCGTAGGCAGCCACGCTGATTAAAAACAAGCACCAATGAAGAAGAAAAAAACGTTGTGTACGAACTAATAGAATTGCATATAAAAATGACTAGTGTACGAACTAATACATGACATTTAACGAACTATTCGAGTGTACGAACTAATACAAGATTTACCGTATTATAAAATCCAACTAACTAGGATTCCTTGGGATAATATATTAAGATAGATTCCCAGCAAGGATGAAATAGAAAATGACTTGGTGACTAGCCGTGACAGGGACTCTTATGTTTGTTCTTTGATGTGCTGATGGTACTTTAACAAGCAGAAATAGGGTCTCTTATTCCTTTCGTTCTGATTTGTTCTATGTATTTTATAAAGGGTCTTACACAAGTTATCATTTCATAACAAGGTGGTAGAGTGGGGCATTTTATTCTCTGCTGGAGGTTTCTGAGAGATGGTTCCTTTATTGTTGGCAGGATTAAATTTAGTCAAACTTTGTTGAGGGATGGGGGCCAGGAAGTATATTCTTTTCTTTGCGTTCCTCTGTGAGAGGAGTCTGACTAGACTGAATAATGTTGACCAAATACTTAAAGCTTAAGTCAATCAGTTTAGACAGCCTTAGGTTAGTTTAAAAAAATGATTTGAAATGGGCACAAATGGAAGATTCTCTCATCATATGAACTATTGCGAAATTAACACCTCCAAAGCTGGTTTATTTCAAAGAAAATTTACTTTGTTATTAACAGAACTTCTTTGTATCAAAATTATGCAACCTGTGGCCATAACATTATTTTTTCATTTGATGTTACTGTTATTCAGTGGAATATATCATGTCAAAAAGGGAGCGCAGAGGCTCAGTGGTAGAGTGCTTGACTCGAGACTGAGGGTTCAAGATTCACCGGCGTCACTGCGTCGTGGTCCTTGAGCAAGACGCATTTATCCTAGCTTAGTGCTGGTTCAACCAAGGAAGACCCGTCCCTGTTTAACTGAAATATTGTTGATGGGACGTAAAGAATCAAATCAAACAAACAAATCATGTCAAAAAATAATGTCATAGCCAGAAGTTAAATAACTCTTTGGTGACAAGAAACACAATTGGAATAAAAGTTAGTAAGGGTGCAAAGATCAGGAATCAATACAATCAAGTACCACACCTGACCCAGGATACCAATGGGAGAGTGACAAACTCACAGTAAGAAACCACAAACGAGAGCCAAGAGGTCAGTCCTTTCCCAGCAGGTGACCGCAAAGCACATATAAACAGATGCGCACAAAGACATAGCAAACACAAGACAGAACAAAAAACAAAAGATCCACAAAAGAAGTACCGCCTTGGAACGGTCAGTAAAATATTTTACTGGAGGGCTTAAACCGGTTTAACGGCGCCAACCTCACCCTTAATTCAGATGTGGATCAAGACACATAGATATTTGGTTTGCATGAAAGACCCCTAACTTATCAATGCATATATAAATCAAGATATAACAAGTAGATAAAGCAAAGATAAGGACTCAACAGTAAATAAAACTGAATACTGGAGCAAAAGAAATCCAACAGGTAGACCCCAGTGGGCCCGACAAACAGCCAAAGTATCAGGCCCCTATTATCTCATCAATAGATAAGTCTTTAAGTCGGAACCATCACAGAGTATCTTTGACTCTAAACACTCTTAAACACTCTTTGAAGTAAAGCAATAACTTTTTTTAAAATTTCTCATGAAATGATCACTTCTGTAAGAGCCACTATGTATGACATGATGTTATCTACTGAATAACAGTAATGTCATATGATAGTTAAATTTATGTATAGATTGTATGAATGTTTCCAGTCATTTCATATAGGTCTGAAATAATGTATAGTCAATGTGTCTTTGCATATAGTTCTGAAGTAGATAATTGCACCCATCAATCGTCACATCATTGTGTCCTAAGATAACCATTAGTAGCACATGGATTAGAATTGTGTATGTTCATTATAGATAAGTATATTTTGCATATGCCAAGTAAAGGAAATGTGTGAAAATGCTTTATTCACATTTTCACAAACTTGATATTAAACTCTATGCAATAATCTTTTGTGCAAGATCTAGTTTGTATAACATGATGTTATCTACTGAATAAAAGTACTGCCATACGATAGTTGAGTTTATGTATAGATTGTATACATGTTTCTAGTCATTGTATGTAGGTCTGAGGTAACGTATGTATTGTCATTGTGTCATTGCATATAGTTTTGAAGTCCAGAATAATTTCACCCACCGAGAGTCACAGTCTTGTGTCCTAAAATAAACATTGGTAGCACAATGAGATAATTTTTTTACAAACAAAGTGCATGTTTGTTAAAGATATGTATATGCAGTGGCTCAGTGGTAGAGTGCTTGACTCGAGATGAAGGGGCCCAGACTCGAGCCTCAACAGTGTCACTGCACTGTGTCCTTGCGCAAGACACATTTATCCTAGCTTAGTACTGGTTTCAACCCAGGAAGACCTGTCCCTTTATAACTGAAAGATTGTTGATGGGACGTAAAGAATCAAATCAAACAAAAAACCAAACAGTATATTTTGCAGAAGCATGTGAAAATGCTTTATTTGCTTTTTGACAAACTCCATATTATGTTTGATCTGTAAGAAGTCTAAATAGTCGCTGAAACCAGATATTATATTGTTTAAAAATTTTGTCAACAGATTGCTTGCAAATTTACAATTTGCTGTTGCTTGTACCTTTGCTATTTGAGCATACTCTGTGCCATTATGAACAAAACTCAACCTGGTGGTTGTAAGAATATTACAAATTACAAATGCTGATTTGGGTATAATTCAAGGAATTAGGCGACATGAGATTTCTTGTTACCGGCAAAGGTTCGGGTCAAGTCTGATCAGAGCCTTTGTGCTAGTAGCCAAAACCACAACTGGTCCTGATAGCAAACTCCATTTAACTCCATTTAACTGCTATTCCTTGTAGCAAAGTTGCATATTTAGAATAGGAGCTTAAAATTGGATCAAGTGTGATGTTTTTCAATCATCATCGATTATTACCAAAAACACAATCAAACTAAGTTTTTGATTGATCATCGATTATAATTGGTGATTATAATTGATCATCGATGCAACGCTTAAGTTTACACTTGTCAAAATGCCACATTTTTGGAAATCACATGTCATGGCTCTTTTTTTGCTCTTTTTTTATTTTTAAGTGTTTTTTCTTACTTTTTATGGTCAATGTGTTTAATGAAACCTAAGTTTACTATCTATAAATCTTCTTTTTATATCTATACTATATGTCAGATTTACACAGTTAATATTGCCAAAGAGCTACATGCATCAGGGGGTGCTATTTTGGCCCACATATGGGCTAAAAAATGCTTTTCACCATTTTGTTCTTATTGGTTTATTAGAACAATATACCAAGTTTAAAAGTATAACTTTTAAATTGACGTTTATCTTTGCTATGGTTACCAGAAACGGACATCAAAATGGGCTAAAAAATGGAAAAGCGAACATTTTGGAACAAATTTGAGACATTTGACAGAGAAATTAACGTAAACTCAAACAAGATATTTTACCAGGTGATAAAAATTATCAGAACACATAACATATTAAAAGCTTATTAGGTATGTAGCTATGCTGATATCTAATAATCCCTGACAAAGTTGGAGGGATATAGTTTTGGCGTCGTCCGTCCGTCGCATTTTTGTCCATCCACATCTCAGAACTACTGGTCAGATTTGATACATATTTGGTACACAATAAGTATCAAGAACTCTGATATCCTATAAGTTTCGTCAAAATCGACACTTAAAACTTTAGTTATTGCCCTTGTTGGAATTTTTAGGCAATCATAATGCAAGTCTATGTTAGCAAAATGTTAACGGGTTGCTCCACTGAACAAAATGTTATCAAGAGCTAGGCAAAAGGAAATGGCTATAAACCACCTTTCCTAAACCATTGTTTCCTGTTTGCAATAATTCATCGCATTACCCTAAAAATTGGGCAACAATGAACCGAATGGAAAATCTAAAAAGAAATCTTAACTTCTTAACCAGTAATCCAAACTCTTAAAATAATTTCAGTGATGTATTCAGCATAATGCCCTCTGCTAAATATGGGCAAAAGGTTTGGTACCAGTAAAATGCATTTAAGCCCCCCAGTGGCTTAGGCTGCTGTCCGTTCTAAGGCGGTGGTTCTGTTGTTGTTGACTTTTTGTTTATTGTTACTCCCATTGTGGGAGTCTGTAATTGTTCTATGTTTTGGTGTACGTTACTTTATGTCCATTCTAGTATTATAATCATCTTGATGGGGAAGAGAGAGAGCTGTTTGCTTTGCTTAATTTGTCTTCCTGGTGTCTTGTGATGGTTGAGCAGCTCTTCCTCCCGGTACCACAGGGTTGTCTGCGGTTTGTGATTGTGGTATTTCCTGATCATACTCACTTACTATTTTTGATCCCACATAACAAAATGGCCACCAGAGCTTAAAAGTGAAATAGGGTTTAAAGACATACCAGCCTATGTTTGAAATGATAAGATTGATATTTTGTCGCATGCCCCTTCAAAATTCTGTTATGCTAAAACTAAAAATAGAAATCATATCAAACTTTTCCTTCATCATTGGTCAGAAAAATATACAATATACAAATTCAAATATTCCTAAAATATCATCTACAAAAATGCACTCTGCTTAGCCTACAAGAACTAAAATCACAAGACATCGTTTCCATCAGTACTCTCAGTGCTTTGATTAAAATACAAAATCACTACTTAATCCCCCTAAGAACAGCCGCTTGAAATGTAACTAAAGCCTTGTGCAGACGCCTTTAAAAACGCTGATATGAAAATATTGGATTACACACAGTGGAAAGATGCAGATTTTTTCATGACTGTGACCTGCAATGACTAAATTTGTCTAAAAATAGAAGTCTACTTTCAGTTTCGTTTAAATTTTCTGAGAAGAAAAGAGCAAAGGTATTTTGGCTGTTTCAGTCTGTATCCCTAGATAGTGACTTCATTTTCAGTGAGTGTTGTCACCCGGAATAAAACTGTATGGACAGTCTGGTAATTAATCAATGCAATTTTCATATTCTATTAGTGACTCATATATGCAAATTTCTTTCTATTCCTGATTGGTTGAAAATTAGATAGCTAAGGTAATATCATAAGGCTGCTAAGTAGTCACGTCCAAGCCCAGTCAAGGTGCCAAAACAATATAGATCAGTGTTTATGTTGAGAAGATGCGTATATGCCCAGGGCTATGTTTTCGAAGTTATAGAAACTTTTTCATGCTAAACTCAACTGAGCATGAAATTGATCATGCTCATAAATGTTAAAATGGCAACAACATTTATCAGCATGATAGGTACATCACCTGAGAGTTTGAAAGCAAACGAAGCTTTTTGAACATTAAGCCTTTATGAGCAGTTGAAATTTCATGCTCAGTTGAGTTGAGCATGAAAAAAGTTTTATAACCTAGGTGCCTTATCTTTAAATGAGCGACTGCAATTTACTGAGCAGGACATATATTTTATTTCGTTTAATTTTAGGTGCTGTTTACGGTCAGCTACAGAGACGTCCAGTCCAAACCAATCCTAGCATGTATCCAAATAGGCCACAAGGTAAACTGTTTATATTTATAAAATACGTGTAAGTTAACACCAAAAGAGATGGCAGCTAAGCTGCCATCCCTTTTGGTATAAACTTGCACCCACTTGCACTTACTTTCTCACTAAAACAACTTGTGGTCAACGTTTCTTCAGTGATAAATGTTGAACATTTCTACCAGTTATTGTTTTAGTTATTCTCTGGATCAATGCAATAGAAAAGAGCATAGTTTTTAAAGCAGTTGAAAGATTGCACCAAGATCTATGGCAGTTCAGCTGCCACCAATTTTTGTGTACAATATTTACAAGTTTTTAAAGCAGTTGATTGGTTGCACCAAGGTCAATGGCAGTTCAGCTGCCATGAATTTTGGTGTAAATATTTACAATTTTTTACATTGTATATGTACTACAATCTCATAGACTGGCATATTTTATCCATCACTGAACATGTACCCTATCCATTCGAACAGTTTCAAATGCCTGAATGACTACATGCGCGGATCCAGAGGGGGGGGGGACAGGGGGTTCGTACCCCCTCCTGAAAAATCGCAAAAATTTAGGGTTTATTAGCAATACTGGTCCGGGTCACCTGAAAGTCAAAAAGCTACCAAGCCAGCATTCAATGTTGGGCCATCAACGGCATGCCAGCGAAACGCCATTTAATGGCGTTTCGCTGGCGTGCCGATGATGGCCGCTAATAGTAGCTTCCCCTCTAAAAAAACTTGTCAAAGTTGGACCCCCTCTGACAAAACCTTATGGATCCGCGCATGGACTGAAACTGATGTCTAGGTATGAAGTTTATGAATGGAACCCTATGTAACGAATTTTGTGAATGCAGGGATTTTTTTGTTGTTGCAATTTTGGGAAGATTGGGAAAAGTAGCGTGGTAACCCCCTAAATTGAGATTTGTTATAGTGCACAATCATGTCATTTTTGGTCAATAAAAACAAATTAGCTATTACACATACTATTGTCATTACATTGAAGGAGAACGTCCTCGTAGCTTGTTTGTGTATTGACTGAAATAAAATCCCAATCTTCAAAAATTGGGAAAAAGTCACCTAAATTCCACTGGGAACACCAAAATAAATCCCTGGAAAAGGTCCTATTTTTGCAATGACGTGGCCATACATCCATACAGCTACAACAAGAGGGAACAGTGATAATATACTGAACCACATCAAACTGACCTTGAATATTACATATGTATTGGTTCATACACTGTAATGCAATTTTATCTAAAATTAAAACACTTATTTATGAAAATGAAAGTCTATCACTCCCTTTTAATCATAACCTGATTGGATGAACCCCTGAACGGTACAATGATTACTGCAAGACCTGGTATATTAATTAAAGTTACATTCCTGAAACATTTTGCGTTGAAAGTGTGGGTCAGTACTCAGTACATTTTATATTGATTTTGCAGGTGGGTCCGGCCAATGTCCCTGGGATGAGCAGAGATGTGCCAGTCATTGTTACAACATAGGCTGTCAACAAGCTGTACCTTGTTCTCCAAGAACCGCATATTTTGGCTGCCGCTGTAGATACTGTATGTGGTCGAACTCACGCTCACACGAGTCATTTGATCTCGACTTTTTTGACATTTTTAAATAAATCCTTGCAAAAACTGGTAAGTTTCACAGGTGCAGCATACATATCACGGTACGCTGGGTACAATACAGTAAAACCTGTCTTAAGCGGCCACTCTAAAAAGACAAAACAAAGGTCTTAATGACAAATGGTAGCTTAATGAAGGTCGAAAGTATTGCAGAATGCTCTGCAATACTTTTGACCTGCATTAAGCGATAATTGGTCTTAAAAACAATTTTGGTCTTCTTTTTGAGTGGTCGCTTAAGACAGGTTTTACTGTACAATACTTAAAATGGCTTATCTTGTAATAACTGATGCCATGTTAAAGTTTTTGTCCTTAAAGAACAAAGAGTGAATTTTATGTTACAGCAAATATATGTTATATTGGCAACACGTGGCAAAAAAGTTAGGGACATTTGGGTTAGCCGTCGAATAACGGAGAGCAAAGCGATTTGTGACATTTTTAATTCATATACATGTATTTGATTACATCAGTCCATCTACAATAAAAATTCTATTGATTCAAATCTGTCTTATAGGATTCTTTAGGCAAAAAAATGTACGGAGGACCACTGGGGTCACCAATAAAACTTCACAAATTTACCAGTGACTTTTTACACCTGTAATCAGGTTTCCTGACAGATCTAGGGCAGCACTTAGGAATCAACATCGTACAGGGAAGAAGTTCAATAACTGCTGTGTTCTTGTTCAGCATCTTTGGTACTGAGGAGGCAGGGTAAAGTTGGGTAAATTCGAGCATCAGGTAAATTCGGACATACATTTGCAAACAGTGTAAATCCTGATGAGACGGCTCATCAGGATTTTCACTGTTTGCTGATTTAATTTATTTTTTATTACAATACTTAAAATAGGAAACAAACAAGGTCGCTGTCCGAATTAAGCTGACCGTCCGAATTTACCCGACTTTACCCTAATGTAGGCGAATGGTATGTGGAAGCATAAGCATTACGTTCCTGATCAGAGCTGCCCGTTCTTAATATAACTCAAACTGGCCAAAATATGGCAATTAATCGTTTCATCCGACTGTCTGAGGTTCATTAAGCAGCACATATTATCCTGCAGGATGGCAGAACAAAGCCACATATGCTACAGAAGGACGCGCAAAATTCTGAAAAAATGAATTTGTGACATTTTATTGGTGACTCCAGCGGTCTTCCATACATTTTTCTCAAAGGAATCTTTTGGAACCAATTTGGACCTATGGAATTTTTTTTATTGTAGATTGAATGGTGTAATCAAATATACAAACTGCAGATGATACTAATCTCTTCTTTTTCTGCTATTCCAAGGTAAACCAAAATATCCCTTACATTTTGCCAAGTATATATCATTATCTACTTGGATGGTTGGAACCCGCTCGACTGATATGTACTTAGCACACCCTTGCGTCAGTTGCCAAAAAAACTGCCAAAAAACTGCATCTTTGATGATTCACGTGAAATGAAAAGCCTTATTTCCTCCGAGACTGAAGAAAGAGTGTCACAAAATTTGTCATCATGATTCGCACACCAGACTCGGTGGGGGGGGGGGGGGGTGGGGGGGGGGGGGGTTAACTCGACTTGCAATTGTCCTCACGAACCTGGATATATCATAAAAGGAAAAGCTCACAAGATGTTGGATGTTGGTACTTATCGAAAATAAAGCGCAATGATTGGCTGTTTGTGGACACGTGTCCGCAAGCAGCCAATCATTGCGCTTTATTTTGAGTCTGAGCTTGTACTCAAGTTTTATAACCTCGAGGCCAGGCGCCGATTCAGAAATATTTTATCAGGTGTGTGGGGGAGGGAGGGGGGGGGGGTAAAATTTAGGCCTTTTCTTGGCTTTAATCATCATATTTTACAAAGAGGAGAGGGGAAGGGAGGAGAGGGGATCTGTACCATTATTCGAAGTGGACCATCCTCGGCATGCCAGCGAAACGCCATTTCCATGGCGTTTCGCCGGAGTGGCGATGATGGAGCCCGGTGATAGGATGATTTTCCAGGGGTTGGGGTGGTACGCATGCTTATCCCACATGTGTATTAGTCTGTCACCATACTATAAACAGTCATGCGCAGCTAACCAATGAGGCTAGAAGACATATGAGCCACGGCGTGAGATTTCCAACAATGTGGTATGTGCGATCAGCAAAGACTCAGACCAGACTGCGCATAGGCGCAGTCTGATCAGAGCCTTTGCTAGTCACTTGAATATTCAATGACTGTTAAGCTACTGACTGAACAGCATTTGGCGTTTCTAAGCTTAGAAGGAGGCTGCACTGGCTCGTCTGAGTCTATACTTGTCAAAAAGCCACATTGTTGGAAATCACATGTCGCGGCTCAGTTATGTTTGACTTGATTCTTTCTCTCTACTTCCATACTTTGTGAATGCGAGCAGTGAATGCATCTGCACAGTCTCGTATGAGCCTTCATTGCTCACCGATGCATTTAAATTTATAGTACCAAATTCTCACCTTCTCACAGTGTAAATCCAGATAAGCTTGAATCTGACAAAAAGGCCAGCTGACCAATATCCACACCACAGTGCTAATAAGTGGACAATATTGAGCCATGGCATGATAAAAGCAACAAAATGTGCATGCGCAGAGCAAAGACTTAGATCATTATGTACATTCGCCCAGTCTGGTCAGAGTCTTCACTGTGCACCCAGTAGGTTATTATGGACCTAAGGTTTCTTCAAACTTTAATCAGACTAAGCTGATACGTAGGTTGATCTGCGTCTTCTCGACCGCACAGGCTGCCACAATTTTGGTCTTATCATAACATATATAATTGAGCTGTGACACGTGATTTCCAACAATGTGGCATTTGATACGTGTAGACTCAGACGAGCCTGTGCAACCTCCTTTTAACCTTAGAAACTCTAAATGATGTTCGGCCAGTAGCTTAACACTCGTAGAATATTCAAGCGACTAGCAAAGGCTCTGATCGGACTGCGTGTATGCTCAGGTTAATCTGAGGCTTTGCTGGTCGCGCATACCACATTATTGGAAATCTCATGCACTGAAAGTAGAAGAATGTACAAGTGTTAATAAGTATGGTCCTTTTTTCAGATCTCGTTTACATTCCTTTGGGAGATGATATTAAATGACCAACGCCTTTCAAGGTTTCCATGCTTTACAGTCACACAAATACAGAAGAAGAAAAAACCAATTCTATATATAATAAACAGCACATTATAATGTTTAAATCTTTCTATGGACTTGTCAGTTTTACTTGCCTTGTGAAGCATTGCATTTGAGTCAGTATTATACGACTTTTTGGTTACTGTAAAGGCGGCACCTCATGAATGCGTAATTAGGACTGGTCAACCTTAGACATAGGTAGACGTGGTTTTATTCAAAAGTAACTGTATCATCTAGCGTCATTACCTCTGTATAGACGCAAAACACATTATTTATTCCTTAAAGCGCCAGCAAAATAACTGCATCTGAAAATGCCTATTTAACTTTAAGCATAGAGGCAAACACTGTGGACACAGATCAGACTGCTCCTACTGGAGCAGTCTGATCTGGGTCCACACTGTTTGTCTATGAGGCTCCAAATAGTTTAGTGGACGACAAATAACAAACGATTTGTGATTATGTGCTTTAATGGTTAATAAATGTGAGTTCAGTGGGTATACCGTTAGGAATTTCATGAAATGCACGCACGTTTGCGCGGCCAAAACAACTTATTTATTCTTCACCAAATAATAAATAGAACCTGATTTTCCTTGTTTAGCAGCTGAAATAGCCGAACCACGCCCAGATATGAATATTAAAGTTGCCGCCTTTACAGTAAGCGAAAAGTCTATTAATACAGGACAAAACCATCAAAATAAACTGTCCGTCAAGTGAAGACTCAGACCAGCCTCGACATCAACACATACAGTCTGATCAGATTCTTCACTTTGAAGTCAGTGGGGGAGATAGGGACGTATGGTATCTTCCATCTTCACCAGCGAAGGTTTCGTCTATCTACCTTTCGACAATCGCAACCCTTGGTAAGACAAGATGGGTATCTTCATGCATACACCGAAGTCTCTGGTTAGACTTGGTGGAAACACGGACGACTGTGTTATGGTCTATTAGTTTTGTCATTTAATGGCTCGAGCCATTTTGTTTGCTGTTTTAACCCAGTAAAGCGCCACCTATAATGTCCAAAACAATCATATGTATATAAATAAAATAATGACTTCTCCTGTACTTATCCAGTTCCTAAGTTTGCTGTGAACATTTTCTCCTAGATAAGGGATTAAACTAAGTATTATGTACTTATGCGTTTGCCTTTAACCCCCTTCTCGACTAATATATGGGCCTCTTTTCAAGAAAACCTGTCTTCAGGGCTAGCGAACAACACAGGCAAAGACCAGCCTGAGCATCCGCGAAGACTGATCAGCGCCATTGTTATTCGCTTATGGGAAAGTATAATATCTAAACTTGCCACAAGCGAAATTTAAATTGTCCAGCTAGTCTCTGTAGTTAAGGAGACTATTTCGAGTCTCGCTATCACGGAAACCCGGAAGACAGGTTTTGTCGCGTCTAGGCAGATATACGAGCTCGTAGTATTGTTTCAATGAATAATGTTCAGATGGTCCATCGAATACTTTCAAGTTTTAAAAATACATGTGTTTTTGTCTTCAAATTGTTTTGTCTTAGCAAACAAGGCAAATTATTATAAGATGCGAGGCAGTCTGATCAACGCCTTTGTTATTCACTTTCTCAAATAGGTTACAACCAAGCAATTAGCAGGTTAGCAAAGAGGTAGCTCATGAGCTCGAATTTGGAGGTATAGCTGTCATGCAAAAATAAACATTTGCAGTAGAGTGACAGGAATTTTAATACTGATTGGCAGTTTGGGATGCTGAAAAGAGGTGAAGACAATGGACATGATACTTGGGAAATGTAAATTTCCAAATAGTTTTCTTCCTGATTTTCAGTAACATAAGTTATAAGTACTAATTGGAATTGCCTCTATGAGGCAATTCCAATGTGTAACCACAACATATGCCTTTTCAATAAATGAGTTTTTCATCATAAGCTTTTTTTTAAACAAATTCTCAACCACTTTCATTTATTCAAAGAAATGAGCATGTAGAAATGAACAACTTTTCATGTAGTTTGTCATGCACCTGAATGTCAATAATAGACTGTCTATTTTATGCTTCTGGCAGCTTATCTTGAGATGTTTAGTTTAAACTTTTATTTCATTTTTGTATAACAACATGTGTACATATAATGCAATAAGTTCACATACAGATCATTACGAAATACAAAAAAGGGATTCAGAAGAAAGTCTATTGACTTTTGTAAATCTGTTTCCCATGTTTCATGGGAGTATATTGCTAAATTGCTAGTTGCGTGGTTGTATAATGTTTCGCTGGCGGGACTGCTGCCAGTGTAGCAACCTATTTCCAAATTTATAACATTCCGATGGCACTATATGCGCTCTTCAGAGCATCAAACTTTTGTCTGTTCTCTCCTACAAACAATTCCACATAGAATCCATGTACTTCATCGAACGAACACTCATCATTGCCATTTGGCCCAATCAAGTTAAATGTTGTTCTGACAATGACTTCGTGGGCAAGGTTGAAAGCAGTATGAAATTTGAAAAACTTATCAAAAGTAAACACTCCACTCTTGTCGTTGTCTGCAGCCGATAGTAAATGTCTCAAAGCTGTGGACATCGTTTTAGTGACGCCCTGTTTGTCATTTTCGAATAAGGACGCCATAGTGGCGACAAATTCATCTTCAGTTATCTGTCTGGACCAGTCTGGAGTTTGTACCGGAAACAGAAGATTGTTCCAATGAGCGTCAAGGTCACACTGTAGCCTCGTTGCAGAATCCCCTTCCGGTTTGTAAATATCTGAGAAACCTTTGTGGCAAGCATCTCGATCCTTCACTGACAGCGTTCCATCTTTATCGATGTCCATTAGTTTGAAGAAAATTCTCCATTTTTCTTCCATCATTTCACTTGCCATATTTCTCTTATAATGAGCCTCTATAAAGCAAGAAAAATGGCAACTTTTACAAAATATCTATTATAATCACACGTGTGAACAAAGTGTGGTCGTCTATCAGGCAGGAACGAATCCAGGATTTCTTGAAAGGGGAACGTATGATTGACAGAGGTGTGGGGGTTCTTTTTACTGAATTTATCTCATTTATCTTAAATATCCCATGAAAATGAAATAATTTGGTCTCATTGAGACCAAATTATTCCATTTTCATAAAATCATTAAAAACGGGGTGGGGGTGTTGAAACCCCCTGAACTCCCCTAGATCCACCACTGATCAGTAGTAAGTAACGATCAGCAAGACAGAATGCATGCAGCTACTGCAGGGGCCACAATGGTCAACCCCATCGTGAGTCATATGTCATGTGACCCCAGCAGTAGGTGCATGCATTCTGTCCTGCTGATAGTTGCATACTACTTCTAGCGTTTATCCAAGTGCAAGGGACCAGACAGCTGCTTCGAGTTGTCAGTAAGAAGTTGGCTCAAACATGAAGTTTATCAATTTGAAATATGCTATTTTTATTTATTTCTTACCATGATATACAAGAGGTGTTTCAAAATTATTGTAACAAATTTGAAAATGTCGTTACTCATTTATTTCTCGTTATATTTGGTAATAATTGATTTTCATGGGTTAGTCTGATCTCCAGGCTTACGCAGTCATAAAGAAAACAGTTATTTTTTTTTATTATTTCTGGTTTGAAACAGTCTCTGAAGATGAGTAGTCAAAAATTAAGCGTTTAAAAATGCTGTCTGAAACGAAATGTACTATATCTTTCTCAAACAATTGTATGGAAGAACTTCTTAAGCCCAGTTTCAAAGTAAAACAGGCACACATAGCCTGTTTCTCATTTGAATAACAGACTGAATGTTCCTCTGAACTTAAAAGAAAATCTCACATTTAAATACATATTTTCTTAGAAGGTACACCCGTTTTAGCTCTTAAAATCAGTAAAAGGGGGGATGCATTTAGGGCCGCCGTGTTATGGCTATCCTTTTAATTGCCATCTTGTCTATTTGGCAGTACCAGGGACATGTCCGTTATGCATGAAAATGCAAAATGTGTTTGTTTTATTTATATGCAACAGCAAAAAATGAAATTCAAATCTGTTCAAATAAACATGAAACATGTCTCGTACGTTCTGGGTAAATTAACTATATCAGTGAGGCTTCTGTATCTCAATCTAACTGTTCTTGAATTAAAGCTGTCTAAATACCATAACCAAGCTTACGGCTGTCTGTCATGATTGTTTCCATTGGGCCGAATAAAAAAATAAGTGTGTTTCAGGTAACGGGTCACAAAATCTTAGGTAGGGTAGGCACACAATTTTTTTTTCAGAAAAAAAACCTCAACAATTTTATGCATTTTGAAAGATATTTCGCCTTTCAAAATGCATAAAATTATATTTTTATCAAAAAAAAACTGAAAAAAATCCTAGGATTCACCAGTAAATTTAGGTAGGGTCGGGTTAGCCTAAACACAGGTATTATTTCATTTGGCCTTGCTGACATTATCTCACTGTCACAGGTGCATATTAACCTGATCTCTAACACTTTTGGAGGAGAGCAAAAAAAGAAAAAGATAGATTAATCCGGCTAGTGGGTGCGGCACTCACTATATAAAGGTGGGTAGGGACGTGCCAATCAAGGGGATCTTATTTTCATTGTTTGTCTGGAACGAGGGGAAAGGTTTCAAACATACCTGTCCGTACAGGGGGTCCTGCCTGTTTGGGAAGGTAAGCAAACTTAACATATCAAAAAAAAATATCACTGTAAATAACAAACAAAATAGCGGAATGGATTTAGAGAAGCAAAAAGTGACGCATTGTTTTTCTTCGACATCAGATCAAGATTTCGGTTGTTTTTACCCATGTGCCCTAGTACAAAATAAAAAAAACGAACAGACGCACGCTGGCCACACGTCGATCCGTGACGTTATTGTAATGTTAAAATAACGTCATCATGTCACATCTCAGCGTATTCCGGATTTTCGGGAAGTCCTTTTTCAATTTTTTACCGATATAAATGAGGTATTAAGTGGGGAGCAAGAAAATGAATCCATTATTCGCGTGAGGATGGGATAGAAAAATCCGTCACTGGCGATCACCAATTGTCATCACTCGGCAAGCTTCGTGATGCCTAGACCGATTTGCCGACTCTCACACTCATGATAGATTCTTATATTCTACAATGAGGGTATTATGTTCATTTAACTTTTGTCTGGAAAGGGATCTCAAGCGTGCCTGAAAATGGGTAATATCCTGGGATTCTATTGGCATCCTACCCATTTTGATATTGCCCCCACCACCCCCGGAAAATTGATATGCATACTTTTATTAATGACACCGATCAGACTGGCTAAATGTTAAAATTTATTAGTAATCAACTGACCGCAATGTGCATAGCCTAATGTGAACGTAGATTGGGGGAGAGGTGGTTGAATTTTACGACAAAGCTATGTCCCTGCTTTGCAAATCCGGCGGCCAGACAATGCTAAATGTATAAGTGAGCAAAATTTGATCCATGCTCGGATCCATGTGGTTCAAGAGTTATGAGCATTTTAACAAACTGGCCACGACCGGCCAGACAGACGCTCAGCAAGTCCTCATCTGTCAAAAAAGGCTGTTACGCATGCCAGTAGTTAGACAATGTTAACATGTAGATCCTCTATACATATGCAAAATTTGATAAAATAAAATATACCATGCGGTTTAATTTAGAGTTATGAGCATTTTCACTAACTACTAACGAACTAGGTATTGTACACAACCCACTCTATACAGGTAGGTTTGAACCCTTATTTATAGTGGATTATTCCTTCTGGTTTGATACAATTAACTTGGGATGGTCCATTGTATATACAGAGAGATCAGAGGTTGTGATTTCAAAATGAAATTGTAGGGTTAAGTCGGTTAAAATCGGACATCAGGTAAATTGGGACACACATTTGCAAACAGTGTAAATCCAGATGAGACGGCTCCTTCTGAGCAGTCTCATCAGGATTTTCACTGTTTGCTTAGTTTATTTAAGTTTTATTCCAATCATTAAAAAAATAAAAGAAACAAGGTCGACTGTCCGAATTTACCCGACTTTACCCTACTTCTCTGGAAATCGTTGAGTCTAGGCCTTGTTGGAATTCCGCATTATGCAGCATTTAATCAGTTATCTCTCATATTAGCTGGAGTGTTGCACGTTGCCTGATAAACGTTGTCTATCAGTTTCACTTTTTGAATGATGTCACCAATGACGCTGAATCTATACAAAAATCGATTATAACGTCATATTCGCTAGTTTGAAGAGTGATTCAACTTGGTATTCTGATGAATAGAATACCAGGTTCGCCTCTTTTGATATCACGCTTCGAGAATGCAAGTTGAATCGCTCGGCAAGCCTGGCGATGTCAACAAGTGTTCTCGAAGCCCTGCCTGGTAAACTTGATATCAAAACACTCACCTAGTATTCTCTATTTATCTGAGTCTTCACTGTTTGCCAAAAGTTACTACGCATTTAGGAGTTACCAGTATAGAGTTTATTATCAAATTTGAACATTCATACATATTAATGAAAACATTGGAAATGAGAGACAAATGGCAGGAAATTTAAGGGGATGTACCTACAAAATTATTATCATCTCAGCTGCTAAATGCCCTAGAGTACTAAATAAGGCACCAAATTAATGCTAAGAGAATATGTCCTAGGGGTGCAAAAGGTATAATTAACAACCACCCCACCCCCTTCCAAAGGCGTAAGGGAGCGACCATTTGATTTTATGGGGGTGGGGGGGAGATTTTTTAAATAAATAGTCAGGACTGAGCTTTGCAAAAAAAAATCCACGACCTATCAAAAAAAGCCGAAAAAAAGCCAGGACCCCGCCTGCTGAAGCAGAGAAAGAAAGGTAGAAAGAGTCTTAGATTAGTGATATATAATATTTATAATGTTAAGGTACATTTTAGCCAGTCTGTATAATGCTGGTGTCAAACGCAGCCTCAGTGTGTACACACTGAAAAAAAGGTGTGGTGGAATTATAAAACCAAGTATAGAAGATATTTTATGTGTAAAAACGGCTTCGAGGCCATTTATCACAGTTTTCATTTTTAGTCCGAGAGCCCGTAATAGGTTTAATCAAGTGGTTGAGGCCAAAAGGTTTGAAGGTGTGTTCTTATGTAGAAAGGTGTGCTGAGTTCAAAAATCAAACTCTTAAAAAAAATCGGCTGGTACACGAAAGTGCTATGCGCAACGGAATGGCCCCGGGGTAGGCAATATCTCAAAATAGCGCTAAAATGAGGGTACCCTTGCAGGTTTATACTTTAAACCATGTTATATCAGTAGTACAATGCAAATTTTGGCAGCAAATAATATATTATGATCAATGTTCAATATAAAAGAGAATACGACATGCCAATACAGCTTTATAACACTAAAATATAGCAATTTATAAAGCCCACGAAAACTAATGACT
Source organism: Loripinus fragilis (assembly GCA_964019695.1). NCBI lineage: Eukaryota > Metazoa > Mollusca > Bivalvia > Lucinida > Lucinidae > Loripinus > Loripinus fragilis. The sequence goes on from OZ026516.1 coordinate 64,463,358, forward strand.
TTTGTCTCTGGTTATCAGATGATTTTTAATTTGTTTAAGCTAGAGCAGATTTATAATTCAATCTTATGTAATACAATGGTGTTGTCATCGACAATTATTATTATTCCAAAAATGATAGAGTATGGCCAAAAAATGCCACAATTACATACTGCAGGCAAAACCGACATGGCACCATGAGGAAGGTACAGAAAGTAGGCATAATCCAAGCTGTTTCAATACAATATAGTTATATTTCAAGTTCCTATTCCTTTCAAGGTGAATAAATTATGCTCAGATAACACTTAGATTTGCCTGGATATTGGCCCATTCCTATTAGTTTCTAAGCTCTGAACTATATGTATACTAGCACCACATGGCCAATCACGACTGACCCGACTGTTCTGGTCAATATTCCATATGACTGATGTTCTATGTAATAGGAATTGCATAATAACCCCACCCCCACGGATAACCACTGTCCCACTCTTTTGCTGAATCTTAATTAAAATATGGATGAGTATGAAGAAAGTAAGTAGAAAGTAAATGAGAATGATCAGGAAATACCACAATCACACACTGCATACCAACCCACCACAATGTGAGTAAGAGCTGCAAAACAGCAAAAGTCACAAGACATCTATGGAGAGGTATGTGCATTACACAGGTCTTACTAGATCAGGGAACACCATAACACAGCAGCCTTCTGGATTATGTACATGAATATTGTAGAGATCTATCTTCTTTTCAACAGATCCTGCACCATAAATGGTTTAAAACCTCGGAGGGGGGAAGTACACTATATATGACATAGTTAGGAAGTGTGTGCCGAATAGCTCCCTTTTTCAGCACCCCAGGTATAAAATAACCCCCCCCCCTTTTTTTTAATGACCTGATTTTTGGAATTGAAATGGCCCAAATTTTCTGACACCCATGTATATGCACATATTTTTCACTCAGATAACCGTCAAGCCTATGTTTTCACATTTACATAAGCTTTTCTCGTGATGAGGGTCATTTGTAAACTTGTTTACAAATCGCAGAGGATATGAAGGGTATATAAATTCAAAGAACAGTATATGAATAGGTCAACTTTCTGTGAAATGAAGTATATGAATAGGCTGTTTTTTTTAAAAGCCTGGGTATATGACTGGGGTTGGTTTCAAAATACTGACTCCGACACCCGTACCAAAATGCCCCGAGCCCCCCCCCCCCCCCCCCCCCCCCCACACACACACACAATTACAGAGGATATGAAAGGGTATATAAATTCAAAGAGCAGTATATGAATAGGTCAACTGTCTGTAAAATCAAGTATATGAAAAGGCTGGGTTTTTTTTCAAAGGCCAGGTATATGCTTGGGGTTGGTTTCAAAATACTGACTCACTCACCTGTACCAACATTTCCCGAGTCCCCCATCCCCCCTTCCCCCAGAGTTTCACTTTCTGTCTATGTATATTGTCTGAAATTATGATTTTGCTACAAATTGTCCTAATTATGCTCAATGGATGAAGAGAAATCACCTAGACATTCTTTAAAGCGATGAGGCACACCCAGCTGCGTGTGCAGTGTTGGAGACAGGGGCTATATCCATCACCTTTCTTTAGGACCCCTGTGGATTTAAATTTAGAGCAGATATTGTAAACGCTGATGTTCCATCCCGACTAAAGGGGATGGCATCATTCAGTAAATTTGTGAGTGCAAGAAGGAAGGGGATAGTGACTAGGGCTGTATTAAGTGAGCTTGTAAGCCGTCTAATTGAAAGTCAGGACTGAAAGAGAATGCAGATGATATCAAGCCCAGTTAAACGTGACAATGCAGACCTGAACAAGCTAATCACTGGGATCGAGACTACTATGGACCCTTTTTCTTACAAACTTTCGAGATGAAAAGCTCTACAAATTAAATTTGAAAAAAACCTATTTGCAGAATAAAAGTAAAACCATTGCATGCAGTGCTTTGTCAGGAAATTTTAGACACAAGACAAAAAGATAAAGATAAAGAACATAAGGCTGCTTACGTTAGATCGGAAAAGGGTGCTTGCTTATCCCCTTATATCCGTTCCTTAGACTTTTGCCCATATTGATGGACTTAAAATCAACTCTTTTCAGTAAGCTCGAGGTGAGGATAATCACAGATGCTCCCAGAAATATAGATGCTTTTATTGTCGATGGAATATTCCTGTACAGTCTCATGTTGATTTGCCTTCAACTTTTGGTGGTCAAGCAAATGTGACTCTGTCTCGTCTTGTCAGACTTGCAAATCATGTAGATTTTGCATGTTGCACTTAACAATATCCATCAAATAATGATATTACCAGAGATCATGGTTTGGTATAGGGAGAGGTAAATGTATCTGGACCTGAACAGGGCATACCAAAATATTTTACTCAAGCTTTAAAGTCAGAATCATTTAAGACTTCTCAAGCGTGGTGCCGAAATGAGCGTGCTAACGCCATGTGAGCTGTATTTTGGATTGATGAAGTCTGCTTCAGATACAAATTATTTGATGGACAAATGGCATGCCAAGATGTCTTAGACCTAAATTGACACAGCGTAGAAGCTGATATCTGTATTGTCTTGCATGTTAAGTATACTTATGAACTAATTTTTCAATTTTGTATTGTTTTCAAATACATCTATATGACGTTCTCACTATATTGCTTTTCTGTACAAGTAACAAGGAAGGGATCGGTCGTTCTAAGGCAGCGGTTCTGATGTTGTTGATTCAGTGTTGATTTATGCTCTCATTGTGGGGCTCGGTGTTTGTTCCATGTTTTGTTGTACATTGCTATATGTCCTTTCTAGTTTTGCAATCATCTAAATGGGGAAGAGAGAGCTGGTTGCTTCAGTTTGGTTGTCTTCCTGGTGTCTTGTAGCTCTTCTTCACGGTGCCGTGAGTTGGTCTGCAGTCTGTGATTGTGGTATTTTCTGATCATACTCACTTACTTTTTCCATACTCATCCATTATTTTAAGATTCAGCAAAAGAGTAAGATATGGGTTTTCACGCAATTCCTAGGACATAGAATATAAGTCATGTGGAATATTGACCAGCACAGTCTGTTCAGTCGTCGCTGGTCATGAGATGATAGCTAGCTATACAAAGAGTTCACAGTTTAGAAACTAATAGGCTGGACTAATATCTACGCAAATCTTAGTCTTATCTGAGCATAATTCATTCACATTGAAAGGAAAAGAACTTGAAATATACACATATATTGTACTGTAAGAGCTTGGCTTATGCCTACTTTCTGCCCCTTCCTCACCGTGCCATGGTATGGCATGCAGTCTGTGATTATGGCATTTTTGACCATACTTTATCATTTTTTAAACAATAATAGTTGTCATCACAACACCATTGTATTAAAGATTGAATTATAAATCTGCTCTAGCTTAAGCAAATTAAAAACCATCCGATAACCAGAGACAAAAGTCATTAGTTTTTGCGGGCTTTATAATTTGCTATATTTTAGAGTCAGAAAGAGTCAATGGAACGTATTATTTCTATTTTATATCGAACATTGATCATTATATATTGTCTGCTGCCAAATTTGCATTTTACTACTAATATTACATGGTTTAAATTATAAACCTGCAAGTGTACCCCCATTTTGGCGCTATTTTGAGATATTGCATACCCCGGGGGTATTCCGTTGCGCATAGCACTTTTGTGTACCAGCCGATTTTTTTAAAAGTTTGATTTTTGAACTCAGCACACTTTTCTACATAAGAACACACCTTCAAACCTTTTGGCCTCAACCACTTGATTAAACCTATTATGGGCTCTCGGACTATTTGTTTACTAAGGCTCTCCTTTTGTGACCTTGCTATGCTCAATCTAAGAGTATATTTGGACAGTCTAAACTGAATCGTTAGGCCAATGTCATCAAAACCTAATTAACTCTTCCTTTTGTCATAATGATATAATAAGATGCCCACGATGCCGCTGCAATACTGCTATGCCCATGACGATCTTGCTGCGATGTGACCATTAGAACCATCCTCTAACCCAGCACGTATGGAGAGGTGAGGCTTTACACAGAAACGCCAATATAGATTCATTGTAGCTAACTTTAATGTTGTTACTCAATATTAGAATTGCAGATTTTTTTTCAAAACAAAACTTTTATTAATTCTTGTATCCCATTTTTATCTTTTTTTTACAAAACAGACTTTTAATAAGTCTCGTATCCATCTCCAGGTCACTGTCAACGCTTATATAATAAACCTTTTTATTTTGTTTTATATACATGATCCTGAGGACCGTGCAATGCAAAAAATAAAAAGCCAGGCTCCCGTGTGCGAAGAAAAAAATCCCAGGACCAAAGTAATCTCCTCCCCCATAAAATCAAATGGGCGCTCCCTTATAGCTTTTTTTATGATTGCCCCTCATTTTTTAAGTTTTTATGTATTTTCGTGAATGTGCAAATGGGATAATATTCATAAAGGACCACTGTATAAATCATAAATGGCACTGATGATATAACAACATGCAACAATGACAATATGGAGATGAAATCAGCTTATTTACGTTTTTAGTGATCTTCCCTTAATTTCTACCGATTTCTTATTAATATTCATGAATACGCAAATTATGCAAAGACGATAATTGCATATTGACCAAGGAATAAAAGGCCAGTGTCTGAGCTTTAATTTGGTACCAATCTTAGTAGTCAATGATAAGTAGCAGCTGAGATAATATTGATTTTCTAGGTATACCCCCATTCTTGAATCACATTTTAAAAAGTTTTCATAATATTAATGAATATGCAAATTAAGTGGATGAAAGGACTATGTCTAAGCTTTAATTTGGTACCAAGTTTGGTAGTCTAGGATAAGTAACAGCTGAGATATGAGTAATTTTGTAGGCATAGCCCCATTCTTAGTCTGCTGTCGGTCATGGAAACCATACATGTTCGTATAGCCCAAACTGGTTTATTTTAGGCCGACCTTGTTTCGCAATTAGGGTGTCCTCATGAACACTTTACCCCACCCCCACCCCATCCCAAGCTAAATTGGCACCCGGGCTACGGCTAAAATGGCAAATTTTAGCTATAAACAAATTGTACGACTATAACCTTGGCGCTGCGTGCCACCATGACCATGAATATTAGTGTAGCTAGAGCTTGTCAAAATGAATGTGTATATATGCATTTTCAAATTTTGAAATATTTTAGACATACTTATTAGATTCCAAATCAGCTGATTTTAAACTAGGTGTACTCTTTGATGCTGTGGAAACACTGTTGGTGTATCTTCGTCTATATCTTACCAATGCTGGGGACAACTTAACTTAGCATATATCCAAACGGAAAATACGAGCAACGGGACAACTAGACGTTGGAAACACCTTTTAAAACGGCTCCTGATAACTTTAGAAGTGTCATAGACACGCGCAATTAGTTTCAGTGGCTTGCATTAATTTTGCATAATCCATATGTAATAATTTATTCCAGTTAAAACATAATATAAAAGAGCGAAACATCTACTTACCACAGAGAGATCAAATATAGAATCTTCAAAATCCGTTTCAAGCTTAAGACGTCTTGCTCAGTGGTTTTGTACATCATTCTATGTAGATTTCGCTGGAATGTTTAATGTCACTATTTCCCAAATGGGTGCCGAGTGCTCCAAAGATTCCATAGACAGATCAGAGAATCAATAAGGCTAAACAGTAGCTTTCTGTGTCATTTGAGTACAGTGTCTGGGAGGCATATTTTGGTGAGGATGCGTATCAGTATATTTGAGGAAGTGGTAGCTGGGCTGAGCTTGGATGTTAAAGTAGGGTCATTTCAGGTTAAAAGCCATATGAGACCACCTATAACAACATGCCATGTCATAAATATTATTAATGAGCCACGACATTTGATTTCCAAAAATGTGGCATTTTGACAAGTGTGGATGTATACGAGCCTGTTCAGCCTCCTTTTAGGCGTAGAACTCCAAATGGAGTTCGGTCAGTAGCTTTACAGTCATAGAATATTCAAGCGACTAGCAAAGACTCTGATCAAATGCGTACGCGCAGGCTGGTCTGAGCCTTTGCTGGTCGCACATACCACATTGTTAGGAATCTCATGTCACGGCTCATTTACAACTCTGCTGGAGTGTAGCTCAGTGCCTTCAGCTTTCATCAACTGTCATAAATTAATTCTAATATCAAAATGTCTTATAATTATATTTCTATGCCATCATTTAATTCACATTCTTTAAAATAATTAATGATAACAATTACTGTCTTACCCTGATACATTGACTATGTATACTGTACGAATGGTGAATTTTACAATAAAAAATTGTTTATTTAGAAAAAATACAATAAGTAATAGATAAAGGATACTTTTCCGAGGTTTTCTTGTTTAAACCGCGAGGTGGCGTAGCCCACCGAGCGGTTTAAACAGAAAGCCGAGGAAAAATCCTTTATTTAGCTTGTAGTATGGCGCAGGCGCAAATAAACACGTGTTACTGACACCTGACGAAATTTACATTCGCTCCTCCCAGCATTCGGCCTAAGCTGTCAATTATATTACATTTACCTATGTCGCTATTTAGGAAGTTCCCGCCTACATCGCTGTTTAACTGAAATTGGAAGTTAGAGTACGGTTTTAAGCTCCTCCTTCGTCGTTATTCTAGGGTGTCTCATTTAAACATCAGCAAAGATCAAAGAAAAAAGCATCTGTCATACTACAATTATTATTAGGAATATGAAAGTGTTATAACATTTTCAGTTGTGATCGAAGAGGCGTGTATTAATTTTGACAGTCAGTGCAAATGATCCATAATTAGTTCTGCCAAAGTCTAGCGTTTGGTATCATTCCATCCATGGAAGATAAGGTCAAGGTGGTCATTAAGTAAAAAAGGCTACGCAATAGTTATACCATGGGTTGTCCGCCTGTACGTGGAGATAATCCACGAGCTTTAGCGAGTGGATTATCTTACGTACAGGAGGACAAACATGGTATAACTAATTTATACAACCTACATCAGTGTAGACCTAGCACATCATGAGATATTTCATGCTAAAGTTGGTAAGGGTGGTATAAGGTTGTGTATCGAAATTGACTGGGTTCATACATGTAATGTGCATGCATGTAGTCCTTGGTATATCATACTCTTTATAGCGTTTATATTTTCTCAAAGGTTTCTCCTAGATTTTTTTGAATTTATAAATCAAATCACCATAAATGTTGGTTCTGCTATTCCATGTTTTAGAAAAAATGAATCCAACATTTTATTCAACAATCAATTTGGAGTCAAAATAAATCTTTACTAAGTGTATAATACTGGTAGACGTGTTTCAGTAGCGAAACATACAAATACATTCCTATTGCAGACGTCACTAACGTTAGAGCATACACTCGAAAACGATAAAGTTGTGAAAATTTCTTTGGCTAGTATTGTCTAGTTTTAAAGATAGACAGAATATTTCGCATCCCATAGCAAATAAATCTGTTAACAAAAATGGATAACCAAAAACGGCGTAGCTCCCATTATGCAGTTAAGCATGTGCGTGATGAAAATTGTAAACATTCAAAGAAATCACATAATTAGGGGATAACTGTATTGCGGAGTAATATCCCGAAATTCGGTTTTATGGCGACACACGAACTGAGCGGTAAAACGTGATTTCCGAACGTATATACTGCGATATACCTCCCCAAATGAATTTTTAATATGGTAATCCCCGTTCTAATGCATTTCTGCAATCTCGTCTCAAATAGCCGCTAAAGCCGCACGTCATGCACCGAAATGTGACGTAATCTTACATGTGACAGAGATAGTACATTTCACGCGGTTGTACATAGCTACATGTATATAATAAAACACAGCACACCAACATTGTGAGTGGGAAGGTTAAACCTGTAGCCTACTGCCCTTGGTTGCCCACTGATGAAGTACTACCTGCTCACTGCCTTTATAATTTGTTGTTATAACAGCTACATGAACAAACAAGATCTGACTTGTCTCTGTAGCTGAGCAGATACCTTTTTAATAGATTTTGTAACTGATATAGGATTTCTTGGGTATCATGAGTCTAGTAATCCGGAAAGCTCTCTTCCCCCGCATTAGTGTAAACAGTATTTTATTCAAATATAAGTACATCATGATACAAACAATTTTATACACAAGACATTACATTTGAAAGGGATACAGAAATAAGTCCCAGACTTGTTTAAATCTGTTTCCCGCATTGACGTCAAAATAACGTCGTATCGACGTCGATGCGACGTCATGACATGACGTCGCATCGATGTTGATACATGGCGTTGTTTTAAGTTGTGTACCTGCTGGGATATGTTTTGTGATCTGGGCCGAGGTCATAATACTATTTAATGCTAAACTCAAATGAGTATGATTGTTATACTATTCCTAAATATCAGATTACAAACAAATGAGTAGGAGTTCTTGCTCAGAACAGCAGACAATGTCATCTGCTCTGGTCATAAATTTTGAAACACTAATCATTGTTGGTGTTTTATCATTGATATCCAGCACAAATGGCATTCCCGTGTGAGTTGGGCATGAAAAATAATATAACCTCGGGACCAGGCAAGACTCTCACCAATCTGCTGATCAAGCTTACAGACAACCTCCAGAACTTTAAAATTTGGACTTAGCAAGTATAGCAATTTTCTTTCAGATATTCCTTGAATATGAACAATTCCAGTAAGCACGTGACATACGTATTTGCGTAATTGCCGTTACAGCTATGGGTGTGCGTCATTTTTGTTTCAGCTTGATTTTGTTCATAATTTTCTAGTGTGCAGCCGCGAGCTGTCTGCTTATAGTGATGAGTTTTGATATACTGTTCGGTCATATCGGGTCAGACTCTTGAATGAATGATTGCCCATTTGGACGTTTGCCATTCAAAACAAGTGTAGGTCGAATAATATTAGTGTGGTATGTGCGTAAACTGATTTTCAGTCTCATATGCCAATCATATAGTAAAAACTTTTTGATAGTACAGGAAGAGAAACTGTTTACATGAGGTTAGATATATTTTATAAATATCAAAAGATATAAGAAGGAGACTGGTCCAAGTCTCGGACCTAGTAATGTTATTTTGGGTCCGAGTCCAAGTCTACTTTCTATGCTATGAGGCCATCGAGATGAAGGGTCAAGATAAATCTTAATGGCGCGATAATATAGTCGACATATTTTATGATTTGTTTCCTATTTAGCTCGTTATAGTAAACCAACGAATCTGGCGTCCGTCAATTACAGTGATTGATTTTCAAAATTGTCAACATGTATAAAACGTGTGTAAAGATGCATATCCGCTGTCAATAAGAATTTTAGTCTTTTAATCTTAGTACATTCTGAGAAAAGACAAAATTATCCTCAAAATTAAACCAGGACGTGGCAGATTGAGAAAACATAATCCACGTGGGAACATGGAATCGTACAATCACTTGCTCGTTTGTGGATTGTACATGACAATTGCGCCTTTACTGAACGGTCACTTGTATACTGGGCGCTTATTTTATGCATTCTATGGCCAATATTTCGCCACGCTACTTTATTTAGCATACCCTGTATCCCCATAAAAACTTAATATTATCTCTTACTATGCGCGGATATATACAAATAAAGCCTCAATGATATTGCTGGATGCTGTTCGAGACAGATTTGTTAAAACAGTGACTTCAATACAATCAATATGGCCTCTTGGTGGCCATCTTGAAAAAATAATCATTTTTAATTCGTTGCCCAAATCACTCCTGAGATCAAGCTGAAATTCTGCGTGGAACATCAGGCCATAAGGTAGGTTCAGAATTAATCAAATTGTGATGGCGCACCATCCAATATGGCCACCTTGGTGCCCATCATTGCAGATAGATTTTGACTTAGTTTCCCAAATCGCTGATCATTTTAAATTGAACCTTTGTTTGGGACATCATGGCAATATGAAAGTTCACGTATGTAAAATGATGACGTAAATAAGACCAACATGGCCACCAATATGACAAGCGATTGTGGAAATAATTAAAAAAAATGTAAAGATGGCCATGATAGCCATCTTGACATTTTTTAATTATTTCCACAACCGCTTGTCAGATCAAGTTGAACTTTTGTGTGGAACATCAGGTCATCGGGTAGGGTCAGTTATTTACATGATGATGTGTTGACAGCCAATATGACTGCTGTTGTGACCATCTTGGTTGTTATTTTGAATTTGTGTCCGGAATTGTTTGTCAGAACTAGTTGAAATTTTGTATTGAGCAGCAGGTAATCTCGTAAGATCCGATTTATTGTTTGTTTGTTTGTTTGTTGCTTTATGTCCCATGTCAACAGCTATGGTCATTGCGGGACGGTCAGTTCACCTAATCACACTTTTTCCTGGGCAGGCTTGAACAAGCGGTTAACCAGTAATTTGTGCACATACTTTCGCTTGTAACTGACAACAACCCTTCTTGAATGAATCAGCGGAAGGGAGGAGAATGATCGTAGAAATTATTTCATGATCAATCTCCACGAAAGTATGGGACCGGGCCGGGATCGAACTCGCGACCCCTGGATCTGCAGTCAGACACGCATCTGTAGCCAGATCCGATTTAATTAAATGGTGACGTCATAACATAAAATGTTGCCACAATGGCAGCCACCTAAATAATCAAACATATAATTGATTGCCTGATGGGGAGTATAAAAAACTTGTGCTTACACCGTTAGAGAAGGTATATTAATCCTAATATTTCAGGTAAAAATGCTTACTTATTTATATTTAAAACAAGAAATATCTTTAAAAAAGATATTCAGCGGCATTCAAAGGAGAACATACATTTAAAGTCCTGCTGTAATTTGAAGATGTTTTTTTTATGCACAAAAGTCTGGTGTTAGATGTTGATTGATTGGATGAGGTGAAAAATTGAAGGTTGCCAACGTGAAAGTTTGACTCAGAGTATGTGAACGATGTCTTTTGCAGATCAAAGGGATAAAGTGTATTGTAAGTCTGTTGTAGGGACAAGGTGAAAATTTGTAATTAGTCTGGAAAGTCAGTTGGTGAAGGAGTTGCATTGTAAAAGAGAAGTGTAAGTTTAAGCATTGATCTGGCTGCGTAGGTTTCAAAGCCCCTGTTACACTATTGCAGTATTATTAGTAGTTCATAACTAAGAGTTTGATTGGAGTTATGGTATATTTTGTATATTTCATGTTTAATAATAAATAAAGGGATTAAAAGTGTTCGATTCGGGCCTGTACCATACGCAAGTTGATTACTCTCCAGCAGCAGTGTCTTTTACTGTTCTTTCTCAAACTCCCCGTAGATCAAGCTTCTTCCAAAATTCCACCATTGCGTGAGCGATGTTAATAAACTTTGGAATCCAGATTGCTTCTAAAAACGAAAAGGCCAATTAGAAACCTGACCAGTGATTTTGTTACCTGCGCATCCTGTATCTTTTGCGCATAATTTTGTCTCTGGGATGCAAAGTTTTTATTTCAGCGAGTTTAAGGATGCAATAGTATTGCAGACTTTTCATTAAAAATAGTGTTCTGGACTCATAAGTTTGCAGTTGGGACTCATTGATATGGGAAACAGCGAGTCCCAGGACCCATAAGCCCAAAATTGTAAATGAATCACTGCCTTACCACTGAGCTTGAATTCAGATCAAACGTGGAGCCTTCGGATTTTCTAGGCTAAAGTAATGAAATAACTAAATGTAGATGGGTCAGTTACAATATGCCCCCTAGGCATTATGTGCGTTGAATTCGATTGAGGAATACGGTTGGGGCGGAGGTTAGCTCTACCACTATTCAGTGTGTTTATGAGCAGAGTCTTACTGGAATATGCATATTTCCTGAGTTTAATTTGCTCCCAATGGATCACCTATATACAAATCGTTAACTAAAACAAAAATACTCAGAACTTGAAACACATGAAACACTGAAAATAGTGGCTTCGGCAAATGCAATATAAAAACACTAGGGGAGAGCAGGGCTAGTTCGGCCCCATTTTAGAAAATGTACAGTTTTCGAAAGACTATTAAATCTAGGTCTATGAAACACAAAGGCCAATATTATACAGTCAAACTTCTGTAGTTCGAATTGCAAAGGGCCAAGAATATGTAACGACATTAACCTAACATATGTACTATCCAAGTTGATTCTTCGGAATACAAATTGAACAAAAATTTGGCTTGAAATGTATTAAATTGTCCGAATTATCGTCTTGCTTTTTGGGCCAATTTATTCGTTGAATTGCTCTAGGGCCTGCCTAACCCATTAATGCCAAATAAAATGTCCCACCTTTATCAATCGGACGAACCAGTTTGGAATCAAAGGGCTATTTCATCAAACTTTATAATCTGTAAACAATCAGTGGAGACCATGATCAGACTCCTTACTCTGTTGTGTCTGATCTGGGTCTTTACTGTGTACCAATGGCCCAGAGGAAGGCGCTAGGTTTGTATGGGTTTAGAGTTTTTTTAACTTATTTCTTTCCAATCTCTGAATACATCTCGTTTTAGTGTAAAAACAAAATAAAATAGAAAAAAATAATAATAATAATATTAGCATGTATTATTTGTAAGTGTGGAGCAAGTTTGGCTATGAACTTGCTCCGACTTAAGTGGCCGAACTTGCCCCTGACAGACTATTTCCAAATATCACGTTACAGCTCCATGCAGGAGAAGAAATTAACAATGTTTTATATCAAAGCACATAATCCTTTCGTAAAAAAAATATAGAATTTAAATCAGAATCTTAACACATATTTTCCGAAGTCAGAGGTCTTGCGAAACCCAGTTGGTCCAGTTTGTGCACAACATCATCAGCAACAAGGATGGGGCTGTGAATCGTGGGTACAAACAGACAGATTTAATCATAATGGATTTTGCTAAGGCCTTTGACAAGGTTCCACACAGAAGGCTATTTCACAAATTGGAATATCATGGGATTAGACGTTCCACCCACAAGTGGATCAACTCGTGGCTCTCTGGGCGCACTCAACAAGTTGTTTTAGATGGCCAAGCCTCAGATCCAGTCCCAGTTTTATCCGGTGTGCCCCAGGGATCGGTCCTAGGTCCGGGTCTGTTCCTCATCTTCATAAATGATCTGCTGGATAACACCGGGTCTTCTGTTCGCCTGTTCGCAGACGATTGTGTCCTGTATAGGAATATACATTCTCTTCAGGATTGTTTGGCCTTGCAAGAAGACCTCACCAGCTTAAGACAGTGGGAAGCCGATTGGCAAATGAAATTTAATGTAGCCAAATGTCACTCAATGAGAGTGACTCGGCATCAGCATCACAAACAAATTCTCTTCGACTACTCACTACACAATCAAACTTTGGAAAATGTTCAGTCAGCAAAATACCTTGGTATCACCATTACTGATAACATGGATTAGGGTCAACATGTCTCAGAAACCTTTCCAAAGCAACTAAGACACTTGGTTTCCTTCGCAGGAACTTGGCTTTTGCACCTAGGGGTACTAAGGAAGTTGCAAACAAAACTTTGGTTCGGCCTAAACTAGAGTATGGAGCACCCATTGGATGCCCTCATTTGAAACTTCAGAACAATCAGGTTGAGAAAGTTCAGAGGACAGCAGCCCGCTGGACCTGCAGGAGATGGCGAAACACGAGTAGTGTTGGCATAATGCTTGATGAGCTTGAATGGCCATCTCTTGAGGCCCGGAGGGACCAATCCTCCTTGTTTCTCTTTCACAAGATTCATTGTGGAGCTGTGTTTATTGAAAAAGACAAGTATATGACCCCTGCTCATCGTTTGAAAACTACGAGATCATCACATAGTGCTCAATACCGCCGACACCAGACATACAATGATGCCCTGAAGAATTTTCCTTTTCCCCCCAAACTATTCCACATTGGAATAATCTGTCTCCTTCTGTGGCCAATACCCAGTCCACAGAGGAGTTTAGGGCACTCCTTACTTAAACAAAAATTCAGCCAAAAGTTTTTGTGTTTTTGTGTTGTTTTTGAGTTGTTTTTGTTTTTTATTTTATCAAAATTTCCAAATTCGCAATCTCTGGTGTAATGCTCAAGTATGAGCGAAACCAGTAAAGATAGAAAGAAAGGAATTAAAAGCAGAAATTACTATGAAAAATTTACTAATCATGCAAGAAAACGAGTTTTCTGGTACAATATCAATCTACTCTTCAACAATGTAGCCATTGTGTAGGCCTACTCATGTAGACAAACTCGTCACAAGTAATTTCCAAATATGTTTCCCGGCCCCATATCTTAGTTTACATGCTAAATATAGCCACTGCCGAACATGCCCCGAGGCCGAACTAGCCCCGGTCTCCCATATAAACGTTCTTCTTTAATAACTGTTAAACTCCATGCGATGGTTCTAAGCTTTTTTAAAAGCTAACCTTGTAATGATATTAATCTTGCATCTATGTATAGACCGTTGTATTTATCTACATGTGTAGGCTATTTATAGTTACTACAAAAAAACTTGGGGGCAGAACATACCGAAATATATCGGAATGTCGTTTTTTGAGACAACTCGTCGACAGATTTTGAGACAATTCGGCGACACTTTATGAGACAACTCGACGACACCTTTATTCTTAGTGAGGCACTGGAAGGGGTTTTAAGGATACAGAGATATTGGCCAAAAACTTATAGGGATATAAAGAAACTCACATACCTATAATCAATAGGTTAAAACAGTGAATATTCGGTAAGTTTGGTAGATTCGGCCAAATTCGGTTCGGTTACAGCTTTTAGACACAACCAGGTGAAATGGGCAACCCGGGCTGAGCCGGATACTACAAAACAAATAGCCCCAACATATTTCAAACAAAAGGTGATTATGTTGAAAAAGTTTTGCGTTTTGTTTTATAAACAGGCAATTCCAGACAGAATGGAATTCTTTTAAACAGGACCCGAAGAAAACTGCTGTGATTTTCTTGAAATTATAGTCCGTTTCAATGAGCATAGATAGCAGACTCGACCGGAAGCATTTTATCAAATACTGTTTAGTATCTTTAGTATTGCGCCTGTGCAAGACAATGGCAGACTTGCAGATGAAAGATTGTTTCGGATTGGTGGATAATTTAGATAGTCCGTTTCAATGAGCATAGATAGCAGACTTGCAGATGTAAGATTGTTTCTGATTGGTGGATAATTTAGAGTAAAGTTTATTATAGACAGCTACCGCTGAAAAAACATGTAATAAAATAATTAATGTAACTGAGATTACTTAAAGCTGCATAGTCTGTAACTTTTGATCTTCTAATTTTAAAAAATAATGTTTTTATTTTTCAAGAAAAAAGAAAAATACTCAAATTCAGGTAAACATTTTTCCATTTTCGTAAATCTTAGCAAGTTATCACTATCAAAACAACTGCATTTATGATAAAATTCAACGGTCTAGAATTATTGGAGGGACGCAAATAATTACCAACAAGAGAAAAATACACCTATTCGATAAGATAATTCACTTTTCCATGCAGTTTTCAGCTGTACTGAACATTTTTATTGTGAATACATAGCTTAATTCTACTTTTACAAATGATTTAAAAAGAAAATAAAATTTTTCGAAAATTGTTCATAGTTACAGAGTATGCAGCTTTAAGTAAAGTGAAAGGTGTAAAATATTTCACTCTTGCACGCTGGAAACTTTCGCATGATTTTATGTCGTCTGCTGATTTCTTTCCAAAATAACTTCTTTTTTTTAAATTTTCTTTCTTGAAGTCAAACAGTTTCGATCTAGATCAGGATTGGCATTTTATCTGACCTGATATTGGTCCAAATAAAGTGTATGCTAAGGTTATAAGCAGATGACAATAGACTAAAAAAGTGAATTATTATACATGTCAAACAGTTTTGATCCAGATAAGGTCAGACAGTTGTCACAATAGCAGGCAATAATAGAAGTACATTATTACATAAGCGAAAATGATTTTATCCCAATAAGAATAAAACAAAATATGTACATATTTAAATGGTTCTTATTGCCAATGCATATAGTGGTTGCTCAGCTAGGGCCTTTTTTTACTTGGGCATTTTCTCCTAACATATACGATTGAAACCAAAGCTAGCTTGCCTAAGCTCTCTGACTAGATATATAGGTAAGTGTTGTTAAATTCCCTCTTGGATCCCCCATAATCTGGAGAGTTACTGCGGCACACATGGACATGATCTAATATGTCCCTTATATAGGCCCTCATCAACCAAAATATTTAAATAAATAAAATTTATTCTTATTGATTCTGCGTTCCCAGTGGTGTTCTGTATGGAAATAGCTGTCTGAACATGATGACTTGCAACGTGAATACATGACATACATGTTTACATGTCTTCTGCAATTTTTCATTATGATCGCTTTAAATTAACACACCGACACACAAGCGAAACGGACAAGTCACATTATTCCATAGTCCCATGGTGTATCGGTTTAGACAGCTTTTACTGCATACAATTATTTTTTTAGGTCAATATTTTGGACGATGTAATTTAAAAGCTATCAAGACTTTTAGTGGTTTGAAATATTAAATTTGCATTAAAATAAGGCAATATTATCTTATCAGCTAAATTTTGTAATGATCTCAAATTTCCGTTCAAAACAAACAGCCTCATTCGCAAGTGTCCATTCAAGTGCCCGTTCATATGCTTAAAAAAGGTAGCATGAAAATTAATTTTATATTGTTCTAGTTTACACTCTTTTAAGTGTTTTATTCAAGAATAAACTTATTATGTGATTGTAGATGATAGAAAAATAAGAAGAAATTGCATAATGTATTATGCTATATTTCACATGGGGGATCCAAAATATTTCACCAGGGGGTTCTGACATTTGTTTTAGTAACAACATATTTCATAGAGGGCCGTGCAAACCCCTCTCAAGAATGGTGATCTGCACCAGTATTTCTAAAGAAACCTATAGCCACTTGTGATTTTGCGGGGGGGGGGGGTGGTCAGACCCCAGTTTCCCCCCCCCCCCCTCTGGATGGATCCGCCCATGTCTCAGTCTGATTCCACACAGTGACTGCATTAAAACAAAGACATAAATGGACTGATCAATGTCATTATTTTTATTTTTTCATTTATTTACAAATACTGTAAATGTGTAACCAGTTCGCAGGATATAAATTAGCTGGTTACTTATATGTGCAAAACAAGAAACAAGCAAATATGAGCCGCGACATGTGATTTCCAACAATGTGGATTTTGACAAGTGTAGATTCAGACGAGCCTGTGCAGCCTCCTTTTGAGCTTAGAAACTCTAAATGATGTTCAGTCAGAAGCTTAACACTCAAAGAATATGCAAGCGACTAGCAAATGATTTGATCAGACTGCGCTTATGCGCAGTCTGATCTGAGGCTTTGCTGGTTGCACATACCACATTGTTGGAAATCTCATGTCGCGGATAATATATTCATGCCATATTGACATTGGCAAGTGAATGATCATCCGATGTACAACGTCGCAAGCATCGTTACTAAATTCTGTTCGGTCACTTCCGCAACCTTACGTATTTATGAGGTCGTTCCAACCCTGGCCACGCCATCTTGGCGGAGAATCACGTGATATAAAATGGGGGAGATCCAGGAATTAAACCCCAATGAGGGCAATACTTTCTTTGATATATATTTTTTAATTCAGGTCAGAATCTCAGATTTGTTCTTTGACAGTAGCAAAAGCATGAAAATCATTGAGATCAGATGGAAAAATAATTGCTAATCTCATTTTAAATGAGATAATGTAGTTTATAAAGTGCTCAAATGAAGATTTGACCAGCACGTGAGATTGTGGTACTTTTCAGATATTGGCAAAAGCCAGCATTAAGTGTCCATGCTGACGCAGTGGAGTCAGCTGTCTTAAGTTTGGTCTACATCCATACTACTAAAGTGTATGCAGGCAACAAAGGCTCTGGTAAGTCTACACGTTTACACAGGCTCACATAAGCCTTCATTTCTTAAAACTGCCATGAGTAACAAAATCAAATGTGCTGGCTCGTTTGAGTTATTCTTTGCATTGCTAGTAATAATCTATTGAGCTTGATTTGAAATATGCAAAAGTTTAATGGGATGCAATTTTGTATCCATGGTAATATTTTCATTTGGAATGCTACATGTAAATACCAATCTTTACATAAAACAAAATTTAACTTTTAGACTACTAAAGTATAATTGACAGAAATAATTCAAAGCAAAATTACCAATGAATTATTGAACTCCGTACATTTTGTCATGTCTACAATACAATACTAACAATCTGAGGGAGCTTTTCTAAGTATTAACATATCCCTTTTAAATAAATGACTATTACAAAGAACCTTAAGAATAAATGCTGCCATCTTTAAAAATAGTAAATGAGTATGATCAGGAAATACCACAATCACAAACTGCAGACAACCCCGTGGTACCGCGAGGAAGAGCCGCTCAACCATCACGAGACACCAGGAAGACAAATTAAGCAAAGCAATCAGCTCTCTCTTCCCCATCAAGATGATTGCAATACTAGAATGGACATAAAGTAACGTATAACAAAACATAGAACAATTACAGACTTCCACAATGGGAGTAACAATAAACAAAAAGTCAACAACAACAGAACCACCGCCTTAGAACGGACAGCAGCCTAAGCCACCAGGGGGCTTAAATGCATTTTACTGGTACCAAATCTTCGCCCTAGATTCTGCTGTTGTTGAAGTACAAGAAATTTAAATGCTGCACAAAATTGTAGAAGAAGGTAAAACAGATGTCAAGTGTAATATTCTTCTAAAGTTGTCTTGTTATGCATGCTACCAAGATAAATTGTATACTAGACATGCATTAGATATAAAGAGATATATTACCATATGTGATAAAACCATAAGGTTTGGCATGGTGGGTGCCTTATGTGGTTTAGAAATCACTATTATTAAAATAAACTTCAGCTTTTGTTCAAACGCAGGGGTATAAAGGCCTGTTTTAATTCTTCATTTCTCAATTTTGAACAATTGCTTGAAATGACTTCCAATTTTAGAAATTGTGAGTCAGCTTTCTTCCTTGATTGTTATGAATATAGTTGTTGTAATAAATAACTTTAAGCTGTATAAATTATGTATTTTGGTGGCTAACATAATGGCCAATAGATCTTACTACATGTATTTAGCTTACATGCTTAATATCATGTTACATCTAAATTGAGCTATAGACAGTGAGGAAAAATGTCTAGCATACATCATTTCATGTATAAAAATAAGTCAACACATATAAGTGTCAGAGAGATAAATGATATTATCTAAGTATTTAAAAACATAATTTGATCATTAAAATAAGCATTTTCTATAGGTGATGTTTACATATTCGGTAAAACACTCTTAATTGAGATGACAATTTATGCTTTTTGTTCAAGTTTATTACGTTCCTTCACCCATGCTTTTGTCAGAGTTTAATATCACTTATATTGTATGTTAAAAAAGACAACAATTATTCTCATTTAATTGAGTCCTCAAATGGCAATAATTTACACCTTCTAGCAGTTTAATCTTATATAATGCTAATATTGCGCTAAAATAATGTATTTAAAAGAATGTAGCGTATGTAACAGTAAAAAAGGGTGCCTAAGTGAGTTGAATTATACTGCTAGTCATTTACTTTCAATTACAAGATAATATTGATATGTAGGAATAAGAAACAATTTGATTCATATACTATAGGATTTCCTTTTATTTTAGGGTAACTAATAACACACTGTTATTGCATGATAACGCCTGAACCCATAAAGAGCTTACATGCAATTATTTTGTGGCTAATGTAATGTAGTTTTAGAAAATCATAGTGTATAAAACTCCTCCTCAGATATATTTTGTCAGCTTATGGTCTAGTGATAGCACAGCACTAAATATATAGAAGTATACTATGCAAAATAAGTTTAGCAATTTCTTATGACTCGCATCTTTTTCTGCTCATCTTTGTGCAATATGGAACAATTTTAATTGCAATGAAGAGAACAGAATCTTAGGCAAATGAAACCACGAATTTACAGACGCCATCCTTTAAATAGGCATTTGGGGGAGAGCAAGAATTGCAGGAGGGGTCAGTAAGCAAAATTCACATCCGTTGTAAGTAATGCTAAAATGATAAGCATGTGATTTTTCGTTTGGTGGTCTTACATCTTGGTTTTCTGTGACCAAACAATCGCTTGAAAGTGGCTTTGGCTTCCCTAAATGATCAGAAATACCCACGTAACCTGCTAGTAAAAAAATGTAACGTCACAATAGCACGGCCGCTGCGTTTGGTAATTCCATTTTTAATGGAAATTCTTGGAAGAGGTTCGGCGCTTGTATCTTCATGACAACAAATGAAACTTGAGATCTGATGTGGATGGGCTTACCCATACAAAACAATTGCTAAGCTTATTGTACATAGTATATATTTGAAAGTAAGTAACGTATATAGCTGCAATATGATAGGCTTATGTCGTTTTAACACATACTAGCTGTTTGCTGCATTTGATTAAGTGGTTTTAAGGCACATAGCATGTTGATAAATAAGATTTAGGTATACATTGCATGTTTGTATTTGCACAATAGGATTTGAAGCTGTTATAGGGTAACATAGTTAACATGGCCGTTATACGGTAACGCCCTTATGGCCAGAGGGCTAACATGTTTCATTTTGCGTCTTATATAAATCATAGTGAACAAAATTCCCCTGGGGGAGGGGGTCTATTAACAGCTCACGGTCTATTTCCCATTGTTCTGTGTCCTCAAAATATTGCACAAAAAAAGTGTTTTTTTATACTCCGCTGATGTTATGCGTCCAAACATTGCAATATCGTTAATGAATTCGTTAAAATATGCTAAAATATATTCCCTGATACGTACGTTTGACATTTTAAGCTGCGATTGTATAAATTTGTGAATATTTATTTTCTACATTCAAAGAATTACAAACCACAATGTTTTTTTCTCAGTCAGAAACCATAAAAGCCCCACTGGTTAGCTAAAATTAATAGTGTTCTGGAGCAGTATGCTTTATCAGCTGCTCAATAATGGTAGTATAAGACAGGAATTCGTCCCAACATGACTAAAATTTCTGAATGGGAGGTAAAGCATCAACACAAACAAGCAAGACGGCGGTAATGGGAATCACAGTGTATCGCTGCCTATAATTTTGATAAAAATTAAAGTCGATCAAATGCTTTACCCCCGCATCCAGTTTAGGTTACCTTGCACCCCCAACCCCCAGGACAATTTTTCATGGGAGCCAAATTGTTCATTTGGACCACCAGAATGCGAAACAAAGGTGTCCTCAAAAATTTTTGGTATGGGCTATGTGAAAATGCATGGTTTCCATGGCAACCCATAGCAGATTTGAGAATGGGGATATGCCTAAAAAAGTACTCATATCTCAGCTGTTACTTATCCTAGACTACTAAACTTACTACAAAATTAAAGTTTAGACATATGCCTATTATCCCCTTGTTGCATATGCAAATCATCTAATTTGCATATTCATAAATATTCATGAAAACATTAAAAATGTGATTCACGAATGGGGTTATATAATATCTCAGTTGCTTTTAGCCATAGATTACTAAAATTTGAACCAAATTAAAGCTAAGACATTAGCCTTTCATTCACTGTTCAAATATACAGTTATCATATTTTCATAATTTGCGCATTCATGAACATTCATAAAAACGCTAAAAAAATAAGGGGAAATCATTAAAAATATAAATAGGCTGATTTCATCCAATTATTGTCATTGTTGCATGTTTTAATATAATCAATGTTATAATTTGAAAAGTCCATTCATCCAGTGGTACTATATGAATATTATCTCATTTGGATATTCATGAAAATACATGAAAACTTCAAAAAAATAGGTTAAAATCATGTAAAAATTATAAGCCTATGGGAGGGGTTGAGGTACGATCTATCCTGCACTCATATGGCCTTTCAAACTTATGCCAAATTGTTCATTGGGACCCTCTAAATGCGAAACGAAGTTCTCCTAAAAACAATTCGGTATGGGCTATGAGAAAAATGCATGGTTTCCATGGCAACCCCTTATATGATTCTTGAGATTGGGGGTAGGCCTACAAATTCAGTCATATCTAGGGTTCTATTTATCCTAGAGCACTACAATTGGTGTCATTTCATTATGGGTGTTCAATGGGACCACTTAATTGCAAAAAAATATTGTTCTCATAAATAAATGCTCTTTAGTTACATTAAATCTCATGGTTTCCATGGCAACCCATTATGCGACTTAAAAGAATGGGGGTATACGTACAAAAATACTCATATCTCAACAGCAACTCATCCTAGATTACTTAACATGGTACAAAACTAATCCCTAAATATAGCAGTCTAATTTGTTAGTTAGATATGCAAATGATCAAATATGCATATTCATGAATATTATTGAAAACTTTTGAAATGAGAGATAAAATCTCAGAAAAATTAAGGGATGTACGTATAATATTACCAATACCTCAGTTGCTATGCGTTCTAGTGTATCAAACTTAGTGCCAAATCAATGCTTAGACATGATAATTGTACCTTAAGGTCAGCTATGAAAAATAATTAACATGAATAATTATGCATTTTAATTAAAACAGTAGAAATAAATGAAAAATCGCGGAAAAATGAAGGGGCTGCACTTAAAAATCTAATAATATCTCAATTGCTAAGTGCCCTAGAGTACCAAACTTGGTTTTAAATTATTGCTAAGACAATATTATGTTTAACAAATGATCAAATTTTAAAATGATCATATTATAATATTCATGAATAAGAATTATGAGAAAAAATACTTGAAAATTAAGAGGATATACAAAATTACTCATATCTCAGCAGCTTATAGCCCTTAAATAGCAAACATGGTGCCAACTGATGCTATGACACAGCCCTTTATCTCCACGGTAATATTTGCCAATTGTCTCAATTACATATTCATGAAAATTAATATAAACATTAGAATAAAGAGAAAAATCGCCGAAAAATAAAGGGGTAAACCTACAAAATTACCAATATCTCACCAGCTAATTGCCATAAAGTAGCAAACATTAAACTTAATTTAAGTCTATGCATAACATTTTTACCCTGTTGGAAGATATAAGAATTATCTAATATCAATATTAATAAAAACTTTAAAAATACAAGAAAAAAATGTATACAAATGGATAACAGTGTACCTACAAAATTACTCATATCTCAGCTGCTATAAATCTTATACTTTTTTCTTTTACTCAAACAAGCTTCTGATAATGCTGTTTTATATGATACCAAGTTTGCTACTATAGGGCAATTGAAAGCTAAGATATGAATCATTTTGCAGGTAAACCACTTTAATGTTCCTGTATTTTTCTCTAATTTCTCATGTTTTCAGCAATATTCATGAGAAATTAAAGTTGATGTGTTATGAATTGGATCATTTTTGTAAACATGCTGTGTCTAAGCATTAAATTAAAATCAGGTTTGGCACTATAGGACACTTAACAACTGAGATATTAGTAATTTTGGAAGTGCATCCCCTTGATTTTTCTCGCAATCTTTCATTCATTTCTTCTGTTTTCATTATTATTCATGAATATTCATGATGAATATTTTTCATATTATACCTTATGGTAAAATAACAATGTCTAAGCATTGAATAGGCACTAGGTTTGATACACTAGAACACGTGGTAGGTGAGACATTTATAATTTTATATGTTCATCCCTTAATTTTTCTAAGATTTTTTCTCTCATTACTAAAGTTTTCATTAATATTCAAAAATATGCAAATGACATAATTTCCAAATAGGACAACTGGATGAAAGCACTTATCAAATCATATCACTGATTATATAAAAAATTGGCAACAATGTTGGTTTGAAAACGTTTTGGGCTGATATTTAATCACTGGCGATATAAAAATTGGCAACAATGGTGGTTTGAAAACGTTTTGGGCTGATATTTAATCACTGGCGATATAAAAATTGGCAACAATGGTGGTTTGATGATGCTTTGGGCTGAAATATATTCATTTATGTTTTTTCTATGATTTTACTTCATTTTTTTAGGTTTTCATTAATATTCATAAATGTGCAAATTAGATGATTTACAAATCTGACCACGGGAATAATAACATGTGTCTAATCTTTAATTTGACACCAATTGTAGTGCTCTAGGATAAGTAGAACCCTAGATATGACTGAATTTGTAGGCATACCCCCAATCTCGAGAATCATATAAGGGGTTGCATTGGAAACCATGCATTTCCACAATGCCCATACCAACTTATTTTTTAGGAGAACTTCGTTTCGCATTTAGAGGGTCCCAATGAACAATTTGGCGTGAATTTAAAAGACCATAGGAGTGCAGGATAGATCGTACCTCAACCCCTCTCCTAGGCTTACAGTTTTTACGTGATTTTCCCTCATTTTTGAAGTTTTTGTATTTTCATGAATATCAAAATGAGATATTATTCATATAGGACCACTGTATGAATGGACTTGTCAAATTATAACATTGATTATATTAAAACATGCAACAATTACAATATTAGGATGAAATCAGCCTATTTATATTTTTTTTGATTTTCCCTTATTTTTTAGCGTTTTATGAATATTCATGAATACGCAAATTATGCAAATATGATAACTTGCACATTTGACCATAAAATGAAAGGCCTATGTCTTAGCTTTAATTTAGTACAAATTTTAGTAATCTATAGCTAAACGCAGCTGAGATATTATTGATCTTGTACACATACCCCCATTCGTGAATCACATTTTTAATGTTTTCATAAATATTTATGAATATGCAAATTTGATGGTTTGCATACCCCCATTCTCAAATCCGCTATGGGTTGCCATGGAAATCATGCATTTTCAAATAGCCCATACCAATTTTTTAGGACACCTTGGTTTCGCATTCCGGGGGTCCCAATGAATAATTTGGTACCCATTAAAAATTGTCCTGGGGATGCAAGGTAACCTTAATTGGATGCCAGGGTACTTCCATCTTCATATATATAAGGTTGCTGTTGGTCCCTATACTATGATATTGCATTTGATTTCATATTACCATGAATGTACGGCCTTATTTTTGGGCTAAAATGGTCAATTTTTGTATTATACATATAGGAGAGGTTGCGGTAAGGTTTTTACAAAGGTCGCAACACTCAGTTGCAACAAGGTCGCAGCAAGGTTGGCGATCGGTCGCCGTACAAAATCAGTCGCAGCCAGTCTTTAGAGCATTTACAGAAGACTAGCCGCGACTGATTTCAATCGCCGACTAGTTGCGAAGGCTTTCTAGAACAAGTCGCCGATTGATCAATTTTTTAGGACACCTTCGTTTCGCATTCCGGGGGTCCCAATGAATAATTTGGTACCCGTGGAAAATTGAAGGGGTCACAGCAACAAGATGCTTTAGTCCACTTTTGGACAAAATTGAGTTAGCCTCTTTTTCATGTATAAAAACATTTTCCACACCGTATTAACCCCCTTTGATCATCAAATCACTATAAAAAGTTGAAATATATCAGATTATATCATTTACACAAAGGTCCTAAGTCCAAAATTGGATGCAAATGCATCAACCGGCCTAATTCCATAATTTTCTTATTTGGTTTTATTTCAAAGTCTTATTGCCTTGTAATAATAATTTTCACACTTTGAGCCTCAAATAACATCATTTCGCTTGCAAGACATTATTTCTCGTCAAATGGAATCACCAAACTAATTTTATACCATATTTAACCTAGACTATGGACTTAGGACATCTGAATTAAGGGTGAGGTTGGCGCCGTTAAACCGGTTTAAGCCCTCCAGTAAAATATTTTACTGACCGTTCCAAGGCGGTACTTCTTTTGTGGATCTTTTATGTTTTTGTTCTGTCTTATGTTTGCTATGTTTTGTGCACGTCTGTTTATATGTGCTTTGTGGTCACCTGCTTGGAAAGGGCTGACCTCTTGGCTCTCGTTTGTGGTGTCCTCTGTGAGTTTGTCACTTTCCCATTGGTATCCTGGGTCAGGTGTGGTACTTGATTGTATCCATTCCTGATCTTTGCACCATTACTTACTTTTAGGACC
Organism: Loripinus fragilis; assembly: GCA_964019695.1. Lineage (NCBI taxonomy): Eukaryota > Metazoa > Mollusca > Bivalvia > Lucinida > Lucinidae > Loripinus > Loripinus fragilis. The sequence continues at coordinate 64,489,316 of OZ026516.1, forward strand.
TTTGTGTCATCGAAATCTGTGCAAATGTATGAAATTTTCTTAAATCAGCTGTTGTATCCAGGTTTTCGCTGTTGTACTCGCAAGAAATGAGCTTTTCACACATTATCATGCAATTTATTAGTATTGATTGACTGTCATAAACTTTCTGTATGGAATTTTTAAGCTTTATGAAATTTGGACTTAGGTCCCTTGTTGCAGAAACGAAATCGCTAAAATCAATTTTTTCTCACTTAAAGCAGTAGAATCATTGCAAAATCTCCTGAATTCACTATTTTCAAACATATCTTGTTCATTTATGCAAGAAAAATCTACATAGTTTGAGAATTGCCAAATTTTATGTTTTTGCGTTTTTCTCGAAATAATGAAAAACGGACTAAAGCGTCTAGCTAGAGTCCGCAATATCATTTCTAAAGGTCCTAAATATAGATTTCCCTCTAATATTGATTTCTCTAAATGTTGTACAGAGATCGCTGCTTCTTTAAACGACTTTAGTAATCGTTGATGCAAACGGGAAAATGTTGAACCTGATGCCTTGAAGGAATGGAAGATTAACATATGGAAGATTAACATTTTTAAAATTATTGATACAGTCGACTCTCGTTAACTCAACAATGCATAACTCAATACTATCACTTATCTCGACTCGATGGCCCGGTCCCGGTATTTTCCCCTATATATTATTGCAATTCCACAACGTTTATCTCAACAACGGCTAAGTCAATAAAACTGATAAGTCGTTACGAAAAACTGGTCCCGCTGATCAATTTTCGTGTATTTTACAATGCCTAACTCGATCCAATTTCATAAGAAAAAGACAGTCATAAACTGACCTTTTTATCAGAATGGGTCTCCAATTAATCCACCGTTTTGAACGTTGATTATCCCCTTTTAAATTGTTTGATCACTTGGTCCACGTGACACATGCCCTTGTAAATTAGTGTGTTGTAAAATTAAATAATTGACCGCGGTCGGCGAATTCTATTGATTCTTTTGTCTTCAACTTCAAAGCGGGTACATGTCTATCTCATGTTAGTAACGGTTTGAGCTAATTGTCTTATTTGAGCAAAGCCTGTCCGATGACTGCTCGTTTTAAATAAGGCCAAAGAATAATTTAATTATTTCTCGGGCCATTTTTTGATTTTTGAAAACATATGCAGCGTTTTATTACAGGCACTGGACAGTTGTGCGTTTAAGGCTATTTTCGGACATTGGTCATGTCATGACAAAATAGATTGAGAAGAGCCGACGAAAATTAAAACATGCATGTACACTGCCTCTTGGGGCTTAGACATATGACGACGAACGAAAGGGTAAAACCTGCGACCGCGTGACCAGTCGCCGATACTTACTTAGAACTGAAAATGATTTGTTTATTTTATTTTGCCATAGAAAGTGAAAAATAAAATGGCCATAATGTCGGGACTGCAGTGGTACCTGAAAAACGATTCTATTTGTCCCCTTTTTATTCTTTGTTTTATTTTTTTAATTTCAATTCCCAATGTCCAATTCATCCCACAGTTCATTAATGTAATAGCTACTAATAACGATCTATTAACGGACGAGTTGAACGTGATTTATTTCGCTCCAAAATTGTGGCTATACGTCATGATATGGTTACCTCGAACTACTGATAACTCGACATATTTTGCTCAGTCCCTTGAAATTCGAGGTATCGAGAGTAGACTGTACTCGTATTTCATTTAACTCTCGTATTACACATCTTTTCCCCCCTAAACCTAAATCTTCTTTTCGTCATCTTAAACGAGGAATCCAGGATTTTTATATGAACTATGTTTTGGTTCCAGCAGATAAAGCTGCTTACAATGTTGTAGTTGTTTGACGATTGTATTATATTAATACTCTTAAGCGTCAGCTTGTTGACACTAATGCCTATAAACTGCAGCCTTCTTTAAGTGAGAGGGTGATTGTTGATGGGCATGGTTGTCATACAGCCCTACATTTTGGTGTCAAAGCTAAAGAAAATCAAGACAAAGTTCCTACGTTGTACTGGTTACCTAAACTCCATAAAAACCCCTATAAAGCAAGATTTATTGCTAATTCTAGTTCATGTACGACAACAGAACTTTCTAAATTGTTAACCTCGTGTCTTACAGCTGTTAAAAAACATGTTATCAAATATTGTGAAAAGGTATATGAGAGATCTGGTAAAAACCTATTTTGGTCTATTAAGAATTCAGGTGAAATTTTAGGTAAACTTAAAGCTAGAGATTTCAATGCAACCAGTTTGTCTACTTATGATTTTTCTACTCTTTACACTACTTTACCTCATAATTTAATTTAAAATAAACTTATTGATCTTATTGAAAGAACCTTCCAGAGAGAAGGCTCTCCTTACCTTGCATGTAATGCCAGAAATGCATTTTTACTTCAGAAAAACCTGAAAAATGTCATGCATGGTCGTGTCAAAATGTATGTGATGCGCTGACCTTTTTGTTGGACAACATTTTTATTCGATTTGGCACCAAGCTCTATAGACAAGTAGTTGGAATTCCTATGGGCACTTCTTGTGCTCCCCTGGTTGCTGATTTATTCCTGTTTTGTTATGAGCGGGACTTTATGATGTCTCTTTCTGATGATAAGCAGGCTGATGTTATTGATGCGTTTAACACTACTTCCAGATATTTGGACGATATTTTAAATATTAATACATGTAATTATGGTTAGTCAAATATACCCTTCAGAGCTCCAACTGAATAAAGCCAATGCGTCTGAAATTGTCAATTTCCCATTTTTAGATGGTGATGTTCCTCGTTCTACATCCTATGGAGTCTATATCTCTCAACTCATTCGTTTTGCTAGAGCATCTAGCTATGTTGCTGACTTCAACACTCGCAATAAATTGTTAACTCAGAAACTTCTTAAACAAGGCTATCGGTATCATAAACTTCGCAAAACATTTTCAAAATTTTATAGACAATACTATGATTTGATTTCTAAATTCCAAGTTGGACTTAAATCTCTCTTGCGCCAAGGACTTTCGGAACCTGATTTCTATGGTGACTTGGTGTATAAATTGAAGAAGATTGTTGGCTCTAAAAATTTTCAGCGCAGTTCATTAAAATAATTTCCCATTATAGAAAGATTGGCTATAACATTAATGTATTGCAACAGACTGCATGCTTGGTAGTCAACCCAATCACGGTTGGCAACTTTGCTTTCCTCTTTAATTGCACGCCGGTGGGTCGGACTTCAGACTCTATGATGGTTCCGACTTAAAGACTTATCTATTGATGAGATGGTAGGGGCCTGATGCTTTGGCTGTTTGTCGGGCCCACCGGGGTTTACCTGTTGGATTTCTTTTGCTCCGGTATTCAGTTTTGTTTACTGTTGAGTCCTTATCTTTGCTTTATATCCTTGTTATATCTTGATTTATATGCTTTAGGAGATGATGCATTGATAAGTTAGGGGTCTTTCATGCAAACCAAATATCGATGTGTATTGATCCACATCTGAATTAAGGGTGAGGTTGGCGCCGTTCAATCGGTTTAAGCCCGCCAGTAAAATAGTTTACTGACCGTTCCAAGGCGGTACTTCTTTTGTGGATCTTTTATGTTTTTGTTCTGTCTTGTGTTTGCTATGTCTTTGTGCATGTCTATTTATATGTGCTTTGTGGTCACCTGCTGGGAAAGGGCTGACCTCTTGGCTCTCGTTTGTGGTGTCTACTGTGAGTTTGTCACTTTCCCATTGGTATCCTAGGTCAGGTGTGGTACTTGATTGTATCGATTCCTGATCTTTGCACCCTTACTTACTTTGTTGCTGTGACCCCTTCAATTGTCCTGGGGTGCAAGGTAACCTAAATTGGATGCGGCGGTAATTCCATCTTCATATATATAAGGTCGCTGTTGGTCCCTATTTTATGATATTGCATTTGATTTCATATTACCATAGGCTGGGGCCCAGGGTGAAAAAAAAATCAAAAAAGGTTACCCGGAAAGTAGCAAAGTTTTTTATAGTATAAATTTGAAGAAGTATTTATGGTGCATACGAAACCACTGTATAGCAAACTTCTCGGAATCGCATAACGCCACTAGAACTAATAAAGTATGGTAGCCCATGTGCGTCATATGCAGGCATGCGTTTAATTCAAACGCCATTATCTCAGCAACGCATTATCAAATTGAAATCAAACTACCTTTCAGGAATGACAATGTGTTTGTTTTAATTGTTTTGAGTATAAGTTTCGATTTCAAAGAACTGTTGCTTTAGCATTACGCATTCAATGTTGTGTACCGTATGTAACCAGATAAAACGTAATGTTTCGTTTTCTCCCATCTGTATCTACCACGACTCAATTTGATTATTTTCACACAAACACATCACAACTGTCCAAAGATTACATTGCTGCCTGTTTTGGTGAGATATAATATCCAATATGGCTGCCATCGCCATAAGGTATGAAAACGTATTTTTGGGGATCATTCCTTATCCTACTAACGAGTTACGTTTAAAATGTTTGCGTATGTAGTGGGACGTCCGTAAGCCTATTTCACAACCCAAAATTTATTGTCACGTAAGAATGGACACTTTAAGATGGCATTGAATATGGGGACATAGGCTGCAAAATAGATTCACTTTATTCAATGCATTATTTTGGTGAACCGGAAGGGTATATATGCAAAAACACATCGCAATGTTAAGTACATCCCAACGGTTACTTACTTTTTTTCAAAGTATGCGATAATAGCCTACATGTAAATAAAGTTGATGTCGGATGGCATCATTGTGCTTCATTACATAGTTATTGGGCGAAAAGCGTGAGAATCTTTTGACGTTTATAATTGGCTGACCGATTTCAAAAATCAACACACGTGGAGGGCAGTGCAGGTGGCTTACCTGTTGGTCCTCTGTCTGTCCTGTCACACTATACATCAATTGAATTTTATATATACATGTAGTCTTTAATTTATTGTTAAGGATATATTAAATGTTATAATGTAGAAAGTCAATGTAATAAATGCATTATAAGTGTTTAACAATCACAATAAATTGATCAACTGACCCAATGTTATAATGTACAATATCAAATTTTCTATAGATATAGAGGTTTGTGATCAATTTATTCATGCATTTTGTTATTTCCATTCTCTTGAAATTAGCATCAACTGTGGTTAGCGATGCATTTCGTGATGTCAATTGTGTGAAATGTAAGAAAGTGGATGGTATTATGCTTACTTTCAGTTAAATGACACATTAAAGTCCCCAAAGCGAATCTAAGGGTAAAAAAGTGAATGTTTATTTTCAACACCTTCTATTTTATAAATCTGAAAGAAAAGACTTAAAGTATTAACAGTAATGATTGTTAGATACAACACTATAATCCCTACCTAAACAACTGGTTAGAATCTTTTACCCGTAATTATAGACGGTTGACTAGCAACAAGACAAAATGGACTTATTTGCTTTACCTGGTATTATAAGACAATCACTATGGCAACAAGACTTTTCATGCTTGCATACTGTTATGGCATTACCTGAACGACATACTGATGTATTCATACATGGATTTATTGAAATTTCTTCCAATACCAATGTGTATTAAAAATCATCATTTTATATTTAAAAAAATCAAAACAAGGGATACACAGTAAAGTAAGTTTCAGAACTTCCACAGCAGCATTTGGATGCACAATATAAACTTTTTACACATATTTTACTTAAATACTATGCATACCTGAATGTCTAAGGTACAGTTTGAAGTACATATATAACTTGTTCACATCTAAAAAGTAATATCTGGCTATACAACACTCGAATTTTTGGGAGTTGGACTCATGAGAGATTTAATTAAATTTGCAGTTTTGTAAGCTCGAGGTCTTTAATTCGGCATGCTTGTATGTTTACATGTACAAACAAAACATTTTGCAAGGTAGCAAAACTGTTTCAAGATGTCAAAACATAAAAAACAAGTCCATTAAAATTAAATACAAAGCTAAAAAATGAATAAAATAAAAGGGACAAGACAACTGAAAATGAAAGAAAACGTAGCAAAAAAGAAAGAAAATAGGAAAAGAAAAAGACTAAGACAAAAAAAAGTAAAACACAATTAAAACCTATGGTGGGGTATATAATGCAGCTGAAATTGGCGTCATGAAACTGGTTTAAGCACTCCAGTAAAATATTTTTACTTACCGCTCGAAGGCGGTACTTCTTTCGGGGATCATTTGTGTTATTTATGTCTTGTGTTTGTTATGCTTTCGCGTCTGTTCATTGCTGCCTTGTGGTCACCTGCTAGGAAAGGGCTGACCTCTTGGCTCTTGTTTGTGATGTTTAATTGTGTTTTGTCAATTCTCGTGTGGTATCCTGGGTCATGAGCACTTGATTGTATCGATTCATGATCTTTGCCACCTTTCTTACTTTCATTCTTTCAGCTTACGACATCAGTAGTCCAAAAGTTACGTATACCTATTATACCTTTTATTTCTGTTTTCTGTTTATAAAATCTTCCATGGGTGGATGACTCATGGAGGATTGGCAAGAATTATTTTTTTTTTGTAAAAAATAGACTTCAATCAATGTATACGTTTATAGTTAGCTGTGTTTAAAACCTGAAAACACACACATTCTTTTCAGTGATCTGTGCTGTAAGCTTCTTTATTCATGCCATGTGCTTTGTTTACGCCTGTTCAGTGCTTACTTGCAGCAAAATCACATCGTTAGAAAATGTAAGTTATATACAAGTCATTTGGATATAGTGTCGTATACTCTTGTAGCCTTGCGTGGGATGATTGTCACTCTGTTGGTCTCCTCTGTTTCTTTTTTTCTTTTCTTGTTTTTAGTTGATGGGGTGCCTTTGTTTGTTTTTGCCACATGGATTAACTAATGAGTATATTAGTTCAATTTTTATTTCTTAGTGTTGCAAGCATATTTGCCTCTCGGCTAATAACAAAATAATTGTATAATTCCTTTTGGTCATGATGATTACTTAACAAATCGAAACGAACAAACACAAACTTTGAATAGCATAGACAATCTGTGTTTTCAAGCTAGATTTTTAACATGAGGCAAATCAAAATATGTTCCCCTCTCCTCATAACATACAACAGTATATATGGGACAGAATAGATGCCATTTACAATCCCTTTTGCTATGAAAACATATTAAAACAACGTGATTAAATCATTATTACGATATTTAAAGGAAAACGGCTTCCCATACAAATGTCGCATTTACGGCAATGAATTGCTATACAATGGTTTTGTATTACCGAATGTTCAAATATTATTTGTGCAAAAAATCAGCTTTGCTACTTTCGGGGTAAGCATCGATGACTTTTTTACGAGATACGCTGGTCTGGGCTACAGCCTACCATGAATGTACGGCTCTATTTTTGGGCTAAAATCGTCACTTTTTGTATTAAACATATAGGCTTGGACACAGTATAAACGGACTGGTCACTGACGGAAATACAAAGTTATGTGGTCGAGGCTTTATTTAAGTGTTATTTCAAAGTACTACAGCCAATAAAATTGATTCTGAACATACACGAGATTGTAAGAGGTTACTCCCGGTATGCGAAGCTGAAATATTACTAGCTAAATTATAGTAGAGATGCTAAGTGCAAAATCATAGATCTTGACTTCAAATCATGATGCAAAGGTATCCTTTGGTATAGAAGTTCCTCAGGGCCATAGAAAAAGAATTATCCAAAGACACAAGCTGTATCTCGAAATCCAAGATGGCCGCCGTCGGCCACATTTGCGGCCATATTCAAAACTTATCAGAACCGAGGCCCAGCATTTTTTAATGTATACACTATTGTGATACATAGTTTCTAGCTAATTTCAGGTCAGTGGACTCATTTCTGGCATCATTATGCTTTTTGAGTGTGTTTTGATTATGAAATAATACTCAGAGTTGAAATATTTGTCGTTTTTGAAAGCATCCTGGTAATCTTTCTTTAAGTCATTCTCCGTCCGTCTGTTTTCCAGTCCTATTACCATTATGGAGGCACAAACCTTTACATTTACAAAGAACCATACAGGTTTGCCCAGGCATACAACACTTGCAAGGAATTTTACAGTCTTATTTACAATGGCACATTACAAGCTCAGGTAAATTCATCGAAATGATGGGAATCGTGGTATAAACTGGAGTTGGCGCAGTGTCAGGAGTTTCTTGCTGCCATCCCCAATTCGTTGGAGACACTGGATCTGGAGATTTGTTGAGTGTATTTCCCCATACATGTCCACTCTGATAGGCCACTCTAAGGAAGTGCTGATGCAAAGCATCACTACTTGGTGGCATGTGCTCAGAGTCACTACCTTTGTGTTGAAATAGGTATAGTCTGACAGCATCTACAGTTGTAATCTTCTCTTCATAGACACCGTAAAGCTGTATGACAAATCTCTCAAGCACATTTTTGTGAGTTCTGATTATCTCTTGGGTTGGGTTTGGGCTAGAGAGCAGCCGTAGGGGCAAAGTGAGTTCTGGCAGAGACTGCCACACTGACCAGGCTGTCTTTTTGCCTTTGCCAAGAATGCCGAGGTCGTATCGCAACCAGTTAATGCATGAAACGCTGGCAGTGCAAATGCTTTAGATGGGCCAAGTTCTCGTACAATGTCATGTACTGGGATGTACCTGTAACGTTGACGCATTCCAAACGCAATCCAGAGCTCATCAATCTGCTGTCCGAGGGCCACAAAGGCAGAGACGCCGAGAACTACAACATCACTATCACTGGTTTGTACCATCACCTGACGGTGACCGGCAACTGTGGTAACAGCCACATGTAGAAAAAGTCTAGTGTCAGCTTCCTCCTGTGTGCAGAGGGCGACTGCACTAACATCAGCATCAGGCATCAGACTGGCGCAGTCATTGAGGATTGTGGTAAAGAGCTGCTTGCCAGGTGGAAGTGTTATGTCTTTTAAGTTTTTGGCATGCTCAACAAATAACTCCTGCTTGTCAATACGAAGGAAGGAAGCCCAATTGCTAGGAATTTTGGTTGAGAATGTAACCTGCCTTCGTGCTCCACTGCCTCTTTGTTCCCGAGTTCCTGTCTTCAAACTCGTCTTGGAGTAAACATCCGAGACGATATCAACTCGGTTACTTCTTTCAAACCAAGAGAGGATGTATGGTGCAAATACATCAGTAAAATAGTCTCTGATAGCCACAGCACTTCCAGGACGAAGCATTTGAATGAGAACAGCACCATCCAGCACAGCAGCTGTCATCACTGGTCTCTGATTTCAAGACCTGCAGGGACAATGCAGTCCAGGATCGCACTCTTGTTTCCATGGTGAAGACTCCCCTTCCGAGTAAGCGAGGGAGGAAGGGTGGAATTTTCATGGGAGAATACATAGTCGTTGATGACATGACCAGAATTGGCTGCCAACAAAATCTGGGAAGTTTTCGCTTGTTGGCTTTTGATGACAGATACCTCCGATTTTCTGCGGGGTTCAGACAGAGAAGACTTGAACAACTTCAGATTAGTTTTGTGCAATGTAGCAGCGAAAGCCTCTTCTTGAGTGCTGACTCGCTTGTTGAGAAATGTTGTGTATAGCTGCAATCCAATGTCTTTCACTTTTCTCACATTGTCTACCACATTTGGAGGCATAAATATTGACTGGTCCAAGTCCAATAGCTCACCACTGTCTTCAAGGAAAGGATTCCCCAACTGTTCAAATGCATCCACTAATGCTATAACATCTGTTTGTAGTCCCACTGGAACTTGGTGTATTGCTCATGGTGCATCCATTCATCTGACTCGTCTGTTCCCTCAAATTCTCTGACTATGCGAGCCAGCTCTGGTCGAACTACCTGCTCACCGCGAACTGTGCTAGGATCATCCAGGTTTTCTATGACACCAGCATGATTCTTGAGCCAATCGATTAGTTGCTCATGCATCTGGTCACGTGGTATATTTGAGAATGCTCGTCGTGACTTTTGACCCATGAAGTGACCACGTTGGAACTCTACATACAAAGCAGGATGTCGTTCTTCAAGTGTTGCCATGTCACGGAGATGGATTGGTAGGTTCCGAGCATAGTGAGTATGATCCAGCACGAAAACCCATGGCATCAGAGAATCAAGTGTCTCCATGTATAGTGAGAAGTCAGCTGTGCGACATGACTTTACAAATTGAAGAATCAGAAGATCTAACTCCATGGACTTGAACCAGTAGTAATCTGCTTGGGGCTGTTCAATAAACAGCTGCTTAAGCCATACATTAAACGGCAGAGTAAGGAGGTCACCATTATCACTATTTGTCGTTCTTTCAACATAATGATCATAAGCTTTTCTCATAAGCATGTACAACGCGGCTACTGATACCTGATGCATGTACCTAGTTCTACATATATGGTGGGCACTGATGAAGGATTGAGCTTTGCTGCCAGTGGAGATGCCACTGTTAGTGAGCACTGTAATCCAACCACCACCATCCAGCCAGTCACCAGACACACCCCACAGCATCTTCTCAGTGTGCATTGCCCCCAATGTCACCAGAAAGGAGTCCTCGCCATGCTCTGTCTGTGGATACTTCCACTGAAGTTTCTTAGCCAGCGTGAATAATGGTTGATCAGCTACCATGACTGGCGTCTGCCCTGGATTAATGTTGTTGATAGCTTGGCGGAGAACTTTCATCCCATGCCAAACCATTGCAAGACTGTTGGAAGACTCAGTGAACAAAGGTAGCATGTACGACTTTGTTGGGGAAGTAGCAGGAGGCTCTGTGATGCTGACATAGTATGCTGCCCATGCGATCCATTCATTTGCTTCTAAAGTCTGTTCCCACAAAATACTTCTCACTTTTTCCAACCATGCGTAGCCTTCCTGAAGTATGTTGTTGAGAGAACGCGAAGCTGGAAAAGGATGACTGTTGGTTCCATGGGCAGGTATATGTATAACTGCATCATTAGGTAGCGTGATGTCCAAATCAACTGTTGTGTAGCTGGCTGGCAAAGACCTAACAACTTTCTTACCCATTTCAGCTGGATTGAGGATGCCTACAACTCTCTCCACTTATGTGTCCGATGAAAAGAGTTGGTGAATGCTGATGCATGTTCCATGAAGGGCTGATTTTGCAGTTGTATAAGAGGGGTTGTGATCAATGTTATCAAAACCGCCTGTGGTGAACACATCCTTGATAGCCTGAGGTGGCACCACAACACCAACCTGTTCCCATTGTCCAATGACAGAATTAGCAATGTCAGTACTCAACATTCTCAAGCGGTCATAGGAGATGCACAGTCCTCGTTGATGTAAGACATTGATTACAGACTTACTACCAGATTTAAGATATAATTTCATAGCCAAATACAATGCAGCTGGTGTTTCTCTGTCTCTGATATGGCGTGGGATGTTCCCAGGTTTTGTGGACCTGCGCTCAACAGAGTTTAAAATGATCTGTTGCCCAATGGACGTTATAACCTCGGACATCTGTGACACAGGAAGCGGTTGATCTATGCCTGGCCCATCCAAAAGCATATGCAAGAATGATTTCAACGTAGGTGGGAGAGATTCATCTTCATTATCGCTTGGATTTGAAAAGGACCCCGTAAATGCATGGCTTATATTGAGATATTCTTTCCTGAGAATTTTTGCTGCTTTGTGAAGGGTGGAGACATCATTTGATGTATTGTCTTTCATGTCAGCTACAGCTTTGCTTAGGTCATCGTCGAATACAAGATGCCAGAAACGATTCTTTTTGTACTACTGGCTTAATGTCCGTGATCAAACACTCAATATCCTCTCTAAGGCGTGTTGTGTTGCATTTGATATGGGAAAATCCGAGAGCAGCAAGGCGCTTGTCATAGAGGGACGTCAAGTTGGCCATTGCAAGTGTTGTCCCTGAACCACGTTTATCTTCAATGTAGTCAAGTAGCTCGTTGAGAACATGTGCTCGTATCACTTGAGTCTTATAACTCTCAGTCATGTCACATCCAACAGTTTCAGCTTCCCTATAGAATCGTGTTAGGCATGCGCGATGATATACAGCATCAATAGTGACCATGTCACCAGATGAAAGTTTACGCAACAGACGTTTGTCACCTAACATTAGAGCACAGTCTCTTACTCTGACTACTCTCTTACCCAATCCAAGAGTAGAGGCCTTTCTGAGCTCTTGCTTGTTACCCACTTCATCACAAAAGAAACATACAGGAGTGGTGATTGGTTTGTAGAAAGATGTAGAGGATTCACCACTCAAACGTCGAGTCTTTTCTGGAATAATAACCACCTCTGGTTCACTTCTCTTCCTGGCTTTCTGTACTTTTTGAGTGTCAATAGATTTCCTGCAAGTTTTATGCCACACCACTTGATTAGACACCATCTTCTGCACTATGTTTGGAGAATCGCTATCAGCGCCAACCCCCACAATGTCATCTGTGAATATGGAGTTGGGCAACTCTCCCAATTCATTGAGCTGTCTAATGTTGTCTATAACTTTTTCATAACAGGCCAAAATTCTTTCAGGCTTGTTTTTCAATTTTATAGAAGTTGAAGGTTTAGTAATGGATTCTTTTAAGTCTGATTGGCATAGGAAGCTTAAGCCCCACTCTCGGGTGTCTTTTGAAGCAGACATGCTTTCAGAGCTACTCATCATAGTGGATTACTCAATGTGAAATCTAAAACCACAGTAAAAATGATTCTCTGTATAATAAAGGAACTTTGATTAGCAGAAAATTGCGCTCTTAACCAAAGATGATTAAACGACTATTACCAAGAAAGGTATACCTGCAACTGCTAGTGTTGATAGTGCAGATGTGCATATGGAGTTTGTTTTTATCGTGAATGTTAATTGACTTGCTCAAATTCTGATGCATTCTAGCTAACCTAAACTGGGAAATGGCAGACATGGTATAGTAACATTCCATTTTCCTATTAAAGTATTAGCCATTTATTTTTGTTTTTATTAAAATATTTGATTGCAACTTATTGTAATTTGACCTAAAAAGTATCCATAATGCAAAAATGATGTCAGTAATGGCTTCAGTGACCCCAAAGTATGTAGAAAACATGTATCATATTAGTATATTTGTAAAAAAAAAAATAATTATCTATGGGTCTGCCCTGTTTCCCAATATGGCCGACGGCGGCCATCTTGAATTTTGAGATACAACTTGTGTCTTTGGATAATTTTTTATGATCCTGAGGAACTTCTATACCAAAGGGGACCTTTGCATCATGTTTTGAAGTCAAAAGTCACTTAGCATCTCTACTATTAAAAAGAATTGAGGTTTACTCATCTTTTTATTTTGATTTCAGACGATTGTCAGCTAAAAGTGCCGAAAATAGCTAAAAAGGGTACCTAGCTTTCATGCTGATGTTCATAAAGACGGATAAACGTTCAATAAATATAACAATACAGTCTTAAAGATAGTATATTTAACCATTGCTTTTTGAAGAAAATTCAAAGATATGCAGAGGAATAACGGAGATATGACTATTCAATCTTCAACATACGTCAGTTTTGAATGCTCGGCCACCGTTTAGCCACGACAACGTATTTCCAATATATACATTTACCTGTATGTAAGTGACCAGTCCGTGATTATTGGGTCCGAGATATAGGGGAGGTTGCAGAGGTCGCAGGTCGCAACACTGACTCAGTCGCAACAAGGTCGCAGCAAGGTCGGCGATCGGTCGCCGTACACAATCAGTCGCAGCCAGTCTTTTGAGCATACACAGAAGACTAGCCGCGACTGATTTCGATCGCCGACTAGTTGCGAAGGCTTTCTAGATCAAGTCGCCGATCTATCGCCGGCCGATTTCATTGAATATTTTGGCTTTGGAATCTTCAGCAACTAGTCTCCGACTAATCGGCGACCAGGTTGCAGTGCCAGCTTCAACATGAGGCTATATTGTCATCCTGACATCATTTCAACACAACCGTTGAAAGTGTGTGCATCATGGGGCATAGAGGTGGTCAAAAAAGGCAGCAGTAGGCCTACCAACTCAGGCGGTAAAAATAATACTGAAATTCAGACTCCTAGATTCTGATGATGATCTCAGCTGTCCTAGAGACAAATTGAGCCAGATATATCAAATGCAGAAAATGCAAGCTCAGAGCTAGTAGGTACCAGCAGAATCATCACAGACACACATGCAGCGTTCTGATTTGTTGAAAGCGAAACAATTTTATCTATGCCTTATTATCATGATGGCAACTTGCACAGAAATAGTTTTATTCTTTCAAAACACTTGATTTCTTAATAAGTCTCCATTCAGTCACCGACCAGTCGCCGACCTCGCCGACAAGTCGACGACCAGTCTCCGATATGTCGCCGCTCGACCGCCGACTACATGCTAAACGATCGCCGAACGTGCGGCGATCCCAGGGGGGGGGGGGGGGGGGTACTCTGATATTTTCACACATACGCAGGCTCGGGCTATTTTTTGGGTTCAAAATTCTGAATTTCAATATTTTTGGGGGATTTCAGAAAAATGAATATTTTTGGGGGTATGAAGATTTTGTGGATATTTTTTTGGGGTCATCACAAAATTGGGCTAGTTTGAGGGCCCTTTCTATGCAATTTAGGGTCTTTTTTAAGGTCAAGGTACAGAATTGGGATATTTTTGGGGGTTGCTAAAATTTTAAATATTTTTGGGGGTGCTTGAAATTCCTGATATTTTTTTGGGTGTGAACGGTAGATGCTGGGTCCGAGCCTACGTATGAGGAAAAAATTTGAGTACACCCCTGGGGCGGCGATGGAAAAAACAGTTGCAGTCGCAAACCGGGGCTGTAGACGATATCTGGTGTAAGGGAAACTAATCTTATGGGCTTGCAGAATAGTTTGGTTGTGGCTAAAAGCTGTAACCGAACCGAATTCGGCCAAACCTACGGCAATAGCCGAATGGGCGCGGGCCGAATCTACGGGAAAGTACGGAAACGTACGGTTTTTCGATACCGGGATTTACTATAGTAACCGAATCAAATGAATGGGTCCGAGATATTTTTAGATATTAAGTTAATTTGAAAGGTGCCTCAATCGCAAAGATTAGATAATTAACGAATTCAATGCAATCGTTTATGAAATAAAGTTTCACAAATGTGACCCGTCACGCGAAAAGGGACGAGTTGGGTGTCATATAGTGAAATTCACTTTTTCCGCGTTTTGAATAGAGAATTGTATGACGAATCAAGAAATATTAACATGTTGGTGGGTTCTTGATCATTTTGGGTCTCAAAATGTCCAAAGAAGATGGGTACCGCTCTGAAGCGTCACAAACTTTCTATTGACGTTATTGTAACGTTACACGTACACCATAAAATCCAGCAGATTAACACACGTTATAAAATATTGCAAAAGGACATTACAATATATTTGTTGTAATCAATTTTCTTTTCTCTTTTTCTATTTATTACTCCTCTCATTCTTCTTCCTCTATTTCTTCTTCAAATTTCGCACCAGATATTTTTTAGCCTTCAACTACACTATAGTGTCAAAACTTAGTCAACTTAAAAAAACAACAAAAAACAACTTTACACTGACATATTTTATGTGTTGTTTAACAATTATTTTCCTCCTTGTTAATGCATCAAACTTGATAATAAGGATACCATTTGAAAGGAAATTGAGAAGCGCAATAAACAAAATTTATTTATTAGCCAAGGTGCCTTACTTCCTGAAAAATGATATTATAGTAAAACTGCAAAATACTGAAAAACTTTAAGTTTTCGTTGACGTCAACGGGAACGTCGCAGAGCCATGACGTAAAAGATTTTTTTCTCAAACATATGTACATTTACTACATTATCAGTTGAATGAATTTAGCAAATATTAGAATATGGATACATTGTTATGCTATTTCCACCAGCTTTCTGTTAGTATATTATTTATTGTCGCCCGCCTTTTAGAGAAAGTAATAAGCATAGTATCCGTGGTGTCTTGTTTGTGGTGCGTGGTTCAGCTCGGGTGCCATATGTGTGCAGCTCCTTCTTCAGTTTAAGTGTACCGATAGAGTGCTTACAGATCATTCAGATGCGCAAGTGGTTTATATACAATACTCAGTCACATTGATTTCAATCACTTTTTTTAGTTGTGACCATCGACTGCTACTGGTCAATGTCTCATAATATTGATTGTTGGTTTGTGCGTGGGTTTTAATATGATTCTCATTTTTTGTCACTATTTTATGTTTTGCACTTAAACACAAGTCTGAGGCTTGCATAGTGACTATACTATAAGCATGTGAAAAAACTTTACCTATACGGTTTATAGCCTACTGATTGTTTGAAACTATGCAAGTGCAGTCACGGGACATAAGTATTCGCCTACTTGGGAAAGTATTCGCCTACTTGTGACGTCGCCGTTTAAATTAGCGTAATTCCAGATTTTATTGCAATAAAGTTTCCTTTTAAAAGGACAGTTTGCCCAGTTTTCCTCATGAACTACTGCCCTATAATCCCTAGGAAACCATACAAGGTGCAATAATCAAGTTTTGAAATTTTTTAACCTCAGACAGGTCAAAAGTGAGATGAGTACATGAAGTAACATAAAATTGAGAGATGGGTGAAGTATCAGGTTTATGTTCAACTTCAATAACACATTAAGTAATTATTCGATTTAAAATAACCACTACCATCTGAGTAACTATTCACATGCTACTAATTAGACTCGTCCAACCAATCTTTGAATCTTCTGAGGTCGAAATTTACCTTTAGATGCACTAATTAAGCATGTATTCTTATCTGATTGGAGACATTATGACCCCTACGTGGGGTGGGGGGGCTTCAGGTCATGCTTACTGAAAGCTCTGTAACGTAATACAGGCTTAATTGAAAATGTGTTTCATGAGTTGCTATTGCTTTAAAAATGTATTGATAATTAGATAGACCTAAAGCAAACAAAAATGAATGTCAATAGTTACGATATTCAGTCTCAATCAAAATGAATCATCACCACAACTTTTAGTTCAGACTTAAGACTTGAACTTATTTTCATTTATTTATTAAAAAAAGTAAAGTAAAAATTGATGCAAGCAATGAAATTAAATAAATTTTAAATTTAGCTTTTTCATAGTCATATTTTTTTTTAAATCAGTGCCTTATTAAATGAAAGAAAGTACGAAAAAATCAATCAATACATCAAATTGATCATCAAAGGGCTCATCATGTACAAACTAGTCTTTGCTCTATTAGTTAAAATGCAAATTGAATTGGTTTCTCACCTGAAAAGACAAAGGTGTGAAAATTGTAAAGAAAACACTGAATGTTTAACGTTCGAACAAACAAAACTGTCAAAATATGGGACATGTCACTCAGACTAAAGAAGGTCCAGTTTATTAGACCTATCTAATCACTGAGCTTAAAATGCATTGGCTAATTCATTGGCATCTGTGTTAATATAGAGGTGTGAAAGTGTAGTCATTCTTTTATCTGTTGTTATCAGTTAAGTTAATAATTTAACCAGTGTCATGAATTCATAAAAGTTATTGTCTCAAAATGATGAAAAAAGACCCTGTTAGGGTTGTATGGTTATTCTATTCTGCCCTTGATGATTAAAAAAGACAAGTGTTAGGTGCCTGGACTGTAATGCAGAAGTCAGTGCTAAAGTAAAAAGTGCCCTTGGCAGGGACGAAACGGGATTCGTTTCTTTTTTCAATAAATAGAACGTAAAATCTGACCTAATATCAACCACCAAAACGGCCTTCTAAAAATTTTAATCAACTACTCAGATTCGTAAAGACCGGTATTGACCACTTTTTGGCATATTGACAGGGGCGGTTTTAACAGGTTAAAACTGCTGCTTAAAACTGGGGGTGGTTTAGACTGCCCAACCTTGAAACCGGGTCATGAATTCTTATCCTAAGAAGTGCTTGTGTTCAGAATTATGAAAATTCTAAATAATTCCAGTGAAATTGAAATAAAATAACACAGAAATGTCCCTAATAAAGGGTCCATGACTAAACATCGAAATTATATGTATCAGTATGAGGATTTTCTCTGAGATATCTATGTTTCAGGACTGGGGCCAGTCTACATTTAAAATTAAAAAGCTTGTGATAGACCAGTTTCACATCTAATTCCCATCTTTGAATTGTAAAAGGATGTAAGTACCACAATACAAATACCGGCAGCTACAAACAATCCTTTGTTGAATTATAATTTACTATACAGTAAGTCTTGTATAAGTTATTACAATCGAATAGTTCGTACACCATATATTATTCACGAATGTCATGTATTAGTTCGTACAGTGATCATTTTTGCTTGCGGCGTTCTTGCCGCAAGCATTTGTTTTGGAAAAGTGATACCCTCTACCGATAGTATGTGCACGAAGTACTGGTTTACCACTTGTTCAAACTTGCCCAGGAAAAAGTGTGGGTATAGGTGAATTGACCGTCCGACATGACCATAGCTGTTTACTGGGACGTAAATCCGCCCACCCCCCCCCCCCAAAAAAAAAAAGTTAACTTATATCGAGTTCAAACGACTCCGGTTACACCAAGACGACCGCCATGCTCATATGGCTCTCGGGGGGGGGGGGGGGGGGGTAACTTGAGGGTTATTTTGGTACGGAAGTGCGAGACAGTTTTTTGAAACCTGTCCCAATTATATACCTCGTCTTCGAAAAAAATGACCTATTCATATACTTGATTTAACAAAATGTTTACATATTCATATACTGTTCTTTGATTTTTATATACCCTCTTTGCTGTCTGTAAACAAAGTTTACAAATAAATATTACAATTTTGGTTTCTGAGCTGAATATCTGAGCAAAAATAAGAGTTTTTTCAAACAGGGATGTCAGAAAATGGTACCATTCATTTAACAATGATAAAAAAAAAACTGGGTCATTCATATACTTTTTCTTAGAAAAAGGGGGCTTATCGTATACCTGGCAGCGCTGAAAAGGGGGCTATTCGGCACGCACACCATGTCATATACCCGAGATATGGCTTCTTCTCCAGAACTATTGTAGATCTACTTGAAGTTAAAATGTGTTATGAAATATGCTCGGCTCTTGTATCTATATATGCTAACCATTTACTATGTAGGGAGAGGACGATATAATGTTGTTATAACTTCTGCTGTTTTATGCAATTAAATATGTTTAATCTAAATAAATGAATATATTATTTTATTGACATTTGATATGCCGAACCGGTTACGGTACTAAATCCCGGTATCGGAAAACCGTACACTACCGTCATTTTCCGTAGATTCGGGTCGTATCCATTCGGCTATTGCCGTATGTCGGGCCGAATTCGGTTCGGTTACAGCTTTTAGCCACAACCGAATAGTTTCTATATTATTGGAGTTAGCGAACCTGATCGCGCACCTGTTTACGCCAGGTAGCGCAGTAAATTGACAAAATAACCGGCGGTGATTACAAACGAAACGGTGTGAGACAGAGCAGTAAGTAAATGGCTGATTGAAAGGTGCTAAGAACAGAATGTAAGAGTATTCGCATCAGGGTAATTATGTCGTCGAAAACGCACAGATATCATAGAAAAGAAATGAAAAACCTGCCGGTGACTTCAAGGTGTGTTGCCATCGTCTTTTCACCTGGCGAAAATTTTTGTCAGAAAACTGGGGAATCTGAAAGCCCAAGTGGTCAAAGGTTATCTGGAAATGACAATCGGTTGAATTTCAATCCAAAAAATGTGCTTGAGGATTTTAAAGTGAGGAACAAGAATTGTTATTGGAATCCTGCTCTTGTAGAAAGTGTTAAAAGTTTGGAATATGTTGGATTTTTGGAACCCTACACTATTCTTGTGAAGGGAGATGACATCCACTTAGAAAATGTTCGAACAGCATGGGGAAGAAGAGTTCTTAAGGATCCTGCAGACTTCCATATCGACAGGATAGGTAATTATTGCGTGCAATGAACATTATTTTATTAAGCAATGCACGGATCCAGAAAGTTTTGTCAGAGGGGGTCATACTTTGACATTTTTGTGCGTGTGTTTTTTTAAAGGGGAGAGAGGATCCAAACCAAACAAATACCACTATAAGCGGGCCATCATCGTCCTGCCAACGAAGCACCATTTAAATGGCGTTTCGCTGGCCTGCCGATGATGGCCTAACATTGAATGCTGGCTTGGCAGCTTTATGATTTTCAGGGGATCCAGACCAGTATTGCTAAGAAACCCTATATTTTATGATTTTTCAGGAGGGGTCCGGACCCCCTGTCCCACCCCCTCTAGATTCACACATGCAGCTAACTAACACAAACCCATGTGATACATGTAACAAGGCATTATAATTCACATGCTGTTAATGCTCAGATTCAGTTCCATTTTTATGCTTGTTCAGGCGTTCTGGAGCCCTTATTTTACAACAGCTCATCTAATTTAATCATTGGCCCTGGAAGAAGTGCATTAATGTATGCTACATGTAATTAATAAGGTCCTGCTGACGTCACAACAAATGCATGGTACAAAACTCAAAACTCGGATCTCTTTGCTTGTTATCACCATGATTTAATCATTTTTAAGCATTTTCTGAAAATTTTGGTCTGCAAGAAATCCAAAAATGACACTATGGAATTATGTTGAATCTTTAAGTCCTTAATTTGGTTTACATGAGGAACTCTTTAGTTTGAAAATATCAAAGCTGAAAGTTGGCATCTTTCAACAATAAAGACCGAAGCTAGTACCTTCCAACTAACGGCGCTAGGTAGCGCTTTAGATAAATGTAAGTGTTTTCTTTTGCCAGAAGGGTTCCTTTGCCGACCTTATCAAAAGAAGCATGTGCACTATTAACTTTCCTTGCCAGCGCCGGTTTTTGTCATCTGCTGATAACTTTTGCAAACAGTTTTTGGGCCCTGATCAGGTATGTCGATCCTGATCTTTGACACTCTGATCTAGTGTTCCTGAAAGAAGTTTTTGAAACAAGTCAGCAGACGACAATGGAAGCATGAAAAATACCCAACATGAGTTAAATTGAAGATGGTAATAATTAATGCATTGGTTGATAGCAGGTTCAGTCCCAAAAAGTGACATTTGTTTTCTAATTGATAATTTGATTATCTCTATAGATCTATGTTCATAAGTGTATGTGGTGTTTTTTCTTCTCCTTATGTTTACTGATCATGTGACGAGATAAGTGTGCCCCATCAGCAAAGTTGTCAAACTTATGTTTGAGTTAATTATCCAGGTCAATAATATTGACTCAACCTAATTGAGAAATTGCTCATGATCAAAGGGACACATGTCTATCACCTACTCACCAAGTACTTGACAATTAGGTGTTGTAACACTTTAATAAATTAACTCATAGTATTTTAATACTGGCCAGTTACATGTATGTACTACACTCCATTATCCCAATTTTATGGTGTTAACTTATAGCAATGTTCTTTAAAGTGGAAAATGTTGCGGATCCTAATCAGATGGTTTTGTGAGAAGCCAGCTGATAGATATGGATCTATATTTTTACAAATAAGGATTAATCCAGACTCAGCAGGACAAGGGTTAGGAAAAGCATGTGCCAGATCAGACCCAACGTTTTTTCGTGACAATGATTTTTTTAGTGAAAAATTACGCTTAATTTAACACCATCTTATAGTTTAACCCTTTGAATATGTTCTTAAAAGGGTGTCCTTTGGAAGCAAAGACTGCAACGAAAAACTGAATCTAGAGTGTGCATATTTCCTGGGCCAGACTAGCTAGTTTCTGCCATTTAGGCTTCATCAGTGACCCTCTAATAGTTTCAAAGTTCCACAATGAAAGCCATGATCCCAAAGGATAAGAAAATAAAATCTAGACTGGAACCTTAAATGAGTGCTTTGGTAAACCTTGAACACTCAGATGAAATGCTGCAAAAGGCAGCATTTCATCAGGGTCTGCACTGTTTAAGCTATTAAGACAAAATCAATCTTCATACAAAGAATAGATTTTATAATCTGCAGAGGTGGGAGCCAGGATTTCTGGAAAGGAGGTTCACATAAATATAAAGGTGTGTCTGGTATTATCTCATTTTCCCTAAATATCCCATTCAGTCTCACTGAGACCAAATTATTTCATTTTCATAGGATATTTAAAAACGGGGAGGGAGCTCGAGGAAGCCCCCTCTATATCTGCCACTGACCTGTGACCCCTCAATATATGCAATGGACTGTATGGAAAAATTCCACTGGTCTTAAAAGGAAACACTCAGGAATGTTTTCTATTGTCATAATAAATATTCAAAATATTTATCTATTGATCTATTTTCTCTGCATTTTTATGCACAGCATGACAGATAGCAGACATGGTGTCTGGTCAGTGTGTCCTTAATCAGGGTCAAACTATTGTTGACATCAGTGACCCTTGCAGAGTTTATGTCCTTGCCCTGTGGGATAATCATAAACTACCTGTAATTAGCCCTAATGCCATTTTGATGACAAGTTTGTTTTAACACTAATGGACTATAATTATGTATATTTGTACTGCACCTGCATTAAAGAAGAGTACATTGTATATATCAAAGGGTAGTTATCCTTGAGCAAGACATTTTTATCTTCACTGCTCTGAGTACTGGTGTAAACCAGGAAAACCCTCAACATGACTGAAAAATTGTGGATTGGGATGTAAAGCATAACAAACAATTCAATACATGAAGTATGATGCCAAGTCCCACATGTTCTTTTACTAATTTTACAAATACAATACTTTTGGAAAATTTATATATAAGTCCTGACACCCCTAGATAATAGATATGTTCAATGGACTATGCCAGGCGTCCAGATAAGAGTGTGTATTGGAAAATTATTTCGCTTATTTCTCAACCAACTGAACACATATGTTGTGGGTACTCAAAAGAACCGTCTCATTGAGATGGTTCTTATGAGCACACAAAACACATGTTTAAATTGATGGGTAATGAAATAATTGCAGTTTTAGGTGCACAAACTATCCTTATCTGGACCTATGCTATGCCAAGCTTTTTGTATCAACCCAGAAGGAAGAATCCATTTAGTAAACAAATGGTTAAAAGTTAAACAACACGATAAAAAAAGGTCTTTTAGAGGTAATATTATGGACCAGCACTTTATATGAAGTTATCAAGCCTGTGCATATGTGAGAGCCTTCATTGCTTCATACTAAAAGTATGGCTGTAGATGAAGGCTCAGACTGAAATTCAGACCTTTGGCCCTGCTGGATACGTCTGCATGAGCATTTGCATATATATATGCAGTATAGGTATGTAATCTCATGCATATTTCCCTATATCTCATAACTTAGATAAATCTTAGTATCAGGAATATATCAGGTGACAAATTTCACTCTTTTCAGGCAGGATTTCTTGTCTTAATGGGATGTTTAAGTAACAAGTAAACAAGTGCCTGTTGACATCTTTTGTTGATATTGTTTGCCTACATAAAGTCAGTATGTACATTAGTCAAAAATCTAATATAACATTTCATTTCTATGGGAAGAATTAAGGGAGATTAGTACTATATTGACAAGAGATTAGAGATACCAGTAAGAAATTCTGTATTTAATTCTTCCAGGCTAAAACACCCTTTAACCCAATACCACAAACTTGTGGTTTTCATAACTCAAGATACAATGTACCAGCATTTATTAACATTTCTCTCAAAATGAGGAAAACATCCTTTCTTTGAGGATATTTTGAGCATGATTTTGAAAATGATAATTTGTTATTTATAGTTATAACATTGTATAATAGTATTTTAAGCCTAATCCTAATTTATTGCTTGAGGAAGTTTCAGGAGTAAATGACCCATTTAACATACAAAGGTACTTTATATCCATGGGTTAATATGTACTCAGATGTACATGTACGCGGGGTTTTGTAGAAATCTCACCCTTGCGTAAGCTGACTTAGCCATTGGGAAATCCTTGCAAACAGTGAAGATGCTGATGAAATGCAGCAAAAATGCTGCATTTCATCAGGGTCTACACTGTTTGTAAAGTTTAAAAAGATCTTCAGACAAAAGATAATTTCAGGATACATTATTAATTCTAAATTATAACCTGACACACCTAGATATGTACAATGGACTTTCCCATATTTATTGTACCAAACAAGAAGGAAGAATCCATTAGTATACAAAGGGATATAAGTGATGAAAACATGATGAAAAGATGAAAAATTCTTCGATTTTATGTGTCAAATAAAAATGGCGCGCCTTAACTATGGGACACACATACATTCTGTTAATAAGGGACCTTTTTACAAGGTGATTGGTCAAATTAGATGAGGCCTGTGGTGATGGTTTTCTGATTTATTCACACACAAAAAATGATTCTTTATATAATATATAGACACCTAATGAGCACCCTAAACATACATGTACTATGCTTTTTGAAAATTGAAGCAAATGTAGGATCACTTCTGCTTTGCTCGGACCCAGTAATACACAGTGTTATTTTGGGTCCGAGGCTTTGTCAAAACCTGGTGAAAGGCACTGTATGACAGACAACTAGTGGTCAGAGATGATCAGGTGTAATAATCCCAGCTTTTAACACCACATGATAATTCCTTATGACATACTATTAATTGTCTCATTACTCATTTCAATCTAAACCTTTACTTCATGTTAGGTAACTAAGGTGTCCAATTATCATTAGTTCAACTTCAGGAGGCTTCACAGAAGAAATGGTCACTAAGGTTGAGTCAAACAAGAATTTTAAGCATAAAATTGAGAATATTTTTTTTTTACCATCAAATTTAACTTTTGTTTTGGGTCCTCAAAAGAACCGTCTATGAGACGGTTCTTTTGAGTACCCATTACAGTATTAGGATAAATGATTTTTAATTACACACTCTTATTTATATCTAGGCGACAGTGGGGCCATAGTTATCCCAATTTTGAATGGTTTGATGTAAATTAATGTACATGTACTCAAATTCCATATTAAGGATAATTTAAAAGCACAGCCTGGTGACAGGCTACTAGAAAGACACTTTATCCTAGAGCTGCTTAATACAGATTTTACCTAGTCCTCAGGCATGACTGAAAAATTGTTGACTGGGATGTAAAGCATCAACACAAACCAACATGCTCCTAGAATGACCTTGGTATGATCCCTTTTCTTGATTCACAGTTCATTCCATTGCCAAATTTGGGATTTAGTGGATCAATCACTATTTTCAGGTGGTAGACCTCATGTTAATTGAGTGTCTCTCAGCTTGAGTGTGATGATCCATCATGAAATGGTCATTTTCCCACCTGTCAGTCACCCTAAGTTGCTAGACTGGACAACTGCTACTGGGGGAGGTGTTGCTCACCCATGGCTTTAACCACTTATACATTATACTAAGACCAAGTGGCTGATGACTTACATGTATAGCAGACCTCCTGATAAGGGGTTGTATGTGCCGGGCCGCGTAGCGCAGTCGGTAACGTGTCTGACTACAGATGCGTGTCTGACTGCAGATCCAGGGGTCGCGAGTTCGATCCCGGTCCGGTCCCATACTTTCGTGGAGATTGATCATGAAATGATTTCTACGGTCATTCTCCTCCCTTCCGCTGATTCATTCAAGAAGGGTTGTTGTCAGTTACAAGCGAAAGTATGTGCACGAATTACTGGTAAACCGCTTGTTCAAGCCTGCCCAGGAAAAAGTGTGGTTAGGTGAACTGACCGTCCCGCAATGACCATAGCTGTTGACTTGGGACGTAAAGCAACAAAACCAACCAACCAACCAAGGGGTTGTATGTAAATCAACCCTAGCATATGCACACCGGGTAGGCGGCAATCAAAATCGTAATCAACAATCGACAAATGTGGATCAAAAATCAATAGAAACAGCATTTTTGATTGCCATTTGTCGCCAGCAAATGGCATTCAAAAACACGGTTTCTATTGATTTTGATCTACATTCCTAGATAGTATTGGCATTTTTGATTGCCGCCTACCAGGTGTGATATGGTACTCAAAAGAACAGTCTCAATGAATGCAGGTATTTGGCTGCATGCTCAATTACCAGTTATGTCATAATAGTTTTTGAAGACTCCCACCTTTTGGCAAAGAGGGCTCTGGGACTCCTATTTCCTGTTTCAAAATCCTAGTGAGAGCTCTTAATAGATATTAAATCCATAAAATGAGCCTGGTATCCAGTTGGCATGTGCATAATTATCATGTCAGTCAGCCCATCCCAGCCAACAGCCTGATGGCAGACCAGTCTTATAGTTTTCTGCGTGAAAAAAGCTGGGCCCTTTGATAGTACCTTAGAGCGCTTATCGAGTCTTAGTTGGGCGCACATGCCAAGTTGTACCTTTAAAATTGCTGAACATGTACTGCTACATCACGGGTGGTAAACCTAGGAACTACCACAAAATTGTGCTAACGTAATTTTGTTCCCAAGCCACATCCGGGACACATTGTGGTAGTTTCCAGGCCGAAAATTGGATAAAGAAAGATTGGTGTCACTTTCATTTTTGTTTTATTTTACAACTAAGAACAAACAATGTTGAAATCCAACAATGTGGTTCTTTTTAAATATGTCTCAGCGTCCCCTCTAGCCCAAAATTTTGTTTGAAAAGCTTTTTTCTTTCTTTAGATTCGAGTTTCCAACTGAGCATCGGACCAACTTTCCCCAAAGTTCGAAGGATTTTAGCCCATATCAGTCAAATTAAATGGAATTTGATATGGTTTGACGATGGAAATGATAAAAAGACCCTAAATAAACATTCCTACACAGAAAAAAAATCTGAGCATTTACTTGTAATCGATTCATGCCTTGTTCGTCCTGTGTGGTAGTTTCCAGCTCATCGTGGTAGTTAAAATGCTATCGTGGTAGTTTCCGAGACTTTGTAGGATACGTTTTTGAAGTGTTACAAAACATTATAGTGGTTGTTTGTTTAGCATGATAACCCTCGAACTCGTCAATTAATTACCATGGTAAACAATAAATCACATTTCAACACCATGAAGAAGCTTAGCTGAGGACTCAAGAGATTCAATGTGGTGCTTGACAGGTGGAGATCATGCCCTGGACTGCCAAACAACACCTCTGGAAATCTAAAGCAAAAGAAGGTCATCAGTTGAGCCGTGGTGGACCAAGCAACAGACAAAAAAAAATTATATAAAAAATTGCGTCACTTGCTACATTGTTCCATGTTCAGTCAACTTTAAGATAAAATGGCAGGCTAAGACTACTGGTCCAAAGAATTGTTAGTACTTGCGCTTCAGAAAAACGGGAAATATTCTGGGGTTGGGACGCTTTTTGTATACATGTGAGTGCGACGATGAACGGGCATGTTATTTGATAATTGAAAAGCATGTTTATTCAAAAACAAAATATGTGAATATCCCTTCTTTTCATTCTTCTCATCATTTCAATAGCCCACTAAAATTAAAATTCAGGCAGTCGACATTCGTTATCTGACAAAAGGTTGTTTGAAAAGGTCTTCGTATGAATAAGAGGGGTAGTCAAGGTTCGGCCCGCACACCCTGTCTTTATAAAAATCAAGTAGCCCCTGAATAGGGAACATCTGCTGATGTGAACTACTACTAAATTCCTACAAAGTCTTGGAAACTACCACGATAGCATTTTAACTACCACGCTGAGCTGGAAACTACCACACAGGTTGAACAAGGCATGAATCGATTACAAGTTAATGCGCAGATTTTTTTCTGTGTAGGAATGTTTATTTAGGGTCTTTTTATCATTTCCATCGTCAAACGATATCAAATTCCATTTAATTTGACAGATATGGGCTAAAATCCTTCGAACTTTGGGGAAAGTTGGTCCGATGCTCAGTTGGAAACTCGAATCTAAAGAAAGAAAAAAGCTTTTCAAACAAAATTTTGGGCTAGAGGGGACGCTGAGACATATTTAAAAAGAACCACATTGTCGGATTTCACCATTGTTCGTTCTTAGTTGTAAAATAAAACAAAAATGAAAGTGACACCAACCTTTCTTTATCCAGTTTTCCGCCTGGAAACTACCACGACGTGTCCCGGATGTGGCTTGGGAACAAAATTACGTTAACACAATTTCGTGGTAGTTCCTAGGTTTACCACCCGTGTACATACTAATGGATTCTTCTTTCCGGTTTGATACAATAAACTTGGGATAGTCCATCAGTGATTCATTTACAATTTTGGGCTTATGGGCCCTGGGACTCGCTACATCCAATATCAATGAGTCCCCACTGCAAACTAATGGGTCCAAAACACTATTTTTAATGACAAGTCTGCCATACTATTGCATCCCAGGACTCGCTGGGACTCGTTGAAATAAAAACTTATGCGCAAAAGATGCAGGATGCGCAGGTAACAAAATCACTGTTCCATTGTACATATGGGTGTCAGGTTATAATTTTCTAAAAAGAAATGCATTTTTTTTTTTTTTTTTTTGTCTGAAGATTTTGTTTACCTGAATAAACAATGTAGACCATGATGAAATTCAGGAGCCGCTGTGGTGTAGTGGATAAGCCACTTGCCTTGTAAACCAGGGGTCGCAGGTTCGATTCCCGGCTTCTCCAGTCTGTCGGATGAGACTTTAAGCCGTGGGCCCCGTCTCTATATGACCTTAGCTGTTGGTGGGACGTAAAACACTAACACAACAAAATTATGCTGCATTTCATCTGGGTATTCACTGTTTGCAAAAGCACTTATTTGATTAGGGGTTTCCTCGAATACAAAGGGATTAATAATGAAGTACTGGCTGTCATTGGTCTTATGCCATCTGCAGATAATTTAGCATTGTTGGAAAACTGTTTTGTTTGTTTATAGTGAGTTATGGACCATTTACTTGAGTTATGGGCCATTGGCATTGTTTTAGAAATGAAGGTATGGTAAGCTAATTAGTTCATCAGCCCAATAGTTAGTAGGTATTGTCAAACAGAACTGATAAGCCATTTTGTAAGAAGATGCTATTACGGGGTTCAGTTGTCTTTTCTGTTTTATATTTATTATCATTTATTTATTTGTTCAAGAAAAGTTTTTCAAATGTTCAATAACAAGTTTAAGAACAGTTCATAGACCAAACTATGTCCTCAGAAAGATCTTAAAAAGTTAAAGAAAAAAACAAGAACAGTTTAACACTGACAACATCATCACCATAAGTTCAAGAAAAAATCTTAAAATGTTGAAATACATATATCAAGAGCAATGCATGATCATCACAGGTCCTTTAAAAGTTCTTGAACATTTTCGGTAGCATGTACTTGAACAGTTCAAGTGCATAATTATCTGCTCTTAAAAGTATTTCCTTTATGAACAGATCAAGCACTTTAAACTATTTTTTTTTAAAAATTGTTTTTGAATGTACTCTGAAGCTGAGAACTCCATTTTGCAGGGGTGACTAAGTCCATGCTAGAGGTGTGCATGATGGCATCCCTTCCCAATTTTCGCACCTTAGTATTTGCACCTGTGCTGTTAAGGCTGACAATGAGAAGTTTTTTTGGGAAGAATATCAAACTGTTTAATTAACATGTACATTACGTAAGTGTATATACGGAGGCATCATTACAAGAAACCCTGTCTTGCAACTACTGCCCAGTCAATATTTTTGACTATTTGACTGGCACTATACCATGGCCTGGTTTCCCGCTTTGCTGTTGAAAACACACAGGCGCTTATCGACATGGGCAACAGCGATGCGTGTACGGTTCGTTTATGAAAGGAGACATTGCGCAACAAAGGCGAAAATTAGCCATGCTTAGGCAACTTTAAACTCCAATAACTTTATTGTTTATTGTCAGAAACATAAAGTGTGGGTACTCATTTTCTTAGTTAGAACGAGCGGAACATTTTGAGACCAAAACTGAGCAGATTTGGTGAAATTTTCTGTTTGCAACAAAACCGCATCGTCTTAGTATACAGCAACTCCCATTAAAGCTGCATAGTCTGTAACTTTTCATCTTTTAATTTTAGAACTAATGTTTCTACTTTTCAAGAACACAGTAAAATAACTAAAATTCAGGTAAACATTTTACCAATTTCGTAAAAATACCAAATTATCAGTATCAAAACAACAGCATTTATGTAAAAATTAATTGTCTATAATTATTGGAGGGACGCAAATAATTACCAACAAGAGAAAACATACTTGTTTTATAAGATAATTCACTTTTCCGTGCAGTTTTCAGCTATAGTGAACATATTTATTGTTAAAACAGAACTTAATTCTACTTTTACAAATGATTTAAAAAGAAATTTTTTTTTTTTGAAAATTATCAAGAGTTACAGACTATGCAGCTTTAAAGAAACGCTGCTAAGTATTTCATTAAAAAGGTTGGGTAATAAAACAGTTATTTCATGCCTATTTGTAGTAATGTCAAACTATTACCCCTTGGTACTGTGGACGACCTGATGCACTATTGAAATCGGCCTTCGGCCTCGTGCAAGCAGCAATACTCAGTTCGTCCACGGCATCTCGGGGTAATAGTTTGGACTATACTACAAACAGGCATGAAATAACTGTTTATTATACATACCAGAAAAAGAACAACAAAGGTGCTGATCAGACTGCACATGTGTACAGACTGATCTGCACCTTTGTAGTTCACATTTCACAAAAAAAAAAAAAAAAACAGGTTTTCTCACATACCAGGTGCAAAATTCTTTGAAAATTAAGTGTACTAGTAATAAACATGGGATGGAATGTGAGTTCAGTCAGTCTTTTCTTTCTAGTGCCAACTTTTGCTGCCTGCCGATAAACTTTGCTTAGACAGTTTGGACCCAGATCAGGACAGACAAAACATCTGGCCAAATCTAAATCCAACCCGTTTGACACTGATGGTATTACTGAAAGATTGTTTTTAAAAATTAACTCCCCCTGCGAAATGGTCTAGAACCATTCTAGAAGAGTTCTAGAATTTTCTAGAACTATGTTCTAGAACTGTTCTAGATATGTTCTAGAACGTTTATGGGACAGATGTAGAACGTTAAATGGGACAATTTTTTGTTCTACAAATGTTCTAGCCAAGGTCAAAAGATTTGTTCTAGAAAAGTTCCAGAAAATTCTAAAAGTTTTTCCTAGAACAGTTCTAGAACAAATCAAGTTTGTTCTAGAACAGTTCCAGAACAAATCTTTAGAACTTTTATGGAACAATTGTAGAACACCCCTCATAAAATGTCCCATTTAACGTTCTATAAACGTCTTGGAATAGTTCTAGAACATCTGTAGAATGGTTCCAGAACTTTTCCAGAAATGTTCTAGTTGTTTGTTCTAGAACTGTTCTAGAATTAACCTTGGTTTGTTCTAGAACTGATCTAGAACAAACGTTTAGAATTTTTCTAGAACAATTGTAGAACAACCCTAAAAAATGTCCCATTTAACGTTCTATAAATGTCTCAAAAGTTCTAGAACATCTGTAGAATGGTTCCAGAACTATTCCAGAAATGTTCTAATGGTTTGTTCTAGAACTGTTCTAGAATTAACCTCGGTTTGTTCTAGAACTGATCTACAACAAACTTTTAGAATTTTTCTGGAACAATTGTAGAACACCCCTAAAAATGTCTCATTTAACGTTCTATAAATGTCTGAATCATTCTAGAACATTTTTAGAATGGTTCCAGAACAATTCCAGAAATGTTCTAATGGTTTGTTCTAGAACTGTTCTAGAATAAACCTTGGCTTCTTCTAGAACTGATCCAGAACAAACCTTTAGAAATTTTCTGGAAAAACTGTAGAACAACTCTTCAAAATTCATGTCCTAAAAACATTCTATTAATACCCCTGAACTTATTTAGAGCATTTTAGAATAGTTTAAGAACAATTTCAGGAATGTTCTAGTGGTTTGTTCTGCAAATGTTCTAATACAACGGAACTTTTTTTTAAAACAGTTGTTGAACACCTCCCCAAAAATGTCCCATATAGGGTTTGGAAATAAGATTCCATGGAATGCTACCTTTATATATCTGGAAAACTGTTGACATTGGTTTAAAACCCCAATAAGTAATCACACAAAAAATAAATAAACATCAACTGGTTGAGAATTATTATAGGGGCCCTAAGTTGGCCTAAATGTTGTTAGTTATTGCCACCCTGTTACCCCACCCATTTCAAAACATGGTCATGCATTTGACCATGGAAAAACAGCAACTACAGCAACAATTAACATTAAAACTTAAAAAATTGTGTCTCAAGCCTACTCACTGTCCCAGACTATAATACTGTCAATTTGCCATCTAAAAACTGCCACAAGTGCTTTTTGGGCTCAGCCTTCATAATCCCTCCAATTATGGCAGCCATGTTTTTCCCAACATCAATCTGGTAAAATTAATGATAATGACATGCTTGTTCTAGAACTGTTCTAAAAATGTTCTAGAACATTTGTTAACTTTTGTAGAACTTGCTGGTTCAGTAAATTTCAGTAAAATATTTCTCCCGAATTATCAGTAAATTGAAAAATAAATAACATTTATTGCAAAACTGTAACATTGTAGTTTTTGGAAAACTTATTGGATGTTAACTGCTCAACCTCTGTTTTTAGTAATTAAGCCATGCTCATCTTCTCATTGTGGTAACATGCCACCCTGTATTACCCCACCCATTTCAAAACATTGTCTTGCATTTGCTAAAAAAACTTACAAACAACAACCCCACCATTAATCAACATTTAAAACCTTAGAGAAACTGTTTCTCAGGTCTACTCACTGTCTCAGGCAAAACTACTATCATGTTTGCCATCTAGAAATTCCAAAACAAATGTTTTTGAAGAGCCTCCACATTTTCCCTCCAATTCTTGCAGCCATGTTTTTTCCCATCATCCATCTGGTTATGACATGTTTCCTCTTTAAATGTTCTAAAAATGTTCTAGAACTTTTTAGAACATTTCTAGAACTTGCTGGTTCTATAAAAGTACTAAATGAGTTCTAGAACTTAATTCGATTTTTCTTTTACTTATTTTGCCCTTTTTTTTCTTTCTTTCTCTAGACCCTCTTTCTGCCAGACCCTCGCTTGCGAGTATTATCGGCAAGTGTACTTTGTACACTCCAGGTTGCAGGATGAAAGCCTACAAGTAATTAACCATATCTAAATTACCGTAGGGTTCTTTAACCTGCACAAGGGGTGACCTTCCCTTCAAAGGGGACATCCAGTTAATGTCCCGACCCAAAGGGCCATGCACTTATCTAGTGTCATCCCTGCAAATGGCACCAGAGAAAGCGTGTTCGGACACAGAAAGTTTCCTCACTACAAGCAGGGATTGAACCTGGGACCTCTAGAACCAGAGGCAAGTGCCCAACCACTGAGCTACCTGATGCTTTCTGCTCTTGAGAAGTTCCAAAAATGTTCTAGAATTTATTAGTTTATTTGTAGAATTAACTAGTTCTAAAAAGTAAGACAAATGTTCTAGAACTTAATTTTAATCATTTTTAAGAAGTTTCTGTCAACTTATTTTGTTCTTGAAGAGTTCTAAAAATGTTCTAGAATATTATTAGAACATTTGTAGAACTAACTGGTTCTTGATTTGTTCTAAAAATGTTCTAGAATATTTCAAGAACGCTTATAGAATGGATATCAGTTCTAGAATGTGTTTGATTTGTTCTATAACAATGTTCTAGAACAGTTGTAGAACATGAGTTCTAGAACAAACATATTTACCTGTTTAGAACAGTTCTAGAATAGTTCTAAATGTTCTAGAACAGTTCTAGAACACCTCCAATTTGTAGAACAAAATTTCGCAGGGGTCGGCAGATGACAAAAGTACATACAAAATAGTCGGAAATACATTAATTTTACGCAGCACACTAAGTTAAAATTGAAAAAGCTGGCACTTTTGCAGAACATTCCCGAAATAAATTTGCATTCACTTAGATTGATACACTTGTCATTGATAACTTACATCTTTTACATGTAGCTTTCTTGATTGATGGAATCTTACATCATCAAGTTTGCCTTGTTTCAATTTAGGAATTCCAAATCACCTTTTTGCAAAGATTGTTTTTATCTGATTGAGACATAGATCATAGAAGCTACACTTTGTAACATTTGAGCCGCGACATGAGATTTCCATCAATGTGGTATATGCGACCAGCAAAGCCTCAGATCAGCCTGCGCGTATGCGCAGTCTGATCAGAACCTTTGCTAGTCGCTTGAATATTCTATGATTGTCATCCTACTGACTGAATATCAGTTGGAACTTCTAAGCTCAAAGGGAGGCTGCACAGGCTTGTCTGAGTCCACATTTGACAAAATACCACATTGTTGGAAATTACATGTCAAGGCTAATTTCATGATGTGGGTGTTTACAGCAGTTGAGTTTTATCCCTCAGTCTGTAAAATGTCTGGATTTCAGGTGGTCTCCACCTCTAATTAATAACACCCACCCCTGCAAAATAGTCTAGAACTATTCTAGAAAAGCTCTAGAATTTTCTAGAACTATGTTCTAGAACTGCTCTGAAACTGTTGTATATTTTTATGGGACAGATGAAGAACATTTCTATAACAGTTCTAGAACACCTCCAATTTTTAGAACAAAATTTCGCAGGGGCAGTGACTTGAGTTCTGATTGCTCAGTTCAAAATATTGCAGTCTGTAGCAAGTCCAAATGACACCTGAACTTCTGTGGCTTGCCAAGTGGGATTCGAACTGACATGGTGTAGTGGATAAACTGCTTGCCTTATAACCAAGGGTCCTGCATTTGATACTAGAGTTCGATCCGCCACTCCTCCAGTCTGTCGTATGAGACTTTGAAGCCACAGTGGCCCATCTTGATATGCTCTAAGCGTGGGTGGGATGTTTAAAAGTTTCACTCACTGCGATTTTGAGGCCCCAGGGTCCAGCAACAGATACATTAGGGATTTGAGTATTACAGGGAAATTAGTTGGTTAACGCAGCTGTGGAACCTCTCGGAGCCTCCTGGGACAGTGTGCTGGGATAACTGACCATTGTGATGGGACTAGGGCTGGCTAATCAAAGCCAAAATGCTAATCGATAATCGGCCCTTGCATTTCGATATATAACTGATTAGTAATCCCTCAAACTTGACAGAGGGTCTCAGAACGTTTTGACAACTCTTGCATGGTCAATGGCATTGATTTCCCCATCATTTTGCAAAACAACACTAAGTAGCACATGTTATAATAGGTTTTAAATAAAAAAGTGGCACCTTTGCTCAAAACTAGTCATCATCCACTCAGTTGTTGGAAAAAAATTGACTTGCTAATTGGCAAAGTTGGTTATTAAACTCGCAGTCGGCCACTGTTGTTGTCAACTTCACGTTGCGTGACGTCATACAAATTGAAGTCAAGAAAGCATGACACGAACACCTTTGTGTAAAATAAGACCCGCTGTAAACGTCGATAAAAGTGAAAGCTTCTAAACTCAAATTTAATCGCGGAGAAAAACAAATTTCATGCTAGATTATTCATTTGATGAATATTTCATGATTTTGTACTACTTTAAAACAGAGAAGCTCAAGTATAACTTTTTTTAACAATCAGTTGTTGAGTTAGCCTGCAGAGTACAACGTTTAACTACTTCGTTGCAGCAATTTATACACATCTGACTGTTACGACAATGCACCTCCGGTCTAAACAAAAAATAACACGAGGCAATTACGCTTGGATTTTAATTGAATAAATAAACAGAACATCCATTAAAAGTAACCGATTTTTGAATTTTCTTATCGATAATCGTTTTTCTTTTGTATATCGACCAATTAGCCGCTATTCCGATTAATCAGGCCAGCCCTAGATGGGACTAAAAATTGTTTGAAGTTATAATACCCTTGTCGTAGCCAGCTGATCTGGATCTACAGTGTTTTAAAAGATACATCTGGGTTCATCAGAACAAGTGTTAACCTGCCTACTACTACTGTGTTTGAACCAAGATTTAATATTGTAATCAAGAGATCAATTGTTTCAATAAAAATGCCATTAACTTTATTTATGGACACTAATAAAGTAAAATGAAAGTTGCAAAATTGATTTCTATAGCCATTGCTAAATAGTGTCAGGCAAAAAAGGATTCAAAATTAATAACAGTTCAGTCTGCAAACAACATCTGAACAAATATCCCAAATTCAAAAATGACCCTCAAATTTGTAAGTAATTCAGTAGGACAAAGAATAACCTGGGCAAAGTGCCTTAGCAACTGTGTCCCCATATGGAATGTTGATTTGAAAGTTTTGTGGTTCCGAAAGACAACATGATGGCAAACATTAATGTTTACATCTTTATACAAGTAAAACAATATAGACAAACAATGATAGCTTTAAACATCCAGGCAGTGTATTACATGTGGGATTAAATATTATTCACCCAACTGCCTATATATACGGAGTAATTGGCTATTGACTGGGACTATACCATAGATTGGTTTTCTGCTTTGCTGCTAATAACACGAAGGCGCCCATCGACTTGCGCGACGAAGATGTGCATACGGTTTGTTTAGGTCAGAAGATGTTATGATATGAGGCATGGTTACACCCATAACTTCATTGTTTATGGTCAGAAACATTAAGTGTGGGTACTCGGTTTCTTAGTTAGTACAAGCGGAACACTTGACGAATTTTATTAAATTTTCTGTTTTTCAACAAAACCGCATCGTCTATAGCAACTCTTTAGCAACTCCATTCAAGGAACGCTGCTTTGTATTGTCATCAAATGGCTTGGGTAATACGTTATTTCATGCATGTTTGTATAGTCAAACTACATGTATTACTCCTCGGTACCGTGGACAACCTGGCTTGAAATAATTGAAAATATTGGAGAGCAATGATAAATAACACCTGATAACAATGCATTTCTTGTGCACCCCCATTCCCACATCAAGCAGCCACCACAGGAGATACAGTACATGTAGCCTTGTAGACGGCACAATTTTGGGCCCTTTCAAGACTTCCTTTACCAGATCCAGATTCATACCAGATACCAGAATCTTCATCTTTCCCATGCTCACATACAGAAAAACTTGTCTAAAGTGGCCACTCTCAAAAAGACCAAAAATTGGTTTTCAATACCAATTATCACTTAATGCAGGTCAAAAGTATTGCAGAATGCTCCACGGGGAGCATTCTGCATTACTTTTACCTTCATTAAGCTACCTATTGTCAATTAAAGATCTTTATTTTGTCATTTTTGAGTGGCAACTTAAGACAAGTTTTACATGATACATGTAGGCCATTCTTCTTCATCACTGACTTATATGTCTCAACCTTCACTAGCAGTTCCCCAGGGACTCTGCAATGATCATTAGGTCATCTGCATACAGTATCTCCCATTACATGGACAACTTGTCAGGAACTACATGTACATGTACCTGGATAAAGCCTCTAACGCGATTATGAAGAGAAGCAGACGGCGGACAGAGCAATGATGCACACCTCCCACTCCAAACTCCTTGCTTTACCCATCAGAGCATCTCCAACACTCACCCTGCTTCCCACACCTTTGTACATGGGCTGGACCAGTCGCACCAGCCACTCAACGATTCCCAGCTTACACATCACACACAAGATAACATCTCTTGGAGACTCAGTTAAGCGCTTTCTCAAGGTCCACAAATTAAGGCAATCTCATTGATCCCTACGCTGCCTGATCAGACCCTCCAAAACATGCTTCAACACCTTCATCACTTGCTTGATCAACTTTTCAACTGTTCCTCTGTTCATGTAAGTCCCCTTTGCCCTTGTACAAGCCAACAATGAAGCTCTCCTCGGAGCTCAATGTATCAATATCCATTGCAAGTTTCATCATCTCAGCAGTCAAAACCTGTTAGCCTTGGTGATTATTTCTGGTGATTGGCTTGCTAAGGGCCTTCAGCTGAAGTTTCCTTTGACACGTGTCACCTCAGCCACCTGTATTCCACAGGAACTCCACATTAAGCCAGTACTAAAGTGCTAGTGCTCCTTTCACGCTTCTTTCTTGTGTACCACTCTTTAACAGTGTTTATCCGTTGACACCCTGGTTCCCTTGCATTTGGTTTGTGATATACTGCATGTCTGGTGCCTTTGGGTCAATTTTCTCAAAAGCAATCTTCTCAGCCTCATTGCTGGCAAGGTGCACATGTACTGTCTGCGTGTACGACACAGTTGGATATCAATACTCACTTATAAATTTGCTGCTCAACTGTCCCCCACATTCCAATTGCCTTAACCCTACTCCATAGGCTATAAATTTTTGGATCAGGACATCATTTTCTAATTTTAGACATCATTAGAATGCTCCATTTTCCATAATATTTTCAAATCGATGATATTTTAAAGGCGTTTAAAGGCGTTATTATGGAATAAAAGGTTAAAGCTGAGCACCTGCACTTCTCAATTAATGCTTTCTTAGCCAGAACATTCCACCACCAGTGAGATTTCTGGGGGACACAGGTGTCCATCTACCTGAATTTCAGGGGACATTTACAAATTCTGGGAAACACACCAAATCTTTCAAATTTTTACCTGTTAAATTGAACAGTTATTCGGAAATTTCTGTTCATTTTTTATTTAAATTTGAGCTCGCTGTCAATAGTTTTGTCTTGAGAAGAGGTGTAGATTACAATGGAGTAGTTTCTGCCATTGCCCTAGTTTTGAATTAGCCAGCAAATTTACTATTTCTATATTAAAATAGCCTTTTTCTGGCTTTCTGCTATGAAATTCGAGTTTTCCGCCATTGTTGATGTGTATTGGACTGGTTGAGAAATCAATATCCAATGCAACATTTATCATAGGTAAATATTATGTGCCAGTCAAAATTAAGCTATTTACTTCCCTTTATTGGGTTACACTAAATACGGAAATGGTAGTAAAACAGCGAATAAATAAGCAAATTTTCAAGGTGTGCCCTTAGGCCCGCGCTGGGTGTGTTTTTAAGGGACATAGGCGGTAAAAATAGCAGGAATCCAGCAATGCCACACTCTAAGCACAACACTGCACCACCACATCAATGTTTTGAGGAGAAACCACACACATGCTCCGTCACCTGCAACCGGCTGTCCTTCGGTGAAAGTCGAACACTCAACCACTGTACTATAGTAGTTTCATCACGGCATTACTTTTTGTCTTGTCCACAAACGCTTCAGAAAACTAGGCTTGCTTCTCCCGGCCAGGGTCTCTTAGCCACTGCTTCAGTAGCAGATATGTGGTTTACAATGTTTGCTCAGGCCGACTGCCTGAAAAATTGTCTAAATATGGTAGTACCTATATTCTGTTCCACTAATGGCGGTAAATCTGCATAACATGTTTGCAAACTTAAATGGTTTGTTTGTTAAAGAAATTGAAGTATTTACCTTTGCTTATTTAAGAGCATAATATATTTAAACTAATCCCTATGTAATAAGATTTTGCATTTTAAAACTTACAAAGTTTAGAGCTTATGAAGTCATCAATTTGCCGCATTAAATTTAATCCTTGACTTTTTTCGTGCTGGGTACTTTTCATGCTTTTATATGTCTGCTGATTTTTTTGAAAATTATTTTTTTCAAAAAACTATCAGAGTGTCAAACAGTTTAGATTCAGATCAAACCTGATGTTTTGTCTGATGCCAGTAAATGAAGTTTATATTTTTCAATAAAATATTGATAATTGAAGTTTATATTTTTCAGTAAAATATCGCTGTAGCAATATTTTATTGAAAATATATAAACTAAGTTTATTCTGCTGATTAAACTTTTCAGGTAATCAGAATAATGGATTTAAATAGGGCTAAGCTCACATACTACAGAACTACTTTTCCTTACGCCCGTGAGTTCCGGCTAATAAAATGGAGCTTTTTATGACATGTA
This sequence comes from Loripinus fragilis, assembly GCA_964019695.1. NCBI lineage: Eukaryota > Metazoa > Mollusca > Bivalvia > Lucinida > Lucinidae > Loripinus > Loripinus fragilis. The sequence continues at coordinate 64,528,849 of OZ026516.1, forward strand.
TCCCCACACAACCTATTTTCGACCACTGCCTAATTTCGACCACCTAGTACTTTGCTTCACGAACATCTTAATAAACTGAATTTTGCAGCTGTGATGGTATCATTGTTTACAGCAGGAACAGACTTGTTAGGCAACTGTTGCCTTTTAGTTTTGATAGTTTAGTATGACCCATAAATTGCTTTTGTATTGCAGAACCCTCTTTTCTCTCGTTTTTTCTTAATACCAAATTAATTGCATGTTTCCATGGCTACAGTTTCTAGATTGTTGGACAGATGTTCCTGGTTTATACATTTTCATGTTTAAATGTGTTTTCTGTGACCATTCCATATCAATAAAATTTATAAGCTTACAATACAAATTTAGTTTGGAGTAAAATTTCGAAAGACCGTCCTTATGACAATTTTCTTTGTTTTCTTTCCTTTTCAAAATATTTCATGAGCCGAGAACTGTCAAATAAAAACCTCATCACTATCAAAACAATTTCCATTAACACTGTTATGAGGCATATGCTCTTATGTTGAAATACACTTGCCAAGTCTTTGCTGAATGTGCAAGGAATATTTTTTAAACCAATGTTCCTAACCCTACCCCCAGTAATTCAACTGTCCATTCAGTGAAATGTACCCGATATGTATTACCCTGGTATGTTGGACTGCATGCTTATTTTCAAAATAAGTTAAACTGTGTTTTGTTTTTGTAAGGTTGTACTGCACCAACAAAAACATAAACATGGCTATTTGAAAGTGTCATAAAAATTTTAGCCCAGGTGGTCGGAAATAGGTTGTTAATTTCCTGAATGGCCTATCTCTGACCACTTGCAAAATTAAAGGCCCTGTCAGGCACACAGAAAGAAATTCCTAGATTAATTGTTTTTGTTTGTTGCTCTTGGAATGATAGATGATATAAAGTGACAATGAAATCATTAGGTCTTGAAAGTAATTAAAGAGTGACAAAAAACGTCTTAGGCGGTCGAAAACTGGTTGGACCGGGATACATAGTTCTACATGTAATGCCCCTTACTTACACCCGATGCTTGATTCGTTTCTCGAATTGTGCCAAACTTTCCTTGATTGCCGACATGCTGTGTGGAAGATGAGTTAATTGCGGATATATGGGCATAAAATTATAAAGTCATATTATTATGGTCCAGTGACCAATTTCATCTGTATACAAAGATTTAAAACCACAATCTATCTGGTGTGAACTTTATGAATGAAAATTTCTGGCAGGAAGTAAGGCAAATTGTGAATTGAATCAAATTTTGTTTTTGCAATTGAATTAAATTTTCATGAACAGCTTTCACATTCATCAAGATTTAATCAGTCAACCTAGTTTCCTGCAATACTAATTGATTTTCACCTTTTGAGTGCTGAAATGATCATGTATATGTACTTGGAGTGAGAGTGAGAGGATTGCATTCAGAATTGAAGTCTCTTCCCCTGCTCCACAAGCACACGCACATAATACAAAGCTTTAATTCTGTTTCAACATGGTAAATTTTCTAAAATGAACTAAGGTAATGATTTAGCTGGACTGGCCCCTCATTCAGGCATGAGAAAGTTCAGGATTGATCAGGATTTCCTGATTGAGCACTGGCAGATGATTTATATAATGCCAGTTGTTTTTGCTGAAATTTATTTTTTAATGAAGTTAAACTCAATTCTAGATATAATTAAGCATAAACTGACTGGTTTTTGTTGATATTTTGTGATTTTAAACCTTTAATAAGTGATTTAAAAATTGCTTTTCTCCATTTTGGAGTCAATTGACATATTTTCCTGATTGAGAATGGCTGACTTTTCTCATCCCTGCTCATTGTGCTTTACTTACATGGGTGAAGGTTTTCAGGATTAATCCTGAATTCAGGATTTTGAGGCTGACTTTCCATAGATTAATTTTCAGATTATCTAAACACGTCTAACCATTTAAACATGAAATTATTAATTTTTGCAGGCATCCTGCAAGTTAAAAAATTTTATTTTCTAAAGTTCAGGATTTTGGAAATTTTGAATCTTCACCCATGTACGTATGTTACTAAGGTCCTACAAAAGTAAAGCTGCAGTCAATTACTTCAGATAGTGTGTCATCCATCTTTTCAGTACCCCAGCATCTGCTGACATCCAGTTCTGCGAATAATGACCAGGCCCCGAGGTTGTAAAGCTTTTTTCTTGCTCAACTCAACTGAGCCTGAAATTTCAACTGCTCATAAAAACTAAAATACGGACAAATAAAGAAGTCTTTCAGATGTTGTATTTATCATGCTAAAAAATGTTAAAATGCCTATTGGTATTTTAACATTTATGAGCAGGATAAATTTCGTGCTCAGCTGAGTTGAGCATGAAAAAAGTTTTATAACCTCGGCTGCAGATCTAATTCTTTCATTACCGCAGCAGGAAACACAACAAAAAATGTCATCTATTGAAGTCTGGTTTGCTGTTATCTGTAATCAGTAATGAGCGTTATCAACAGTTTAATGTAAACAGAATGTACCAGATCAGATTTCTCCATAGGGATCTCTCTGATCTGGCTCAGAATCTCACTGTTTACAAAATACAACAGCAGACAACCTTAATCGTCAGTATTAAACAGGAGTTGTCTCCCTCTATTTCAGGTGATGTTAATGGTATACAGATGCAAATTATCCCCCAGACACAGTTTATCCCGCTCCCGGAAGCCCTGTGTCTCATCATAATGGACCTGAATAACAACCAGATCGTCGCCACCCTAGATACAGTCTGTGAGAAGCTACAGTTCTGTTACCAAGGACATCATCTCCCTAGCAACCAGTTGGTCTATGATACACTTGGAACATTGATAAGAGAGAGGAAAGTCTTTCATACAGGTTTGTGGAGATTATGTAATAAGAGGATAAAAGGGAGCGCAGTGGCTCAGGGGTAGAGTGCTTGACTCGAGACCAAGAGGCCGCGGGTTCGAGCCTCACCAGCTTCATTGCATTGTGGTCCTTGAGCAAGACACATTTATCCTAGCTTAGTACTGGTTCAACCAGGAAGACCCATCCCTGTTTAACTGAAAGATTGTTGATGGGACGTAAAGAATCAAATCAAACAAACAAACAAGTAATAAATAAAGGATACTTTTCCGAGGCTTTCTTGTTTAAACTGCGAGGTGGGCATAGCTCACCAAGCGGTTTAAACAGAAAGCCGAGGAAAAATCCTTTATTTAGCTTGTAGTATGGTGCAGGCGCAAATAAACACGTGTTACTGACACCTGACGAAATTTACATTCGCTCCTCCCTGCGTCCGGCCTACCCTTGCGAAAATGAATTGGGATTTATTGGTACTGTTCTAGAACTTTCTGGAACTCACTTTAATGGTACTTTCTGGGATAACCACTTAATCCCAATAAATCCCAACATTGGGATTATTTGGTATTAAATGGAATGTTAAATGGCATATGGGATTTTATGGTATTTTCTGGTACTGAAAATACCATTTAATCCCATAAAGTCCCATTTGATCAGGTTCCACTAAATCCTAAATAATCCCAACCTGTTCATTTATTAAAATACCATTTAATCCCAGAAAATCTCAATTCTGTATTGACAAGAGTCCCAAATATTTCCACAAAATCCCAATTCAGCAATTTAGAAGTTCTAAATAGTAACAAATAATTCCATTTCTTTTCTAGCTAATGTATAGTTTTCACGGAAAAGTACCATAAAGTACCAAAAAGTACCAGTACCAAAACCTGAAAGTACCATAAAATACCATATAGTACCATTGCCTACTAAAATCTGAAAGAAACATAAAATACCAAAAACTGCCAAAATATATGAGTACCACAAAATACCAAATAGTACCAATGCCAAAATCAGAAAGTACCACAAAATACCAAATAGTACCAATACAAGAATCTGAAAGTACCATAAAATACCAAATAGTACCAATACCGAAATCTGAAAGTACCATAAAATACCAAATAGTACCAATACCGAAATCTGAAAGTACCACAAAATACCAAATAGTACCAATACCAAAATCTGAAAGTACCACAAAATACCAAATAGTAACAATACTAAAATCAGGAAATAACGAATGGTACCAATACCAAACCTGAAAGTACCATAAAATACCAAACTGTATAAATACCAAAATCAGAAAGTACCACAAAATACCAAATAGTGCCCATACCAAATTCAGAAAGTACCACATAATACCAAATAGTACCAATACCAAAATTTGTAAGTACCACAAAATACCAAATAGTACCAATGCAAAAAACTGAAAGTACCAGATAATACCAAATAGTACTGAAACTCAAATCTGAAAGTACCACCAATGCTAAAATCTGATAGTATGTAGTACTGATAATAAAATTACTTTAATACTACTTAATTGAATTATTTTGTACTTATATTGGCACCCAGAAGACCTGGCTAGCACCTTCTGTGTGCCCAATTTCTGATCACACGGAAATAATTGTTTGATCACTGGTCCCTTTATATATTTTTCCTGTATTAACTCCCAATGGGTTCACCATATCCAAAATTAAGCAGATTAGGGGATAGCATAATTAGTAAATGGACAGATAAATAGACAGTTTTAACTAGTAACTTGCAAGGTCAATTGACTGGAAGGATAAAAAATAAATGTTCTTTAGCACTTCCCACTTGTGAGGAAGTCGACCTTTCAACAAATTAGGTTGAATTCAGCCCAGCACGTTTGGATTAGCATAAAAGAAGAATGGGCAGACACTTTTGACCCCATTATAGGGCGTCTCTGAGTGGGGTAACCAAAAATAAGCTCTTGTATACACAATTTGCTTAAGTTGCTCACAAATTTGGTTGAGATCTACCCAGCAATTCAGAAAGAGACAGCAAAGCCAGAAAATGCACACTCACTGGGGCCCATGCAAGGGGGATCCAAAAACAAAAACGGTAATGCTCCTGCTCACCCACTTGTGTAAGTAAGTCACCAAACAAATTTGGTTGGATTCAGAATGACCATTTGCGCAGTCAGTAACGTGTCTGGCAACAGATGTGAGTCTGAATGCAGTTCCAGGGGCCGCGGACTTTGATCCTGACCCGGTCCCGTACTTTCGTGGAGATTAATTGTGAAATAATTTCTACGGTCATTTTCCTCCCTTCAGCTGAATCATTCAAGAAGGGTTGTTGTCAGTTACAAGCGAAAGTATGTGCACAAAGTACTGGTTAACTGCTTGTTAAAGCTTGCCCAGGAAAAAGAGTGGTTAGGTGAACTGACCGTCCCGCCATGACCATAGCTGTTGACTTGGGACGTAAAGCAACAAAAGAAACAAACAAACTGTTTGCAAGGTGATAGTATTGCAGGCAAATGGGCAGACCGAAGGACACTTTTGACCTACATCCCAGATCATTGGGGTATTGGAATTTGGCTGTTGCATACACCAGTTGCTCAACAAATTTGGTTGGATAATCTGTCCAGTTGTTTATAAGATAGCATAACAAACAAAAACCTGATATACAGACGAAGGCAATCGCAATGTCTCCAACACCTTTTGATAAGAGAATGGTGATAAAAAAAATCAAATAAAACTAAGCCCCAATGATCAGCCTGATTATCCTGTAAATTCAGTAATTAACATATTCACTAATGTAAGCTTACACGTACCATACTAATTAACTGTTGTACTGCCACAAATGCTGCTGTAAATTATAATGATAATGGTATAACCATAATGAACACAATTAAGTAATAAGTGTCTTTCATCAGCATTTAAAGAAAGAAACAACTACAAATGGCTTTGTTTCTGAGAAACTGAATTATATGATGAAAAGTCTCATGCAAGTATAATTTATAAGCATAGAAATATGTTCTATTTACTCACATTGTCTGTTGTAGGATTTATTTTGTGCAGTTTATGCAGTATATATCCAAAATTAACACAGAATTTATCAAATAGTTAGAGCCTTGCAAACCATGAGGTTTATTTGAATCTTTTTCTGGTTTCCTGCAAGATTAAAGAATTTCAGCTTGAGTCATTGAAATGAGAGAACCAGGTTAACACAGTTATATCATATTTCAGGGTCAGACTGAGTTCAGAATATAATGGTCCTATCCAAATCTAGGTTGGGATTATTTGGCATTAAATGGAACCAAGGTATTTACTAGTAGTGCCAAAAGATTCCATTTAATCCCAATAATCAGTCATGGAAGAAATTATATGGATTGTGTTGAATTGATGAAGTCCCAGAAAATCCTAATAAATCCCATTTAAAAGTACCTACTGGGACTTTCTGGGATTAAGTGGAATATTTATCCCAGAAAGTAACATAAAATCCCACTTATATTTTAAGCAGAATTATTTGAGACTTTCTGGGATTTTCCAGTTCCAAATAGTGACAGAAAATACCAATTGTTCCAACTTTTGGGATTTAATGGAATTCCATTAAATACCATATAAAATGAAGTACCACAAAATCCCAGAAAGTTCTATTCAAGCAGAATTGGAACTGGACTGAGACTTTCTAGAACATTCTAGAACATACCAATTATTTGGGATTATATGGAACAATTTTTCGCAGGGGTAATCTGTCAATTATATTACATTACATGTAATCTTCGAGTTAATTTGTCGCTATTTACATAGCTCCAGATAAGGATTGGAGGCAATTGGGTATTTACCCACCTCTTTTTGGCTTAATTGGGTATTTCAAATTTTAAATTTGGTATTTCAAGTTTTTGTATTGGGTATCAATCTGAAAGCAAATAAGCAATGGAAGCGGGCCTCGTTTCTCTTGATTTTTTTTGTTTAATTTGGTTTCACTTTCAGAAAGCACACTGGCAATATAAGTATATCTGAGATCGCTATTTTCATGCTTATTTTGAAAAACCAACGTATCTATCAAGTCATCTTTGATTCTTCGAAGCACCAATGCGGTATTAGGGTTAGTTACGATATGATATTATTCAATTGCTCTGGGACTTTTTCGCCCACGTTACGCCATTGTTACTGTAAAGCGAGACAAATGTCGTAATCGTGTAAATATTGGGTAAAGCTAAACAGCGCCAAGAATGTTCCTGGACTGGTTTACAATTTGATAAACTAGATTCGGCGCCACGTCATCTATAAATTTGTACACAACAACAGCTTGAGATGCATTGTCTTTGCGCAGGCACGATACTAAAGAATCAGTATGCGATAGTCATGCCACCTAACGGTTAGATATTGGCTTGAGATGCGAAAAACGACAATCGGAAACTGAATACTATAGCGTCATACGCTACGAAAAAGTTCAGAATTGAGTATCAAGGATTTTTATTGCGTTTTTGTACGCACAGAAATGAATTTAATTGCGTTTTCACGTTCACGAAATTGCGTAAATACACAATACGCAGCCTTATCTGGAGCTATGTATTTAGGAAGTTCCGGCCTTAGTAACATCGCTGTTTAACTAAAATTGGAAGTTTTAAGCTACTCCTTTGTCGTTATTCTAGGGTGTCTGATTTAAACATCAGCAAAGATCAAAGAAAAAAGCATTGGTCATACTACAATAAGAGGATAAAACACACTTTTCGGTGTATTAACGTTTGCTAAGCCGCCCTGTGATGTGTTGCAGCCTTTGCGATTCGGGCTGCAAATGTTAATATGGAAAAGATTGTTATATCTTCTTTGTTATATTCCTTCTTTTCCAGCACACCAGGCTTAAATGGCAATGAAGCCCTCTACTGTCGTGTATTAATGGGAATGAAGACCCGGTCATAAAGCAATGAGAAAGTGGTACCACTTGGAGGCTAAAAAATATAGGTCTTTAACAATCAAAGACTGCGTACATGTCCACCTTCAGCTGCAACATTTAACCCTTAATGCGCCACAAAAGCCATCTGCTTTTCTCGTCTGCTGAAGTGTTTAAGAAACCTCTATGGCAAACCGTGTGGACCCAGATCAGACTGCTCCTATAGGAGCAGTCTGTTCTGGGTCCACGCTGTTTGCTTTTATACTTAATTTGTCAGTAATGTTAGGCAGTTATTTGCAGTAGACGACTTCAGCAGACGACATTTTCAGATGCATTTTTTTTCTTGGCACTTTAAAGGTTAACGTTTGCCACGCTGTTTGCTTTTATACTTAATTTGTCAGTAATGTTAGGCAGTTATTTGCAGTAGACGACTTCAGCAGACGACATTTTCAGATGCATTTTTTTCTTGGCACTTTAAAGGTTAACGTTTGCCAAGCCGCATGTGATAATGTGTTGCAGCCTTTGCAGTTCGGGCTGCAACACGTACAGGCTTGGCAAATATAATATGCAAGAGAATGCTATATCATCATTGTTATATACCTTCCTTCCAGCACACCAGGCTTAAATGGCAATGAAGCCCTCTACTGCTTTGTATTGATGGGAATAAGCCTGCAGTCATAAAGCAATCAGAAAGTGGTACCACTTTGAGGCTAAAAATATATAGGTCTTTGACAATCAAAGACTATGTACAAGTTCACCTTCAGCTGCAACATTTAATTGTTGGTGAATCCTTGAAAAACTGCTACAATTACAGTAAAACCTGCCTTAAGGGGCCACTCAAAAATAGACAAAACAAAGATCCTATTGACAAATGGCAGCTTAATGAAGGTCGAAAGAATTGCAGAATGCTCTTCTTGGAGCATTCTGCAATACTTGTGACCTGCATTAAAGCAATAATGGGTTTTTAAAAACAATTTGGGTCTTCTTTTTTGAGTGGCCGCTAAATACAGGTTTTACTGTATTATTGTTAAAGAAAGACAAAAATGTGATAATTCATTCTATCCAAGGGTCCATGATTGGTGACCACTTTTATATGCAGCCAAAAATGTACTTTCTTGTATTGCTTATTATCCAAGTGATAATATGTTGGCCTAAAAAATCCAGGCAACAATACATTGTATACATGATACGGATCTTGCCTGTCTTACCGTTGGATTTTGGTATTAAAATCAAATTTGTTGCTAAAATAAAGAGATAAAAGACACTTGAAAGATTAAGGGATTATCATATAATCTCTGTATGGCTGGTGTATGTAACTTTATCACTGAGATCCCATGTCAATATAGACATGACATCAATCGTAGGGGAGCGCAGTGGCTCAGTGATAGAGTGCTTGACTCAAGATTGAGGGGTTGAGGGCTCAAGCCTTACAGGTGTCACTGCATTGTGTCCTTGAGCAAGACACATTAATCCTTGCTTAGTACTGGTTCAACCCAGGAAGACCTGTCCCGATATAACTGAAAAATTGTTGACTGAGACATAAAGAATCAAACAAACCTAAATCATAGTTCTAGCTACATATGTACATCACGGTTAAGAGATCTCATGACTAACATTGCGACACATGCACTCACATCCTACATCGGTTATGATGCACTGCCAGTGTATCAACTGTTGTCATGCTGTATATTTCTATGTTCTACCCTCTGCGGGGTGGACAGTTTTGGGAAAATTAATGGGTAAATCTGCCATTAGAAATAGTTGATGGAAATTGAACATGTCTTTTGTTTAAATTATTAAGCCTAAAATTTGAAATAAAAGTATAGCTTCATTTTGATCAGGATTTACTGCTTGCTATGTTTAAAAAATCCAGTTTGGACCAGCATATGATTGCAAGATATTATTCAGTGACATATTTAAATATGGCCTAGGGAAATCCCTGGGTTAAAAGAGAGACTTTATGCCTATGGATACATACATGTACATGTTCAGAAATGTACGTCTTAGTATTAGGGATTCCATTATTCCATTGCAATTTTGCACAATTTTATGTCCTATTGTGGCAATCAATTTGAGGTTGATGGTGTTTTTACAAGGGATATTGCAGCTGTGTTGGCAATCATTTCATTTTGGGGTAGTTTTGAAGGTTTTTATAGCAAATAAATGATAATGGTTAACCTGATTGAACCATTGTTGAGTGCAAAAACAACAAAAGCAAGTAGGACTATAGCTTAAGGACAGTCTGGTTTTAAGTTATTGTCTATTGAAGAAGATCAAGAAAATATTTATTATTTCTTCTTTCACTTCCTATTTTAACCCTTTCCATGCTGAATATATTTATAAGAAATTTCATATAAAGCATTCCTCATTTCAAGCCAGTTCTGCAGCACATGTTAGTTTACACATTGTAGATACATTGGCTAAACGGAAAACAGTGTGGATCCTGGTCAGCTGGCTTCTGCAGGAGCCAGCTGATCTGGATCTACACTGTTTTCTTAAACTTATACATCTGGATTCGTCAGGACAAAGGTTAATAGCTCCTGTTTGTTGCAAACACAATGAAAGCATTTTAGGTTTGTTTAATTCCTTCCATAAACATTATGATGATGTTTTGATTTTAGCTAAGGTTGTTTTTAAAGTTTATTGAGCATTTTGGTTGGATGGAAAATGGCCATACAAGCATGTACCAGAAATACTTGTGCTTTTGCAGTCGGATCAGGGCATTCATAGCAATTTAAAGATATTCTTTTACATGCATATTTTAGATCTAAGGAGGCTCATACAGGTCATATAGTGACGAAAAATTACAAATTAGACATTGACGGAATATCGGATACATGCCATTTTCACATGAAGTGAGTTTAATTGTCTAATCCTTCTCTGATGCCCAATTATTCCCTTACACCTGAGGGATACAGTGCTTATGCCATCAAGAACTATTTTGAAAAAATAGGGAGCTCAGTGGTAGAGTGCTTGGCTCGAGACCGAGGGGCCGCGGGTTCGAGCCTTACTTGAGTCACTGCATTGTGGTCCTTGAGCAAGACACATTTATCCTAGCTTAGTACTGGTTCAACCCAGGAAGACCCGTCCCTGTTCAACTGAAAGATTGTTGATGGGACGTAAAGAGTTAAATCAAACAAAACAAACAAACAAAATTTGAAGAAAAAAAAATGTAATTTTTCATGCTTTTGTTGTCGTCTGCTGACTTATTTCAAAATTAATATTTTCAAAAAGCTCTTTCAGGAACACTAGAACTATCAGAGTGTCAATTGATTTGGATCCAGATCAGGACCAACAGAACGTGGGTCCAAACAGTTTGCAAAGGTTACCAGCACATGCGAGGATCCAGAGTGATTCTTAAGAGGGGTCCATTACTTTTTGTTTTTTTCTTAGATGATGAGGGGATCCAAATACCAATAAAAGCAGGCCATCATCGGCCCGCCAGCAAAACGCCATTTAAATGGTGTTTCGCTGGCTTGCCAATGATGGCCCAACATTGAATGCTGGCTTGGTATGTGATTTTTCAGTGGATCCAGACCAGGATTGCTAAGAAACCCTATATTTTTATGATTTTTCAGGGGGGGGGGGATGTCTGGACCCCGTCCCCCCCCCCTCCCCCCCCCCCCCCCCCCCCCCCCCCCCCCTATAGGTCCGCGCATGCAGCAGACAGCAAAATACCACCAGCTGGCAACAAGTTAATAGTATCAGGGATCATTAAAGCGGGCCTAATCTGGATTCAAAATCTTTGACAAATTTTTGAAAAGTTAATTTTGATAAAAAAAAATCAGCAAAGGAATTTTCCAACATAATTTGCAAAGAGGTAAACTAGTTAATTTAGTCTCCATGGGATAAGATTGATCAAGATTTATGAAAAATTGTTAAAAAAATTATTGATAAGGATGAAAAGCTATACTATCTCTAGCAAACATCAGGCTTAAAAAATCTGCAAAACTCATCACTTTCACAAAGAATGCTATTGAAATTTTCTGGGAATTAATTATGTTATATGATGGCTTGCATCCAAGATAGTTTTTCAGGTTGATAACTCACTGACAGCAAAATTCAACAGATCTAGAAAGTATGCTAACAGGTATATTGTAAGAACCTCTAATCACTATGGCAGGTATCCAGGGTTCCAAGTTTTTTTTACCATATTTACCTTTATAAGTGGCCAATGACACGCCAGTCATATATGTAACTTCTCCTCCCCCTGACACGTTACCTTAGGGGAACAGACAAAAGCCCACTGGGACAAAAGCCCACTAGGACAAAAGCCACTGGTGGGCTTTTGTCCTAGTGGGCTTTTGTCCCAGTGGGCTTTTGTCCCAGTGGGCTTTTGCCCTAGTGGGCTTATGTCCTAGTGGGCTTGTTACCTTAGTATGTATCAGGGTTGTATGGTGGTAACAATAATTTTTCAATAGTTACAGATAAAAGTGCTCCACACTGTGGGGACCATCCAATGGAACCAGTATTGCCTCATTACCAGGGCACTCACAATGGTTTACATATTGATAATATCTGCATAATAGCACTAATCTGACACTTCAGGGGTGGGAGGAGCGAGGCTTTTCATTTACGTACCAGTATATCTATTATGCACTTTGATTCCTTCATTTGCACACAATTCTGCATATCATTTGGGAACCTTTTTCACACCTCATTAAAAAATATGAAAATGGTTAGATGAGATGCGTAGAACTTTTTGTTAAAGTGAGCGTGAAAGGATTCTTTGCCATTATTAGTTCTCTTCCCCCCTGGGGGAATACCAGCCCACGTGTCTGGAGAAAACTTGGAGTCGAATGTCACATAGTTCTCGAGTAGATTCAGCAAATTTATTGCAGTTCTTGTCGTCAGGGCAGTCTGGCATATTATCCTCTGTGAAACAATCTTTAACTTCTGTAGGGTTCCACTCTGGTTGCTTTTGTAATGAGCACCAAGCCCGATAGTTTGGATCTTCCGCCACCATGCTTGGCCCATAGGTATCTGCAGCACTTGATGGAAGCTGACTGAATAGCTATGCATTATAGCTACTTCAAAGTCTATGAGCGGTGGTAGGTTAAATGGTTAAATTACGTCTTACATAATGTCCATTGCATATCCATGTATATTGTACATTTGAAGAAAGAACTTTGAGTTACATTTAAAAGTTTCATTGCTCAGGCATTGTAGATTAAGAAAGAAAATAAAAAAAAAACAAAAAAATACAACTAAATACGCTTTTCACCTGTACTGTAAGTTACCTGTACAAGTCATTGTTTCACGGACACTAATCACTAATTGATCCTGATTGGGGTGTGAAAATAGTGTGCAATTGAAATCGCAAAAAGTGTGCAAAAGATATCGCTAATTGCAAAAAGTGCGCAAATGCAAGGCGCCTGGGAGGAGGGGGTGGGATGGGTGATAAGAGCTCATATCCCCTGGCAGAAGCCTATAATTTCTCTATGTTAAAGAAATAAGCATCTGCTCCTAGGCAGTCCCCTGGCCTTGGTGGGATGGGGGTGGGGTGGGGGGATAGGCAAATACATTTGCACTAATTCTACTGCTAAGTATAAAATGAAAGCATGTATTTTTGCAAGCAGAGTGGAAAACAGTATGGGTCCTGATCAGCTAACTGATCTGGATCTACACTGTTTCCAAATTTGGATTTAGCATGTTGAAGATTTAAATTGTCTGAAAAACACCTGGGGTGTGCATTATGGTGCATACTGCATTTTTCTTCTCTTTTTCCAAATTCCTGCAAAATCTGGTTATCAAGAGAAAGATGTGGAAATTATTTTAGGATACAAATTGTCAGCTTCAATAATTCAAGATTCTCCCACTAATGCATCTGTTTTATAAAAGAGGAGAAATAACATTTCCAAGGTAAATTCCTGTTAGTCATAAGTTCATAACACCTGGCAATCATTCACAAACTTGATCGAGTGCAATGATGAACCCTGTAAATCCCCATGAGGATGGTGCATGCTTTTAAATTGTTCCATTTTTTATGCCCCCCACCTAAAGCACGCCTACCAATGATCAAATTCTTAACAGCCGGTTCAATAAGGAAAACAATTTGATGGACATTTGGTTCGGCATCGTAAGTCGTAAAAAGGTAATTTTTTACATTTTGGATTAAAATATAAAAACATGAGACAGTCATTGAAAAATCCAAGAATGTCAATGATATCTAAGTTTCTGAGTATTTTCCAGACCACAATAACTTTGTGCATATTTGCTGAATCACTTTTCACGTGGTGAAGGGGTGTCAAGCAGCTGCTCAAAACACATATAAATTGAGGCAAAGATTGTGATTTACTCTGTGTTGGTGCCTTGATAGAAGTTTGATGTGTCATTATTTACAAGTCATATGTGTGATGACCCCTTTTGGCGGACAAAGCAGCACAAGGGATAAATCATTGGGCAAACTGTCTAAAAGTCATGGTTAGGCATCAGATCTATATAAATGATAGGGACATTTTCAAACACCAGTCCTCTTTGTAGACATTCAAAGTTTTATATGCTGGTCTTTCTTATCAAAACTAACCAGCATTTCAGTTCTAAGTTGTAAATTCACTGCATTTTAGGACAAAATAGATATTTCCCCTTAAATCATGCTGTAGAAAGTTGCTATCCACAGTTTTCCATATTGTACAAAGATTTTGGATAAATATTTTAGCATCTGAAAAACTTAGAACTTAATAATTAAGTGTACTTTTGAGAATTTGTAATCCGAGCAAGGATAGAAGTTCTCTAGGAGGATGATTATAAAGACTTAGATGGAATTTAGGCCGAGAAATTTGATTACACTAATAAATGTGCCATTTGCTCCCTGTCACACCAGACACCAGACAGATTGAGGTATTGTTCAGGTGAATGTTTGCAAATATAATTCAACATCTAAATTAATTCTATGTGACAACAACAGCAGAAACACATTAAAGTCATAAAATATATTGGCTTTAGTGAATACTAAGTGGTTTAGTTTTATTTGCCTTAGAAATGTGGAACATTAAAATTTTGATTGATAAGGATCTTGTTTCAGAATGATATCAGTTTACTATATTAATTACCTCAAGATAAACTTACATACAGTAGAACCTGTGTAAAACGGCCACTCGAAAATAGACAAAACAAAGATAAAACTGACATAAATCCGCAGCTATACAAGTACAGTAAAACATGTGTAAAACGGCCACTCAAAAATTGACAAAACAAAGATCTTAGTGACAAGTGGTAGCTTAATGAAGGTCGAAAGTTGGAGCATTCTGCAATATACTTTTGACCATTGATCTTGAAAAAACAAATTTCTGTCTTTTTGAGAGTGGCCGTTTTACACAGGTTTTACTGTACATGGAAAAGTAACGATGAGGAAAACTAGAATTGTAAAACCTGTGTAAAACGGCCAATCAAAAATAGACAAAACAAAGATTTTAGTGACAAATGGTAGCTTCAATGAAGGTCGAAAGTATTGCAGAATGCTCCCCTTGGAGCATTCTGCAATACTTTTGACCTGCATTAAGTGGTATTTGGTCTTGAAAAACATTTTTTGGTCTTTTTGAGAGTGGCCGTTTTACGCAGGTTTTATTGTATTAAAATTAGACAAAACAAAGATCTTAGTGACAAATGGTAGCTTAATGAAGGTCAAAAGTATTGCAGAATGCTTTTGACCTTCATTAAGTGATAATTGATCATAAAAACCAAGTTTTGGTCTTTTTGAGAGTGGCCGTTTTACACTGGTTTTACTGTATTATATATAAAATTAGACAAAACAAAGATCTTAGTGACAAATGGTAGCTTAATGAAGGTTGAAAGTATCACAGAATGCTGGAGCATTCTGCAATACTTTTGACCTGCATTTAGTGATAATTGGTCTTGAAAACCATTTTTTTGGTCTTTTGAGAGTGGCCGTTTTACACAGGTTTTACTGTACTAGGGCTTATCACAAGAAAACCTGTCTTTGGGATTTCTGACCAAGAGACTCCTTGGCTAGAATATTGAAAATTTGCATGTTGTCACAAGTTAAACTATTTTCTAACACACCTGTATAGCTAATGGTTAAATTAAGTGATTTATCGGTTGATAAATCACTGCACGGACTGGGCACGGACCGGCGTGACTTCATTTGGTCGCCAGTTTGATTTTCATTACTTCATTTTCACATACTGCAGTGTAATGTTGACAATAGACAGTGTAACGTCGTATTTACAACTATTAGACATTCAAAACGTACGTAAAAATACGTGTTTAAGCCAAAATAAGAGTTGTGGGAAATTATGAAAGTCTGTTCAAGACCGCCGAATAGTTATAGACTATGAAGGATTTGTTCATATTTTTAATCTTTTTGTGTGTTTGAAACGAAATAAATTCGCACTGGCAGTAATTTGTTGCTTAATATATCACTGTCTGTTGGTCAGTCGAAAGTGGATAAATCATTCATGCTTCACGCTCATGATTTATTCACATTAACAACTGATCTCCAGCCAGTGATATATTAAGCAACAAATCACTGCTAGCGGGAATCTATTTCTTATATACTGTCCTGAGAGCAAATAACAAATCAGACTGTGTAGGTGCTCTCTTGAGTTGTGACGGTTGTCTGCTTAATTGTCTGCTTTTGTATTTTGGAAACCATGTATACTAGTGTATACTCAAATCAGGCTCCTTATCAGTTCTTGTTGACCCACGCACACTGTATGGATTTAAGCTAAAGCCAACCCCCCCCCCCCCCCCCCCCCAGTCGGATCAACTTCATCATTAATATTTTCAGTTGATAGTTACTGAGTGAGACATTGACAGTCTATAACTGATCTCAAGAAACTGTATGATGTACGCAGGCTGGTCTGCTCCTTTGTTGTTCGCAAACCCCCGAAGACAGATTTTCTCGCATCAAAGCCCATATGCATTTCTTCAAACACACTTTTAATTTTCTTCTATTTACTCAATATACAATATTTACATTTTCAATGTAAGCCTTTAATGAATCTTTAGAGTTTTGCAACAGTTCATAGCCTCATGAACTACACAAAATTTGATTGACATCTGCCAAGCTTACTTGCCCGTGCAATTCGCTTCGAACATCGAATTCATTCTCTAGATCTGACACTGGTGTTGTGATTGACAGCGAGCCACACCTGAGTTACACGTGCAAAACAAGCTTCTTGTTTGCTCCATTGGCTGACCGTGTTCACACTGGCTGTTCCGCTTTTTCGTTTTGCACTCCAATAAAACCATTAATAAGATTAAATATTAAATACAAATTTGTTTTATCTTCTGAATCATAAATAATTTCTATATATTAGTTATTTATAATTATAAATAAAATGTAAATACATGTGTATAAGCAATAAATTCAATTTTTGGAAGGTTCATGGAATCATGAATACCTTGGGTCTCTTGCAAAGTTAACGTGAAGGAAAGCAAGGTAGCACATATGCACACATTTTCGTAGCTGGGAATCCAAAATGCCCTTTGACATGACAGACTAGAAAATAAATAGAGGTAGCCCATAAATGACACAGCCCAGATTTATTGCTGTTGTAAAAATTCAATCAGTAAGGGTGAGAGAGTACTGAAGTCCATTTTTCTTTCAACAAGGTTCAATAACTTCTTTTAAGCCACTTCAATCTGTCTATTTGTAGCCTGCACATCATGAATAATTTATTCTCATTTCATTATTTCTTTCTGACAACTTCTACAATGATAGTAAATTCTTGTTTAGGGGTGACAGTCATTAACCCATAAAGCGCCATCTATAATTTTCAGCAGACGACAATTTCAAATTTTGCCGCTTTTTCAAAAATAACAAATAAGGCATGATATTTCATGAGAATCGTCTGCTGGCAGACGATTCTCATGTAATATCATACCTTATTTTTGTCGAAAATTGGGAAAGGTGTCTCAAAATTTGTCGTCTGCTGCAGTCGTGATTGGGGCTTTAAGAGTTAAAATCTCTTGGTCCAGAAAAGCGAACTTTTTGTGCGTAAAATTGTTAATAATTCCTTATTCATCAGATTAAACATGTATTTTGGGTGCTCAAAAGAACCGCCTCGATGAGACGGTTCTTTTGAGTACCCACAACATACGTTTATGGTGAGAAATATCAAAATGAATATTTAATTACGCACTCTTATCTGGAGGCCTGAATAACCCCAACATAAGAGGGTAACCTGTTCACTATTCAGATAGCTAATGTTGTACTTTAAAAATTCTCCTTCAAAACATATGTTTCTTGTGGTGCACAGCATATGTTTTCATAGAGAAATAAGAGAAATACGGTATTAATCCTTTCTTTCAAATGGTATATCATGTCACTGTCTTTTTGGACTGAGATACATGTAGTTGACAGGTCAAGGTCAAATGTGACTTCCCACAACCAATTTAGGGGCAGGGAAAATGTGAGAAATTTTCAATAAGCAGAAACTGAATTTGCACAGTCAAATTTTAAAGGTTACTAAACTTTGAACTGTGAGGTTATACGAGGGTCAGTCAAAAATTACTGAGAGTTGATTCATATCTCATACGTAGGCTAACGTACACTAGTGAAATTTGACACATGCATGCAATGATCTGTCCTGCGTCATAATATACAATACACAAGACCATGCAAAGTATAGATTGTTGTTGCTTAGCAACCGAAGAATGTGTAATAACGTCATGCATTCACGCTGGAATATAGCGTTGCCATGGAAACACTTTACAAAATTTAAGTCACATCAACTTGTGCATTTGTTGCAAATACAATAAGTGAATGTATTTTGTTAAATGCAACAACTAAGATTAAGGCGTTCGAATTTAATTACATAAATAAGAGGAAAATTAACTAAATTTTTTGAAAATATCACCCCAAAATATACCCCACCCACCAGTTACGGTTCATTTTAGAGCAATATTATCAACTAAGTATCCTATCATATGACCATTTCATTGTTTTTAGTAAGAGGTTTTGACATCTGAATGTATATCTTGAATATTTCAAGGAATAAACGGTTGCCATAGCAACAAAATCTGGTCATTTAGTTAAAATTGGAATTTCTATCGATTTTGGTTGCTAGGCAACGAACATTGCATGTATTGTATTTACTATCTATTACACTTCATCAAAACATCGCTAACACATTGTTTGATACAATTGGCGAGATAAAAGGTCCGTTATTATACTGTTTTAGATTTGAAATGATTTTAAATTCATGGCTGCTTAGTCAGAAGTGTCGTCAACGCGAACGCACATCGCTGAGAGACGGTCTTCGGTTGCCTAGCAACAGCACATTGAAGATAATAAAATGTCTACTTCTATATGTAATGAAGCCAGAAGGTTCATTCTATATGTGTATAAAGTTTCAGCCAAAACTGCCAACCCAGTAAAAAGATATTAACCAACTCTCAGTTATTTTTGACTGACCCTCGCTACATTGTATTATCACTATAAACTAAGCAAAAAAGTGAGTGAGTATGATCAGGAAATACCACAATCATTCACTGCAGACCATTACCCACAGCTCCGCGAGGAAGAGCCAAAGAGCACTGACTGTGAATCAGACTGCTCCATTTGGGGAGCAGTCTCTACTCTGAGTTTAATGAATCATTAAATTGAAATTTCGCTCGTAGCAAGTTTAGATATGATACTTTCCAAAAAGTGAATAACAAAGGTGCTGATCAGTCTGCCCTAATGGGCAGGCTGGTCTGCGCCTTTGTTGTTCACAAACCCCCGAAGACAGATTTTCTCACATCAAAGCCCATATTGTCTGCTGTAGTTGTGATTGACACTCTTGGAGTTCTGCTTATATCAGAGATCTTCGATTATTAACAACAGCATTACCATAATACCCTAAAACTTATATCGTAATAATATTAAGTTATTAATGTTTTAATTTCATGATTAGGATTAATAATGGGTGGAGAACCATTATTTAATGATTTAACTTTACAACATTTAAACTTTAGTTTATAAACCATAGCGTGATTCCAGATTACTTGAATCTTCTTAATGAAAACACATTCAGACCCCCAGATAAGGGCTGTAACAGAAAATTATTTTTCTTATTTCTCAACCAAAACATAATTATGTTGTGGGTACTCAAAAGAACCGTCTCACTGAGACGTTTTTAGCACCCAAAACACATGTTTAAACTGACGGATAAGAAAATAATCGCAATTTTACGCTAATAAATGTTGCTAAACTGGCCCTATGCACATTGTCATGTAAATGCAGGTATACTCATTGAGACACTTGCAATAAGCAGCATTACAAATTTTCTCATGGAAGAATAAGAAAAATACAGTAAAACCTGTCTTAAGCTGCCACTCAAAAATAGACCAAACAAAGGTCTTAAAGACAAATGGTAGCTTAATGAAGGGCGAAAGTATTGCAGAATGCTCTCTTGGAACATTCTGCAATACTTTTGACCTTCATTAAGCGAAAATCGGTCTTGAAAACCAATATACGGTCTTCTTTGGAGTGGCCGCTTAAGACAGGTTTTACTGTAAGGCCATTGTGGTTATAGAATGGTCTTATTCAGTAATAAACTTAGCTACATGTATTGCTGAAGTGTTTGAAAAACTTTGTCTGTTTTGTCGCTATTCATAAAAATTTAATAGTTTTATGAGATTATTGCTTTACAGACATTTGCTCTCCTAAATGGGTGGTGTAGCATGTGCATTCTTCTCAGCTGCATTATAAACTAAATGGGCCACAAATGAGATACAGTAAAACCTGTGTAAAACGGCCACTCTCAAACAGACCAAAAATTGGTTTTCAAGACCAATTGGTCAAAAGTATTGCAGAATGCTCCATTATTAAGATCTTTGTTTTATCTATTTTTGAATGACCATTTTACACCGGTTTTACTGTATTCTTGAAGGGCCTTAAAACTCAGACTGATCAAGAAACAGTAATCGACCTAGTATTTTGTTGTAAATCCAGACACCCGAGTCCTTGTGTTTTGCTATTTTGTTTTAAAATATTATGACAGACATTCCTTAGCACATTTTCAGTGTTAGGCTATTTTATTGTTTTAACGGACATTCCCTTGCAGGTTTTCAGGGCTTCGCTACTTTGTTATTAAGCCTGACATTCCTTTGTATGTTTTCAGGATTTGGCTATTTCGTTGTAACGCCAGACACTTTCCGTTTACATGCCGAGGACCAGTTAGCTACAACATGGAATACAGCCTGGACTCACCTTCACCCAATGTATATACCAGCAGCCTTCAGTCAGCCACAAAAAGCACCAATGAGATCCATTTCCTGTCAGGTTGATGTCGTGGAAGAGAAGAAACCTGCTATTGGTCAGAATGAGTCAGGTGACCTGACAGAAATTGGACTTCCAAACACATGTAGTAATGCAATACAAGTAGGTATATCAACACCAGACCAGAAACCCCTTAACGGATACTTTGACAAACAGTGAAGATCCAGATGAAATACCGCATTTCTTCAGAATCTGCACTGTTTGCTGCGACAAAATCAATCTTTAGAGAAAGAAATAAAAATTGTGGAAATTATAACCAGTGTCCCATCAATATATACAATGGACCATCCTAATGTTATTCTAATGCACTTGCTTATTTAACGTGACGTCTGATTGGATAACGTCAAAAAATATGCAATATACAGTCAGAAATAGTTTGACGTCATTAATAATGTCACATTTCGTTGCCTGTCGTGCGTTTTTTTAAGATTCAAATGCTCCAATTTGAGCCGAGACTGCAGAAGCACATTAGAATGGGGATAACCATATTCAAAACTTTCATTTGGGGAGATATATCGCCTGATATACGGTTGGAAATCACGTTTTACGGCTCCGCTCTCCAGTTGCAGTAAAACTGAATTTGTGATCGTATATCCGACGATATACCTCCCCAAATGAAAATTTTGAATACAGTTATCCCCTAATTGTATGTTGCTCTTTGGCAATTTCCATTAGTTCAAGAAGGGTTAACACTGTCTGCTGTTCTAATGCACTTGCTATTGTAACACGACATCTGATGGGATAATGCTAGAAATTTCTGTCTGAAATAGTTTGACGTCATAATTACGTCATATCTTTATTGGATGACAGATGGCTTTGAACATTCCAATTTGAGAAGAAATCAAGATTTTAACCCTTTAAGTTCCAATCATGACTGCAGCAGACGACAAATTTTGTGACATAAAACCAGACTACTGAATGGTGCCTTCGCGGCTGTTTAATCTGTTTCAAAACAGCTTTTCAAATTGCATGAAAGGTGCATGAAAGGGGTGAGCTAGAGATACAATCAACCAAAAAATACCTTTACTGTAGTTTGTAAGGCATGCAGAGGGATGGCCCTACCAGACCCTCTGTATGTCAGATGACGGGGAGAATAAAGTGTAAAAAAAAAAAAAAAAAAAAAAAAAATTATGACATCTTAAATTTCCCAATTTTTGACAAAAATAAGGTATGATATTACATGGGAATTGTTTGCCAGCAGATGATTCTCGTGAAATATCATGCCTTATTTGTGATTTTTGAAAAAATAGCAAAATTTGAAATTGTCGTCTGTGGCGCTTTAAAGCTGCATACTCTGTAACTATGAACGTTTTTCGAAAAAAATATTTTCTTTTTAAATCATTTGCAAAAGTAGAATAAAGTTATGTTGGCACAATAAATCTTATTTCTACAGTTGAAAACTGCATGAAAAAGTGAATTATCTTATAAAAACAGGTGTATTTTCTCTTGTTTGTAATTATTTGCGTCCCTCCAATAATTCTAGACAGTTAACTTTTAACATAAATGCTGTTGTTTTGGCACTAATAATTTATTAATTATTACGAAAAAGGTAAAATGTACTACTGAATTTTAGTATTTTTACTGTGTTCTTGAAAAATAGAAACATTATTTTTAAAATGAAAATATCAAAAGTTACAGATTATGCAGCTTTAAGGGTTAATGGTAAACAAGTGCAGTAGTACACTAGAATGCAACTGTACATCTTGGGATGTAAATTGTTGGATATACGGTCGGAACTCATGTTTTACATCTACGCTCACATACGCCATCAGTAAAACTAAGTTTCAGACTGTATAACCGATGATATGCCTCTCCAAATGAAAATTTTGTATACAGTTATCCCCTTAGTGACCACTTGTTATCATAGATCTGCTGGTGACCACTTGTTTTCATTGGCTGATAACCCATCATAACCTCCAAACTGTTTGGCACTGAAAGAACTTTTTGAATTTTTGGGGAAAAAATAGGCTAAGTTTTTGCATGCTTGATGTGGGTTATTTTACATGCTTTTTGTCATCTGCAGCATTTGATTTAGATTGCATGGCTTAAAAATTCCTCCCAGTATCCAAATAGAGTGTCAAACAGTTTTGATCCAGATCAGGCCTGATATTTTGTAATGCCTGATCTTTAAATTTGCTAAGGTTATCCCCAGAGAAAGACTGGTTAATTACTGACCACATCTAGTAGGATCAGATGCTGCATTAATTTATTTCTGATCACCTAAGAGCTTCTGGCCAGATGTGGTCTAGTCCAAACTGAGTGTCCAAAATACAGAGGTTAGCTTTAATGTTGTGTTGGGGAATAGACTTTAAAACTGTAGCATGAGTGAATTAATATTCACACCTGGCTGACAGCACCATGTGGTAATAATTCAAGTTGATTTAAGTAAAATATTTCGGTTGGAGCATAGCCAGTTTGGGAAACTGTACTTTATTAAACCATATTTCAACCCAGTAGATCAAGGGAAACAAATCATACATTATTTTTTCGGTTCTGCTGCCAATGGTTTTGAATAAAACTATAGATTCAGAACCTTGAAAAGAAAACAGTGTTGATCCTTAGCAGATGTCTAAGAAGCTAGCTGATCTTGATCTGGTATTGTACACGCTCATTAGCTCAACCACTGGTTAAATATGAAAAACAGTTGCCCTAGGAAGAGAATAGAAGAATCCGAAAATTCCTATATTTTTGGTTTAAATATGAGGTCAGAAAGTTTTGTCAGATTGACTTTTCATGTAATGAAAGCAGACCTTAGAAAATAATTTTCTTATTTCTCAACCAAAACATATGTTGTGGGTACTCAAATGAACCGTCTCAATGAGACGGTTCTTTTGAGCCCCCAAAACATATGTTTAAACTGAAAATATTAAAAATTTTACGCTCAAATTTTGTTTATCTAAACCTATGACTGAATGTGTACCAGAATCTGAAAGGAATGTGTTGACATAACGCGAAAAGTAATGATGACTTTCCGAGCTTGTATTTATACCACAATTGCTCAAAAGCATTGAGACGGTTCTTAAAGTACCCACAATATGTGTTTTGGTTGAAAAATAAGAAAATTAATCTCAAACTACACACTCTGTAGTAATCTAGACTAAGAGGCCTGTTTGGCTATGTAGTTCAGATACTGACATAAAAGGGGAGCGCAGTGGTAAAGTGCTTGACTCGAGATTGAGGGGCCGCGGGTTTGAGCCTCACCGGCGTCACTGCGTTGTGACCTTTAGCAAGACACATTAATCCTAGCTTAGTACTGGTTCAACATAGGAAGAACCGTCCCTACATAACTGAAAGATTGTTGACTGGTACGTAAAGAATCAAATCAAACAAACAATAACTGACTTAAAAATGTGTACCTCAGGTTGACCTGCCACCACCCCGACTACAGCGCAGCATGAGTTTGAGTGTGAGACGACCCCGTGAACGAGATAAGAAGGATGATCTGTCAGATGGTGGACTTAAAAGAAGTTCCTCTGTGAAGGGAAGGTCAGAGACAAAGGGAGATGTCATTACTAGAGATCCAGAGGAGAAAAAGGAACAAAAAGCTGACAAACAGAAAGGTGAGATAACTAACAACAAAAGTCGTCTGCTTTTCTCGTCTGCTGAAATGTTTAAGAAGTCTTTATGGCAAACAGTGTGAACCCAGATCAGACTGCTCCTATAGGAGCAGTCTGTTCTGGGTCCACGCTGTTTGCTTCTATACTTAATTTGTCAGTAATGCTAGGCAATTATTTGCAACAGACAACATTTTCAGATGCATTTTTTTCGTGGCGCTTTAAGGGCTAATATCATAGGTCAAGATAAGCATAGGTTTAGATAGACAAAATTTTGAGCGTAAAATTGCAAATATTTTCTTACCCATCAGTTTTAACATGTTTTGTTTGGTTTGATTTGATTATGTCCCAGTCAACAATCTTTCAGTTACATTGGGACAGGTCTTCCTGGGTTGAATCAGTACTAAGCTTGGATTAGTGTGTCTTGCTCAAGGACACAACGCAGTTACGCCAGTGAGGCTCGAACCCGCGGCCTTTCAGTATCGAGTCAAGCACTCAACCACTGAGCCACTGGGCATCCAAACATATGTCATTGATAACCTTTGCAAACAGTTTGGACCTGTATCAGGCCCTACAAAACGTTGGGCCTGATCTGGATCCAAACTGTTTGACACTCTGATGATCTGATCATGATATTTATGAAAGAATTGTTTTGAAAAAGATTATTTAAAAAGATCAGCAGACAGCAATGAACCATTTATAATCCCAGAATTTGTATTCTGTATATTTATCTGCAGTTGAGAAGACGTCCCTGTTTGCCAAGCTGTTTGGTCGTAACAAGAAGAAAGTGCCCCCTACACCACCACAACCTCCACCTAAACCAGCAGTAGAATATGCAACATTCTCAGCTCAGTTCCCACCACCTGAGTGGACCTGGTACCAGCAACAGCTAGAAAAACACATCAGAACAGAGAGCTGGGTCCAGCAACAGGTGGTGAAGTCTGGTACCTGGCACCACTTTCAAAACATACAGCAAGACATTCAGGTTGATGGACATGCACAATCAGAGAGAGGAACCATGCCTGCTGGTTCCTATCAAGCAGCCATGAAGCAGGATATCAGAGATTTAGACGGTGATAAAATTAAAAAAGAACTTAAGAGACACTCAAGTAGATCTAAGGGAAGGCACAAAGAGAAACCTGCCATGGTTATCGCTAACAGACAAAGAGACAGACTTGCATCAGATACTATCGTAACCAATGTTCCTGTGAGTACTAGTACTGGTACGGAAAATCCAGGTCCTAGACTAAGGTTAAGTTCTCTTCCTACACGTCTTTCTCCGCCCGGTGCTGCTAACCTGCCACATTCTGATGATATTCATCCGATGTTCAACTCTACCCCAAGGTACATGAGCTCATACCAGAATCAGTATGACTTTATTGATAATACTGTCAATCAGATTCAGGACAGCACTGTTGTTGATCCTTGTATCACTGGTAAAAGAAATTCTGCTAGAAAGTCTCATAGATCAAAAAGACGTTCCCATCAGGAATATCCGTCTGGCTTTAATCCTGTTAGCCAAAATGAAGACGTGACCTGTGAATATCGGGGTAGATTACCAAAGAAAAATTCAGCAATTGGTATGTCTAGGGATAGTGGTGTTAACTGTGTAGGTTTAGAGACTGGACATAATGAAGTCAGAGACCATAAACCGAGGGCACCGAAGCCCACTTATTATAAAGAGACCGAAGTGGATCATGATCCGGCAGTTAGGAATTTTCAGGATCAGTTTAGTAGTGATCAAATCAATTCTTGCCAGGAGAGGCATATTTATGCAAACGTTCAAATTGCCAATCCCGCTAGTCATAGTTCATCAAGACGAGTTTCAGAAAAACCTGCGCGTTCAGAGAAGGAAAAGCAACGAAGGTCCGCCTCATACAGATATTATAAATCTGACAAGAGGAAGCAAAATCAAAATCCGATAGTAGAGAGATTAAATTTAGAGAGTCATATTGACTCATGTGCAACTGAACTTCATAAATTGTGTACCGAGACAAGTGAAAAAATGCAATCGAAACCGGTTTCTAGTCAAGAAAAAGGGTCACATGATAGTGCTGTAGAGGGAACCTGTAGCAGTGAACATAGTCTCGGAACTGTCATTGACGCTATTGCACTCAGAAGGGACAAAACTCCACAGAGTTTTGTCCCTTCTGAGCGCAATGGCGTAACCACTAAAGCTATAAAGCACAAACAGGTTGATAACCTTATCACGGAAAGTCAGCATTCTTTTGGCGACAGTGGTTTCAGTTCTCCAAGAGTTTCTGAAATGTCTAGTGATTCAAAAAAGAGTGATGGTAGCTCTAAAAAGAATGAAATTAAGACTAAAATCTACGAGAAAATATCTAAGTCAGAACATCAGTCTAAAGCAAATAAACATGATTCTAAGAGAAGTAATAGTGATACTAATTTAAGAGGGAGTGAGAGTGGTAAAAATGACAGCAATTTGCTGCGAGAAAAGCAAAGTTTAATGTGCAATAATATTAAAAATGCCAAAACTCTGAACAATTCTGTGAGTGATCTGGACACCTATTCAAGTGACGCTGTCTTTGGAACGATAACTCCAGATGCTTTGTATGAGAATGTTAAACTGGATCATGCAGAAGTTCTGAATAACATGCAATATCTTCATAAGGAAATCACTGTCTCTTCCCAGAACCTAAATAAACCTCAGCCGGATGTAACTGCCGAGGCAGTAGAAACAATCGACATTAAGAAGCCAGTGATAGGAAAGTTTAAGTTGGAAGGAGATTTTCACGTTGTAGGGGTTGTTTAACAGGGTTAGCACAAGCTTGAAAAGTACTTGAATTTAGAGAGCTTTCTTGAAAAGTCTTTGAAAATAAAATAAGCCTTGAAAAGTACTGGGAAATGGCACAAAGGCCTTTAAATGTCCTTGAATTCTTCTATTTTCTGTAGGAATTAACACTGATAATAGAGATGTAAATCAGATAAAATTGTTATGCCTTTATTTGGTGCAGCAAATGCTGCACAAATAAAGGCACAACAATTTTATACTTATTTTCTAGTACTAATTTCTCCATTATCTCAGTCTAGCATTTCTGAAAGAGAATTTGAACACTTAAATCAAGATTTTTCATAAACTTTAAGTCCTTGAAAACTGTAGGATAGTCTTTAGAAGTCCTTTAAAAGGCCTTGAATTTTACTCAAACTTGCCTGTATGAACCCTGTTTAAACATAAAGCAAATTGAATTTTTATAGACTCAGCATCGAAGATCAGGGGCATATTGTTTTTGGTCCCTATGCAATCCAACAAAATGCCTAACAAGTTTAAAAATAATAGATTATACCGCTACATGTATTACTATGGCATTGTTTTTTGGCTAAGTGTTGTCATTTTACAGGTTGAATATATAGTTTTATTATTGCAATGAAATGTGCTTATCTTCAATAAAGGGAGATCAATGATTCATGGGAAACAACTTCTGAATATGGTTGTTCTTTATTTCTTTTAAAAGCTTTTGATAAATGCTCTAAAAATTCGAACACTTTTCTCTTTCTGTTCTCAAATGATGGTAGTCAGGGCTGGAATTCACAAATTGCTTGTCAGAATAACAAACAGGGAAGACCCTGATCAGACTGCTTCTTCAGAAGCAGTCTGATCCTGGTCTGCCCTGTTTGTCTAGGTCTTTTTGGCAGGCAACTAGTGTTCGAAATTTTAGAACATTTACCGTAAATGCTCTAAAATTTTGAACAGTTTTTCTGTTACTGTGTTAAACTAAATTTTTGGCTCTGTACCTGAAATTTTTGTCATATTAACGAACAGTGAAGACCCTGATCTGACTGCTCCTTGAGCAGTCTGATCTGGGTCTGCTCTGTTTGTCTAGGCTCCAGGCTGTTTTGCCGAGGAAATAAGTTTTGAAATTTTAGAGCATTTAGTGTATTTGTTTTAAATCAGTCTGTTTTTAATGTTCAACATACTACACACGATTGTTAGCATGCAAAAATGTTTAAAATAAAAGTATGGCTTGATATAACATGTACGAGGAGCATTCAAAAAGTTCCAGGACTACTCCCATAACTTAAATGTCTCTTGTCGGATACAAACAAAATTATGCATCGTAAAAGATGAACACTCCCCCTATAACTGGGTGAAAAATCATAATAAATATTGAATTTATACTGACTCTATGATATGCAAATAAAGTTAGGATGGTACAGGCGCACAGAGCACTTTGGAACGTCATTCTGACGTTGTCGGTTAATTAGCTTTACGCTTACCTATGACTGGTTAGCATATGCGGAACACATCAGGCATAAACCTTGTTAATTTCTAGCTGTGTAGTCAAAATATCATGCACATTGCCAAGTGATAGTCCCGTTATATTGGCTATATCTCTAACTGAACGTCGCTATTCCTCCCAAAACGTGTCCTGAACACTCTTAGCGCCATCAGAACTAAGGGGTCTCCCAGGCCGTAAATCATCACTGATACCCACCCTACCATCCCAGAATCGCTTGTGCCAGTCAAACACGATCGTCCTGGATCACTTTTTCACAATATCATTACTACTGAAAAATTTCCATGTTTCTGTGGCGTTATACCACTATTAGCACAGAACTTAATCACAGCTTGCTGTTTCGTTAGCGTACATTTTTCATCACTGCTGCAGGTAGCCATTTCGAATAAAACTTGCACTGTGAAAGAACGTTTTTTATTATGATGTCAGTTTTTTCCATGCACATTGAACATTCGTAAATGTGACTTCATACATTGTTTCACAATAATAGCGTGTCACACTGGATAATTACTGAGTATTGAGCAATTGTCAAAAATGTCAAAGTTTCAAAGTGCTCAGTGCATCAATTTCTCTGTTAATATTTCGTGTTAAATTAAAAAAATATGGACGTAGTATGATACAAAAATGCATAAATAAATCAGAAATGACTTGAAAACATGCTGTTGAAATATCAGGAGGAAAAGATGTCAACTTTTTTAGTTATCCACACAGTCCGGGAATTTTTTGAATGAACCTCGTATGTATGCCATGCAGACATCCACACAGTGCATAATGTGGAGACAGTATTTATCTGTTGTAACTGCTCACATAAATTTGAAATCTTTACTTGAAAATTATTGATACAATTCAGTCCCTTTATAATACTAGGTTTGGGATATAGTAATGGACAGTGTTATAAGTGAACTCTGTTATAAGGGGACAATTTTACAAAGGAATTATAGGTCATTTTCCTATAATCACGCTAGAGAACCACTGTATTCGAACAGTGCAGTCATCGCATGGTGGTTGCACTCTACGAGTGCACAAAATAGTGTACCTAGCTGTTTATAAAGGTAATTATTTTGGTCAGTTTTTTACATCTGAAAATATTCATCGCAAATTATTATCACTTATAGATCCAGCTGTGTGTCTGCTTAACAAAATATTTGTGGGTTAATATTTGTCGCTACAGCGCTGTAGTTATGCCAAAAAATGTGATTTTTTCCTGAAAAAGAGGACAAAAGAAGGTTTTGCTGATGTTCTGGAATTTATGTTTACTTTGGCTAAAATGCAAGATAACAGCTCTTTAATGTGAAAAATGTTCGGAATCTGAGGCTGGAGCATTTTGAAAGTTATTCAAGCTTTTCATACCATAGTTCTGTATATTGGGTGTTCTGGCCAAGTGTTTGGGTCGTTGACTGATTCATATTGATTTTATTTAGACACTCGACTAATTTTGCTCCCCTTATTATGTTCTATGTCGTTAATTTCTCCCAATTTCGATGTTAAGTCGATCACTTTTTTCCAAATTTAACCCAGGGGCCTTTTCCCAAAATTGCTGGAAAAAGCCCTGCAATTTCCATATAAACTAATATTTTTGGCAAAATCAGAAAGAGTTAACTGCAAAAACAAATTACTGTCTATGATCGTTATCTGTAATTTTTTGAGTGTGGACTAGATCATGTGATATGTGATCTCATAATTTACTTATAATTATGTGCTACAAGTCAGTGGTTGGGCAAGGCTAAGTGTGAACTGTATTGAGACAAAAAATGGAAAATCTCTTCATAAAAGTAGGAAATTAGAAGAATTTTAAGTGATCAGGCACTATCTGTTTGCTTTCTTCTGCATTTAATTGTGTACTTTGATTAGGCTGGATTAGAAATATTGCATGAAATGATTTTTATTGCAGACCAGCTGCCGTTAAAATGACATTTCTAAGCATATTATACACTTATTATACAGGCCTCTAAACTCCAGCTGATAAGTTTTTAGACCTAATTTTTCGCAATACCTTTTTTATCTTCAATTTTAGCAAAATGTGTCAGCGATGAAAAGTATTCAGGAACATGTCCGCCAACTTTTCCAAATGGTTCCAGCATCCTAGATGCTGCAGGTTCTTCTGTGCTTAGATGCACTCTTTGAACATTTTAAGCAAAGCGCAAATAAACTAAGTCCAAGATGTCAGTCAAAAAGTTACATAGCACCGCCTTAATTCAACTACTAAAGCGATGGATGGCTTGTTCAAATATAATAGAAATCGCGCCTGATTCGCTCATGCGTTCAACTAGTAGGGTCATCTCAAAACCGTTCATTTCATAGCACGTGCATAAGAGAAAAAATGCACGTCATGCGATAACCTAGCCTTTGTTCCTACAAATGAGCCTGCTTTAAGTTGATTCTGCATATGCACGGTAAATTCTGAGTATGTTAACGGCAGTTTTATGTTATGTACAGCCTTTGAAGAACGGAATATGCACCCCTTCCGAATATTTTTTGAAACTACCCCTTTCTACCACGCCTATACGAACTATACCTGTCATTAAAAGACTTAGAAATTTAGGACGATTTCAATTTATTGCAAAATCTTCATCTATATACACAAAAATCTGTTTGTGCCACAAGCACAAGACCTTTTGGGGAAGTTGGCGGAAATTCTCCACTACAACTTTCATCGCAAACACATTTTGCTAAAATTGAAGATAAAAAAGTTATTGCGAAAAATTAGGTCTAAAAACTTATCAGCTGGAGTTTAATTAAAAGTACGTAATTAAAAAAATATTTTTCTTATTTCTCAACCAAAACATATGTTATGGGTACTCAAAAGAACCGCCTCAATGAAACAGTTCTTTTGAGCACACAAAACACATGTTTAATCTGAAGGATAAGAAAATATTCACAAATTTACGCTAGGGAGCACAGTGGCTTAGTGGTAGAGTGCTTGACTCGAGACTGAGGGGCCGCGGGTTCGAGGGTCACAGGTGTCACTACGTTGCTTGTGGTCCTTGAGCAAGACACATTTATCCTAGCTTAGTACTGGTTCAACCCAGGAAGACCCGTCACTGTTTAACTGAAAGATTGTTGATGGGACGTAAAGAATCAAATCAAAAAAACAAATTTATGCTCAAAATTTTGTTTATCTGGACATATGAGTTGAAATGAATACTTTGTCCCATCACTTTCTGAAAATAGTATTTCTTCTATGTCCTGCCCTGACTTGTGTTCTGTTTTATGTACATTTGTAATATATTGTTAAGCTTATTTATTGTTGACGTGTATATAGTGGAAGCTGAGCTTATTTTAAAAGGCTATTTTAGATAGAATATGGAATATTTTCATTAAATTATGGTCTTTCTGAATGAAATAGTCTGGCTAGTCTTTGTAGATTTTGTTTGTTTGATTCAATTCTTTACGTCTCAGTCAACAGCTATGGTCATGTCGAGATGGTCAGTACACCTAACCACACTTTTTCCTGGACAAGCTTGACTAAGTGGTTAACCAGTACTTCATCCACATGTATACTTTTGCTAATGTAGATGGGCAGATAGATTCAAGTGTACCTTTGACTTTGCCTCCACAGACTCATTATCTTGCCACATGGTGTCTTGCTCAAGGACACAACACAGTGCTGCCGATGAGGCTCGAATCAGCGATCATTGGGTTGCTGGTTCGAGCCTCACTAGAGGCACTATGTGGTGTCTCCTGTCAACAATCGTATCACAACTAATTATCATTATACAAACTCATCATCATCATTCCTTTAATTTTATCTTATAAATTTTTACTTTTTCCATTCACATCATGTTTCGATTAATACCGACTGACGCTAATGACCCACAAGGGTTGATGCGTGGTTAAGCACCAAACAAACAAACAATCACTAGAGGCACTTTGTTGTGTCCTTGAACAAGACACTTTTAATTCTGCTATGTACTGGTTTGAGTCATTCCAGGAAATGTTCCGACAT
Organism: Loripinus fragilis; assembly: GCA_964019695.1. Taxonomy (NCBI): domain Eukaryota; kingdom Metazoa; phylum Mollusca; class Bivalvia; order Lucinida; family Lucinidae; genus Loripinus; species Loripinus fragilis. The sequence goes on from OZ026516.1 coordinate 64,561,508, forward strand.
GGCTGAAAACTTGTTGATTAGGACGTAAAGAATCAAACAAACAAAAAAATCCTTGTGACACGGTTCAAATAAAACCTAGCGTAATAACCCAATAAGAAAAGTGGGTGCATAACTTTTTTAAACTTTATACAGGACTTTAGTTAAGAGTGCATAACGAAAAATTAATTCCTTATTTCTCAACCAAAACATATGTTGTGGGTACTCAGAAGAACCGTCTCAATGAGACGGTTCTTTTGAGCACCCAAAATGTGTGTTAAAATTGATGGGTAAGACAATATTTACAATTGTACGCTGAAAATTTTGTTTATCTAAACCTGTGATATACCTCCTTTGAAAACAGTATAGATTCAGAAGAGGATTGAAACCATTTTTTCATACATATGATGAATCCATATGAGCCGTGACATGTGATTTCCAACAATGTGGCATTTTGACAAGTGCAGACTCAGACGAACCTGTGCAGCATTCCGTTTAGCTTAGAAACGCCAAATGATATTCATTCAGTAGCTTAACTCTAATAGAAAATTCAAGCAACTAGCAAAGACCTTGATCAGACTGCGGGTATGCGCAGGCTGATCTGAGGCTTTGCTGGTCGCACATACCACATTGTTGGAAATCTCACGTCGTGGCTCATATTGATAAATATGAAATTGCATCATTGGATTGACTGAAAATCTGATTTTTTTAGTGTAAAACAACCTAGAATACTCTTGTGTGCAGCTCAGTTGGTAGATTGTTAGACTGGGGATCGAATGGTTGCTAGCTCGAAACTCAACTCCGGTGGAGTCACTGTGTTATGTCCTTAAGCAAGACACTAAATCTGATGCTTAGTACTAGTTCAACCCAGCATGACAGGAAAGTGTCCCAATATGACTGAAAAATTGTTGACCAGAATGTAAAGTATGAAAACAAGCAATAATACAAACTCTGTGTATGACTGGGTCTTATCGGTGGTGGATCAAGAGGGGGTTCAAGGGGTACACTCAAATCCCCTCCTTGCCCCCGTTATTAAATATCCTATGAAAAAGAAATAATTTGGTCTCAATGAGACCAAATTATTTCATTTTCATGGGATATTTAGGAAAAATGAGATAAAATCAGCAAAGGGAATCACTACGCTTTTATATATATGAACCCCTTTTCCAGAAATCCTGGATCCGTCCCTATTTATTACATTGAATATGGTACTCTTGGATTCCCTCTGAACATAATGAAGACTGAAATAGAGGAATTTGTAGTTGCATGTTAAAAATTGGACATGCAGGGCATACATTCCCATCTTTTACATCTTAAGGATAAACCAGTATGTAAAGGCTATAATGACCTGTTAACAAATGAAACACATACAACTTAATTGTAGATGACTTCAGCAAAACAACTCCATTTCTCTCCAGTTCGATTTTTAGCACATATTTTAAAATGTATTTGTTGAAAATCATTTTATTGCTTTTAAGATAAAATCAATATATAAATAGCATTTGAGTTTTAATACAAAGCTACAAAACTTATTGAAATAAACTTTTGATGCAAATGACCATCGTTTAACTTCAATTCAACTCTCACTTTAAAGGGTACCTTTCTGTGTTAGCAAAAAGCGAAGTCCAAGATCAGACAGCTTATTGAGTGATCAGGGCTTCTTCTTTTTGACTGGATGTTAGAAGCTTGGGATGAAAGAAATGTTTTTAACTAAATTGCACCAAAACTCCAAACAGTTTTAATCCTATACCATTCAGGACTAAAACAAAGTGACTTTTGGACCTATTTAGTGATATAGGGTTAGACTATGCAATTTGATTTGGACAGCTGCAAATTACAACTTGGATAACCCTGTGCATGCTGGGATTTTTTTATGATTTTTTGTCAACAGCTGATTTTTTATGCCCCCAAAGGAACTTTGGGAGGCATATAGTAATCGCACTGTCCGTCCGTCCGTCTGTCCGTCCGTCCGTCTGTCCGTCCGTCCGTCCCGCTTTCGTGTCCGGTCCATATCTCCTATATTCTTTGAGGTAGGAATTCCAAATTTGGTGTGTGGATGCATCTTGGGATGGCGGAGTGTCACGTACCATTTTTAGGTCACTGTGACCTTGACCTTGACCTCTGACCTAGTTTTTAGAATAATCGTGTCCGGAGCATATCTCTAATATTATTCGAGGTAGGAATCTAAAATTTGGTGTGTGGATGCATCTTGGGATGATGAAGTGTCACGTACCATAATTGGGTCACTGTGGCCTTGAACTTGACCTCTGACCTAGTTTCTAGAAACTGCATTGAGTCTGGTGCATATCTTCTATATTCTTTGAGGTAGGAATTCCAAATTTGGTGTGTGGATACGTCTTGGGATGGCGAAGTGTCGCATACCATTTTCGGGTCACTGTGACCTTGCCCTTGACCTCTGACCTAGTTTTTAGAATAATTGTGTCCGGAGCATATCTCTTATATTATTTGAGGTAGGAATTTCAAATTTGGTGTGTGGATGCATCTTGGGATGACGAAGTGTCGCGTACCATATTTGGATCACTGTGACCTTGAACTTGACCTCTGACCTAGTTTTTAGAAGAATCGTGTCCTTAGCATATCTCTTATATTATTTGAGGTAGGAATCTCAAATTTGGTGTGTGGATGCATCTTGGACTGACGAAGTGTCGCATACAATAATTGGGTCACTGTGATCTTGAACTTGACCTCTGACCTAGTTTCTAGAAACTGCATTGAGTCTGGTGCATATCTCCTATATTCTTTGAGATAGGAATTCCAACTTTGGTTTGTAAATGCATCTTGGGATGGCATTGTGTCACATACCATTTTAGGTCAATGTGACCTTGACCTCTGACCTAGTTTTAAGAATTATTGTGTCCCGAGCATATCTCTTATATTCTTTGAGTGAGGAATTCCAAATTTGGTGTGTGGATGCATCTTGGGATAGTGGAGTGTCATGTACCATTTTTGGGTCACTGTGACCTTGACCTCTGACCCAGTTTTAGAATAATCATGTCCATAGCATATCTCATATATTATTTGAGGTAGGAATCTCAAATTTGGTGTGTGGATGCATCTTGGACTGACGAAGTGTCGCATACCATAATTGGGTCACTGTGATCTTGGAACTTGACCTCTGACCTAGTTTCTAGAAACCGCATTTAGTCTAGTGCATATCTCCTATATTCTTTGAGATAGGAATTCCATCTTTGGTGTGTAAATACATCTTGGGATGATGGGGTGTCACATATCATTTATAAGGTCAATGTGACCTTGACCTCTGACCTAGTTTTAAGAATTATTGTGTCCCGAGCATGTCTCTTATATTCTTTGAGTGAGGAATTCCAAATTTGGGGTGTGGTTGCATCTTTGGATAGCGGAGTGTCATGTACCATTTTTGGGTCACTGTGACCTTGACCTCTGACCTAGTTTTAGAATAATCATGTCCAGAGCATATCTCTTATATTATTTGAGGTATGAATCTCAAATTTGTTGTGTGGATGCATCTTGGGATGAGGAAGTGTCGCTTACCATAATTAAGTCTCTGTGACCTTGAACTTGACCTCTGACTTAGTTTCTAGAAACTGGTGCATATCTCCTATATTCTTTGAAATAGGAATTCCAAATTTGGTATGTAAATGCATCTTGGGATGCCTGAGTGTCACAAACTATTTTTGGGTCACTGTGACCTTGACCTCTGACCTAGTTTTCAAGAATGATTGCGTCCAGAGCTATATTATTTGATGTAGGAATCCCAAATTTGGGGTGGTGATTCCTCTTGTGATGGCGGAGTGGTGCATACCATTTTGAGTCACTTTGACTTTGACATTTACTTCTTGCCTCATTTCTAGGTTTTTCGTGCTATATTACAGCTATCTTTCCTCAAATGTGTCTTATGCTAGACCAATTCCTTTGGGGGCATTCGTCACGTGTTTGTGACATTTCTTGTTTTTCAAAATCAACATATTCTGTCACGCGTGATCTGTGTACAAACAGTTTGCAAAGGTCATCAAAAGAAGTTACTGGTAGCTATAGAATTAACTATTTTCTTGCTATTAGTGAATTTTGCCATCTGCTGATGGCCTTTGCAAACTGTTTGTATCCAGATCAGGACTGTCATTCACTGACAGAATGTCACTCCTGAGCTGGATCGGAATGACACTATGATATTGTTTCTGAAAGATTTTGTTGAAAAGTTTTGAAAAAATCTGCAGTCGACAACAAAAGCTTGAAAAGAGTTAAAAGAGCAGAGTTAACACACCTTTCCCATGCTGTTAGTTGTTAGTTCATGTAGAATTGATATACAGTAAAACCTGCCTCAAGCGGCCACTCAAAACAAACACCAAATATTGGTTTTCAAGACCGATTATCGCTTAATGCAATACTTTTGACCTTCATTAAGCTACCATTTGTCATTAACACCTTTGTTTTGTCTATTTTTGAGTGGCCGCTTTAGACAGGTTTTACTGTAGTAGTTAAATCAAATGTCTCATTGAATACCACTGCCAACTAATTTATTTATACATTAAAATTCCATTTTAACCAATTCAGCATTTGCTTGTTCTTTTATTCCCATGTAATGGCCAGAAGTTTGTTTGGTTGAGTTGGGTCTTTCAAAAGCACAGAATTAGTCCAAGGCTTAATATATATATAAAGCATAGGGTTCTGTTGGAAAATTTAGTTCAAGCACAGGTTCTACTGGGGTTTTAAATAGCACAGGTTCTATTTGGGAAAATAGTTCAAACACAAGTTCTTCTGGAAAATTAGTTCAAGGCTTTGAGTGCCATGGGTTAGTATGTGGTGTATGATTGTGGTATTTCCTGATCATACTCACTTGCTTTTTTTTTGAGCACAGGTTTAAATGGAAAACATTGTTCAAAGATATCAAGAGTTTCATAAAGCTCAAATACCCCTCTTCCCTCATGGAAATTTCATGTCTAAAGTTGTCTGAATCGCCTTCTGAATATTTGCTGAAACATGTCTGAAATGGTATGAATCATACATTCATCTTCTTTGCTTCAGAAAGATTCAGAAATAAAGTTTCATAAGGGTTCCTTCCCCCTTTACAATCACGACTTATACCCCCAGTAAAGAACATGATGAAGGGGGCATGTATTGTTTATGTTGGCTATGGACTTGCTGCGCACTATGCTGTATAGACTGGCACAAGGTCATGTGTCTACTAGTCCGTATTTTACTTCAAATATTGAATAACAGTGCTCAGAATTTTATGTTGCATGAAAACAGGGTGCTTGAGCACTGGATTACTCACGGGGGAATGACTTTATAAGGTCAGTGGAAAGCATCCCGCCCAACATCCAGCTATGAATCTGATGAATCAGCAGTTTCAATAAGACTTCATGGAAAAGTAATGTTGAACAAAATAAAAGGATATAGAAACTATCATTTAAACTAACGGTAGATCAAATCTGATCAAAGACTAACAGGAAACAGATCCCTGGTGTATCCTGATCCCTGGTAGCCATTTTTTTATATGGATCAAATTGATTTAAGCAATCTTGGTATTGGGTCTATCACCTAATGACCATTTTTGCCATATTTCCAAATCGGTCCAGAAGTTTTTGACAAGAAAATTTTAATGTTTTCCCTTTATATACAGAGAAAAAACTGGCCCCGTCTCCTGGCAGTTATGTTTTTTAAACGGATATGTGGTATGGACACGGAATTCTATGGTAAATCCAATACCTTGACATTGAGCCTGTATAGCTGAGATGAATATTTGATCAAAGTTTGAGGTAAAGGAGATATGGAGCGGACACGAAATTCAAGGGTAAATCCGTATAACTGTGACCTTGAATCTGTGTAGCCGAGTCATGGGTTCTGCACATGGTCTCACTGAGATGAAATACTTGGCCAAAATTTAATATATACCCCTTTCCAGAGGTAAAGGAGATATGGAGCAGACAAGAAATTCAAGGGTAAATCCCTGAGATGAAAGTATTACAAAAGTTTAATGAAAATCCTTCCAAAGGTAATAAGACAGACATACAAAACGTTTATTCTCTTGAGTCATGTACATGACATACAAGGAATAACATACATACATGACGAGTATTGGTGGTGTTACAAAATAATGTTCAATACAGCGTTGTTGGGGAGAATGTACAGTCCACCATGGATAACTGAATCATTACAGCACATAATTACCCTGATACATGTAATCCTAATATGGGGAAATGTTATGTGATTTGATTATAACATTGTAATCTGTATCATACTTCCGAAAGTTGGGTACATACATATTGATTCGGTCTATAAAAACAGGGAGTGCTTATATTGATCTGTATATCAATACAGACAGACACAAGCATCCAGAGGTAATAAAGGAGATATTGAGCGGACATGGACTTCAAGGGCAAGTTCCATAGCCTTGATCTGTGACCAAGACCTTTCAGAAATTCAAGGTGGCCGACAAGGGTACAGATGGACAAAGGCCATTCCTATAATCCCCTCTCCGCTTCGTGGTAGGAGTTAATAAACCACATTATTATATAACCTATAAATAGACATCTTTTGATTGGTCCAGATGCCTATCTACTCGAGTCCATAAATCTACATATCATATGGGCTGCTGGTTTTTCCTATTCAATATTAGTTACTAAAAATAGACTTCATAGAAACTTTCCATAACGTGTGCTTTCAGCATGAAATATGCATGATTTGCTGTAAATACAATTCAGTGAGTGACAGCAGCATGAAATTCACAAGATTTGGTGTTTCATCATATACATGTCTGTAATTCAGACTTTGCTGTTGAATATAGTAAGCAGAACTCTGAAACAAACTAATGAACTGATGCAATAAACTTGGAATGGTCCATTGTATAATTCAATGGGTCACAGGTTTTAATTTCTAAACAATATTGTTGTTTTTTCCCTGAAGATCATTTTTGTCTTAGAAAACAGTGTAGACCCTGATGAAATGCCACATTATGCGGCATTTAATCTGGATCTTCTCTGTTAGCAGTTGTAATTACAAATAAAGTATGCATTCATTCCTCTTTTAACTGAATGAAATCAGTTAGTCATCATGTAAAAAAAAAGAAATTCAAGACTGTCCAAGACATAGTCCATAGCCAAAGTTTTGTTGTTGTTGCTTTTTTGTTTAGAGAAATTATATAATAAAACAATTGTTGACTATTGAGGCATTGGACATGATGTGATATCGACCTGAGAATACCAATATTGACCTCGGCTCCGCATTGGTCAATATTGGTACTCTCAGGTCGATATCACATCATGTCCAATGCCTCAATAGTCAATAATTGTATAGTGTTACACATAATAAAGATCAAGAAACACATATTAAGTACTTTGATTTTATTCCCATGATTACTATACATAAAATCTGTATAGGCTAAACACCACAAGAACATAAACCATACCTCCAGATAAGAGTGCATATTGTAAAACTATTTTCTTTATTTCTCATCCAAAACATATGTTGTGGTTACTCCAAAGAACTGTCTCAATGAGACGGTTCTTTTGAACACCCAAAACGCATGTTTAAATTGATGGGAAAGAAATAATTACAATTTTACGCTAATAAAATTTCCTTATCTAGATCTATGATTAACTCACACAAATTAGATTTGAAAGTAAAAATTCACAAATATCCTTAAAGCAAAACTAGAAGTACATGTGCCATTACAATGTGCAATTATTATGGTAATGTTAGCATTCCCAAATATCATGACCAATGGCGTAGCTCCCATTATGCAGTTACGCATTTGTGTAATAAAAAAGTAACATTCAAGGGAGGTCACCTAATTTGGTAAAAGTGATTTTCCATACCATAAGAAACTGCTCTAAAAGGAAAGAATTCGCTCCCTCTGGGAGCAAATTCTCACCTTAAATAAAAGTTCCCATTTCGAAAAGGGACACAATTGAAGATATCTGTTGGATCCAGTAGTCTCCCTTTGATGTACGTAACTTTTTCAGCGTTCTGGCACACCACTGATGACAGATTTTTTTCCCATTTTCAAATAATGCATATTTTCTAGTTTACACCTTAGTTTACACTTAACCCATATAAGCATAGCATTCATTCTATGTGATAGCTGCAAACAGTGCAGAATGTGGCATCTGATCAGGTACTGCACTGTTTGCTTATAGAATGTACTTTTAAAATTTGGATAAAATTGTAAGTTACTACCCAAAACCCCTTAAATTAGAAATGGATTTGTCCAATTTATAAGGGTGGGAAATTCCATTACTACATTGTATAAATGGGTTAAGAGATAATGATTGCATGCATCATGGTAATTTATGCAAACAGAGTAAACCCTGATCAGACTGATCTGGGATTATTCTGTTGGATCGGGTATATCTTTACCAAGTAATATTATGGGTAAATGATGTAAGTCGGTCATAACTTGTTTTTAATATGTGAATGGATGACGAGGGACAGAGGACAGATACCAGATAATTGCCATACTAATCCTTAAAGCGCCAATCGCAACAAAAGTTGTCTGCTTTTCTCGTCTGCTGAAATGTTTAAGAAGCCTCTATGGCAAACAGTGTGAACCTAGATCAGACTGCTCCTATAGGAGCAGTCTGTTCTGGGTTCACACTGTTTGCTTCTATACTTAATAGGTCAGTAAATGCTAGTCAATTATTTGCAGCAGACGACTTCAGCAGACAACATTTTCAGATGCATTTTTTTCTTGGCGCTTTAAGGGCTAATAACTCACAATAAGCCACGAGCCCTTGGCCTTAGGCTCAGGTAATCTGATAATGGCAGAAAGAGTTATAAGTGGACTCAAATATTTTTTTGTGAATTCCTTTGCATAAAGGCCTCTCTAAGTTCTACAGTTAACACACAACTTCACATACATCACATATAGAACATCCATTATCAGCTGTTATATAAATTAACAAAATCATTTTAATAAAATGTAAAACAAAATACATTGTTGAGCCCCTCCATACAAAATGATACCTTAACAAACACCAATACTGAATTTACATGGGTGAAAGTTCAAAATTTCTAAAATTCTGAACTTTTAAATTAAAATCTTAAAACTTGTAGCATGCCTACAAAACATTATCGATTCCAAGTTTAAATGGTCAATTGTCTTCAGATTATCTGAAAATAAGTCAGAGAAGCTATAACAATCTGAGTAATTCAGTATTTTGAGGCCAACTTTTTATGGAAAGTCCACCCCAAAATTCTGAATTCAGGAATAATCCTGAAAACTTTCACCCATGAATTTACACTAAATATTCTCTTTCTGTAAATCCAAAATTTTTGCAAGAATTTTATTTTCATAAATAGCATTTAAGACATATGTCACATTAAATTTGTGATTAGGGCATGATTTACCTACATCAGTAAAGACAGAGTGATTTCGACATTTTGCAAGAGGTTTATTTTCACGAAACTCCACATCTGCAATGTTTCGCAAAAAATAAAGCCCTTTCTGAATTTACAGTATTTTTTATTCAGAATTGGGCATATTTTTTAGTTATTTTATAATACCCTTACAAATAAAATTGTTTTGAGTGCTTTAAAAAAACAAAGCAGGACTCCAACAGTCTCCTCAGCTACAGAGAAAATCTGAAATATTACAATTTCCCGTGTAGCAAGTTTAGATATGGTACTTTCCCATGGGTGAAAGTTCAAAATTTCCAAAATCCTGAACTTTAGAAATTCAAAGCTTAAAAACTTGCAGGATGCCTACAAAAATGAATAATTTCATGTTTAAATGGTTAATTATGTTTAGATCATCTGAAAACTAATCAAAGAAGATATCAAAATCTGCCTAATTCAGCATTTTGAGGCTGACTTTCTATGGAAAGTCAGTCTCAAAATCCTGAATGCAGGATTATTAATCTTGAAAACTTTCAGCCTTGCTTTCCATAAAGTGAACAACAAAGGCACTGATCAGACTGCACAGATGCTCAGGTTGGTCTGTGTCTTTGTTGTTCACAAACCCCCGAAGACAGGTTTTCTCGCATCGAGACCCATTTAATGACCGACTCTCTTTAATTAAAACTACTGAATATTCAAAGTAGTATCTCTGGTACCAAAGACTTAGAAAAAAGACACAACACTGTATGTTTGTTGATGTATGTTAAGGTACCATTTTATTTTGATAAAATTTATTTGTAATGATAAATATGGCAAAAATGGAATCGTGATGATACATAATACACTTCATAAACTGTAACAACTACACAATAACACTATATAAAATACTCTATGTTAAATCTAAAATATACAATATCAGCCATACTCCAAGAAAACATTAATATGCATAAGTAGATTCTGAAATTTATACAAGATTTCTTGAAACCGCTATTTTCAAATCTTACAACCAATATCCTACTAAAATGGTTCAAAATACATTAGAAATTCAAATCTTAAAACTTGCAGTTTGACAAAAAAATATTGACAATTTCAAGTTTAAAGGAATATGCCGCGGATCTTTTATCAAAAAAGTATGCTAAACAAAACTTTTAAAAATGTTGAAAGTATATCTTATATAAGAGTAGTACCATATGGTCTGAGACTGAAGAACTTTTATTCGTAGCAATACACTGTCAATATAATATGACATGTGATTTCCAACAATGTGGCATTTTGACAAGTGTAGACTCAGATGAGCCTGTGCAGCCTCCTTCTAAGCTTAGAAACCCCAAATGATGTTTGGTCAGTAGCTTAATAATCATGGAATAGTCAAGCAACAAGCAAAGGCTCTGATCAGACTGCATGTATGCGCAGGCTGATCTGAGGCTTTGCTGGTCGCACATACCACACTGTTGGAAACCTCATGTCACAGCTCATATTTATTTTTGTAAAACAACAAAACTTTTGATAAATGATCGGCCATTTCCGATACCAGTTCCATGTTTAGAATGGCAAAGGAGTAAAGATAAGTACAGTCAAACTATCTCTGATCAAGTTCAATTTGAATCCACAGCTATTTATGTTGTCAAATGATAACACTGAGGAATAATTGTTTTCTCTGAAAGAGGTGTAACGATAAGAATATATCGCTAAAGTAACAAAAATAACATTTTTCCTGTTTTATCCAATCACTTGCTAAGTGTAAAGATACACGTTTGAAGTAGACTGTACATGAACAAAATGTTCAGGGAATACTAGGTGAGTGTCTTTGATTTCAAGTTTACCAGGCAAGGCTTTGAGAAGGCTTGTTGACATCGCGAGGCTTGCCGAGCGATTCAACATGCGTTCTCAAAGCTGAGCCTGGTAAACTTGATATAAAAAGACGTGAACCTGGTATTCTATTTTACAGTTTGCCCATTGTTTCACTCTTCAAACCAGCGATTATGACATAATTTTGGATTTTTGTGTTGATTCAGTGTCATTAGTGACATCATTCAAAAAGTGCAACGTCATCATGACCTGATAAAGGCAGATGCTGTGAGATAGACCATGTTTATCAGGCAATGTGCAGCAATACAGTTAATATGAGAGGTAACAGATAAATTAAGTTCTTGTATAAATGACTCGAATATCTCTGTTGCTGACTGGTGCAAGAAAAAGTGGTCTTAAACAAGACTTTGTGTAACTCACATGGTTCTTTCACATCATTTATTAGACATCATTGTTGCCAAATGACGTCACGTCAATGAACACAGGAAGAGCTAAACATCAACCTCTAATGTGCAAGGCTAGCTAGTGCAAATGAGCCGCTACATGTGATTTCCAACAATGTGGTATGTGCGACCAGCAAAGCCTCAGATCAGCCTGCGCATACGCACAGTCTGATCAGAGCCTTTGCTAGTCGCATGATTATTCAATGAGTGTTCAGCTACTGCCTTAACACCATTTGCTGTTTCTAAGTTTAAAGGGAGGCTGCACAGGCTCGTCTGTCTACACTTGTCAAAATGCCACATTATTGGAAATCACATGTCACAGCTCAAATGTTCTAATATTTCATACACATCCCCATTGCTGCTGTTTTTGTTGCACCAGCTTTTGCATGGACAACTTGAGGGAATAAGCTTCCAACCGTTCATCCATACGCCTGTTGGTTCACATCCACTTTAAAAATGTAGGGGTGATAATAATCAGTAAATCTCAATCCTGAAATCTATAAATTTCAATCCTGAAATCTATAAATTTCTATCCTGAAATCTATAAATCTCAATCCTAAAATTTGAAAACCTCAATCCTGAAATCTATAAATCTTAATCCTAAAATCCAATGTCAATCCTGAAATCAGTAAGTATAATCCTTAAATCTATAAATCTCAATTCTGAAATCTATAAATCTCAATCCTGAAATCTATAAATCTCAATCCTGAAATCTTATGTCAATCCTGAAATCAGTAAGTATAATCCTGAAATCTATAAATCTCAATCCTGAAATCTATAAATCTCAATCCTGAAATCTATAAATCTCAATCCTGAAATCTATGAATTTCAATCCCGAAAATTAAATGCTTATTCCCAGCAAGACTTTCAAGACTATCAAACTAAATAAAAGAAACTAATATTTAGTGTTTAAAGCCTCTTTTAGCATTTACTAATCAAAATATCTTCTAAATAATTATATAAATAAATGGTTAGTTCAAAAGTTCAGCATTAAAACTCATGTCCAGAAAGAAAGTCCTCAATTCTGAAATCAGGATAAATACTATACTACCTCTGGTTTAAATCAACTAGGAAAGTTCTGACAGCCAGCAGGGGACAAAAATATTTCAATATTGCACTTGCCCTGCAAGGACGAGGCACTCATCCTGCAAACACATGCATATGCAATAAAGAACATAAGCGAGTAATATGCAATATGACTTCCTCTAGTAATTCTTCCCAAATCACTCGTCCTACAGGATGAGTGCTTTGGGAAGAATTACTCGTCCTTTCTAGATTTCACTCATAATTATGAGAGGACGAGTGGAATTTTTGTCCCCTGGCCAGTAAATTTGTATAGAAACTTTGTTGCCATTACACATAAAAACATGGCAAACAGTGAAAACCCTGATGAGTGTTCCTTACCATTTTTACCCTAAATATTTGAACAGATAAGCCTGAGCTAACAGTGTAAACCCAGAACAGACTGCTCTTGGGTGAAAGTTTCAAAATTTCCAAAATCCTGAACATTTTAAAATCAAATCTTAAAACTTGCAGTATGCCTGCAAATATCAGCAATTTCAAGTTTAAATGGTCAATTGTCTATAGATAAACTGAATATAAATCAGAGAACCTATTAGAATCTGCTTAATTCAGGATTTTGGGCCTTAAAATCCTGAATTCAGGAACAATTCTGAAATTTTCACCCAGGGTCTTACACTTTTTGCCATTCCCCTTCATTACCTTTCAGCGTAAATATTGCATTCAATTTGGTATTCTATGTACATATAGAGAAACAATAATTCATATACATGCAAAGAATTAGTAAGAAACATATGCTAAAAGTTCTTCTAACTTTAATACACACATGGGTTATAGTTTTCAGGATTAATCCTGAATTCAGGATTTTGAGGCTGACTTTCCACAGAATTCAGTAGATTATAATAGTTTCCTTGATTAGTTTTCAGATTATCTAAACACATTTAATCATTTCAACTTATCCATTTTTGTAGCCATCCTGCAAGTTTTAAAATTTGAATTTCAAAAGTTCAGGATTTTGGAAATTTTGAATTTTAGCCCATGTACGCAAAAGGCTGTAAACTTGGCTCAGAAGCACAGTCGGTAGCCAGTCTGACTGCAGATCCAGGGATTTTGAGTTCCATCACAGCCCGGTCCCTTACTTTCATGGAGATCAATCATGAAATCATTTCAACGGTTATTCTTCTCCTTCTGCTGATTCAAGAAGGATTGTTGTCAGTTACAGGTCAAAGTATGTGCACGGAGTACTGGTTAACTGCTTAGTTACTGCATGCCCAGGAAAAGGTGTGGTTAGGTGAACTGACCATCTTGGCATGACCTTAGCTGGTGACTGGACCATAAAACCTCAAACCAAACAAACACCAGGCTGTAATATGAACTTGTTCAGAATTTATGATAAAAATAACATGGAGTTAAGGCTTCTCCGATCAATTAGGGTTAAAACATTTTTAGTGCAAGTTTCCCATGTTACAGCACATGCAACCAAAAGAAATGAATAAAGTACAAAACCTGGCCCCGAGATTATACAACTATTTCATGTTCAACTCAACTGAGCATGAAAGTCCAGTACAGACTCATAAAAACTAAAATGCAGAAAAACAAAGATTTTTCTTGCTTGAAATTCTCAGATGATGTATTTATCCTGTTAATAAATGTTAAAATGCCAACAACTGTTGGCATTTTAACATTTATGAGCAGGATAAATTTCATGCTCAGTTGAGTTGAGCATGAAAACAGTTTAATAACCTCAAAACCTGGACAATGTATGAAATAAATAAAAAAAATAATAAAAAAAATGACACTATAAATACTAACAATGACATATTTCTGAGCTTGTGTACATATGGTTGCGACCTAATGAGATCCAAAGTTGCAGCCCTTCAGATTTATGGTGAGCCGGGGTCATTGTCCCATGATTTCAGAATATGGCCCATCACTTTCCAAGGCAGTAGGCCCAGTGGACCCATCCTTTTTAGTTGTGAGAAAATCTCACTTTACAGCGAGTCTACAAACTCTACAAAACAGAAAGTACATTTAGGCTGTCAGTACAGTAAAACATGTCTTAAGCAGCCACTCCGAAAAAAACAAAAACAAAGATCCCCTTGGAGCATTCTGCAATACTATTGACCTGCACTAAGCGATAATTGGTCTTCTTTTGACCTGCATTAAGCGATAATTGGTCAACTTTTTTGAGTGGCCGCTTAAGACAGGTTTTGCTGTATAATCAGCAGTCAATATACATATATGAATACAAGTGTCTGTGTCAGTATGTAGGTAAAGTGTACTACCTAAATGTCAACTGTGGTTAGTTGATATGCTTAGGCTCAATATTTCAGAAAATGACCCACCATTTTTTGCGCCATGGGTCACTTTGGCCCACCAATCTTGAAAAAAATCTGAAGCGCTGCAGGTTGTGTCACTCATTTAAATCATCATTATGGTTAGCGTGAGTACAATATTCATGCATTGCACTTGTTACCCATTTTTAAAGCTTTCACTCGATGTATAAACTATAATGTAGACACAATATCCCGCTCAAAATTTACATTTGCATAAACCTACTGGTAGGTGGCTATGTTAAATGGTTGAGTTAGACACAAATGAGGCTGTTGAGCTCCACAGACTATCTGCAATTTTATGGGAAAATGCATGTCGGAAGTACAGTAAAACCTGTCTTAAGGGGCCACTCAAAATGAAGACCAAAACTTGTTTTTAAGACCGATTATTGCTTAATGCAGGACAAAAGTATTGCAGAATGCTCTGCAATACTTTCGACCTTCATCAAGCTACCATTTGTCATTAAGATCTTTGTTTTGTCTATTTTTGAGTGGCTGCTTAAGACAGGTTTTATCTATTGATCTTTCTAGAATGTGTGAAACAACTACCCTGACAAGTCTGCACAGAGGCACAGGTTGATCACGGCTTAGTTGTTTGTACGACATAAACTGGTTTTATCATGATGTGGTTTTATCATGATGTCACTCATATGGGCCTCGTCGCGAAAAAACCTGTCTTCGGGGTTTCTGACAAAGCGAGACTCAAACCAGTCTCCTCAGCTACAGAGACTAGCTAGAAAATTGAAATTTCCCTTATGATAAGCTTAAATATGGTACTTTCCAAAAAGCGAATAACAAAGGCGCTGATCTGACTGTGTGATGCGCAGGCTTTGTTGTTCGCAAACCTCCGAAGACAGGTTTTCTCGCGTCGAGGCCCATAATGATGTCCCCCACTGGGAATCTTATAACCTTTTTTGAAAAAGGACAACCAAAACTCTTCGAGTTTGCCTGTCAGTCCAAAAAGGTTGATATCATTTCTAAGCTGGTCCCAATCATCAGCATGCCATTTCTAACAAAATACGACTTTGCTCTTTGCCTACTGGGTAACTTTGCATGCTTTTTTGTCGTCTGCTGATTTTTAATCGAAATAAACTTTTGTCGAAAAATCATTCAGGAATACAATCAGAGTGTCAAATAGTTTGGATCCAGATCAATCGATTTGTCTGGCCTGATTTGAATGCAAAATGTTTGTAAAAGTTATCAGCAGACGACACCAGTAGGGAAAGAGTTAAAAGCTACTGTCGTGCCAACCAAGAGTGACAGTGACATAATCTTTGTTTACAATTGTTAAGTCAAATATTAACTTGTACACCCCACTTGCACGAACACAAATCGATGGATCACTTGTGAATTAATACTACCCTGCAGATAGGATTAATACACAAGTGATCTATTGTTCATAAGTCCCTGATAGCTTTGTAAACAAAACATGACGTCACTGTCACTCTTGGCTGGCAGGACAGTACATTGTCAAAATGTAATACCATTATCTGTGGCTGAGGGGCTTGCTATTCACAGCCAGCATTGTTTACTCTTTTAACCCATAAAGCGCCATCTATAATTTGCAGCAGACGACAATTTCAAATTTTGCCGCATGATATTCCATGAGAATCGTCTGCTGGCAGACAATTCTCATGAAATATCATTTCTTATTTCTTTTGAAAATTGGGAAAGATGTCGCAAAATATGACGTCTGCTGCAGTCGTGATTGACAACTTTTGCAAACACATAGCACCCAGATCAGGCTTGTCAAAATGTCGGGCATAATCTGGCTCTAATCTATTTGCATAACTGAAAGAATTTTTTGAAAACATTAATTTTGAAGAAAAAAATCAGCAGACGTCAAAAAGCATAAAAAATTACCCATCATGCAAAGAGTAAAACAAATGCAACATATGGGTAGCATTGAGGCCTACCTAGGTTTTTATAAGGTTTTTAAATTAAACAGATGCCTAGATTAGACCATTTTTTAAGTCATGCTGCTCCACCATAAATACTTTAACTCCTTGCCAACTGGGTAATTATTCATGCTTTTTGTCGTCTACTGATTTTTTTCAAAATCATTTGTTTCGAAAAATTCTTTCAGTTATATCATCAGAGTGTCAAACAGTTTGGATCCAGATCAGGCCCAAAACACATGTCAAATTTAATAGATAAGATATTTATTTACAATTTTACGCTCGAAAATGTGTTTATCTTGACATGACATTCCAATGAATTACCTGTGCCTAACAACTTCACTCATATGAGATACAGTATCACTTGTCTTAAACAGCCTATCTCAAAAAGACCAAAATTGGTTTTAAGATCAATTATCGCTTAATAGAGGTCAAAAGGAGCATTCTGCAATACTTTCGACCTTCATTAAGCTACCATTTGTCATTAAGATCTTTGTTTTGTCTATTTTTGAGTGGCCATTTAAGACAGGTTTACTGTACGTATCATTATCATCTTGTAACCTGGTCCAATTGTTTATGTTTTCATGTGTGTAAGTTTGTTTGGGTGCACATGCATTCCTGCCCATGTTTATTCTCTTTCTTCTACAAGACAATTAGCTTCATCAGTTTGTTAAGTTCTCAATGTTCTGACCAACTGAGCCTCAGAATACTGCATCAATGGACAGTCTCCACCAAGCTGGATTGTCAAATATCACTGTTATGTGTCTAGGCAATGTTTAAGGCTTCAATCACTATCTTCGTGTCTGTAACGAAACAGAAATAGTTTGTTAAGTTCTCAATGTTCTGAACAACTGAGTCCCATAATACAATACACATTCTTGCACACTCTGATGTCTTTTAATCGAAATTCAGCTGAGAATTGTTTGTCCACAGAGCATAAATAGAGGATCTTACACGAGTGATCATTTCATACGAAATTTATCAAACAAGCCTTTGGCGAGTTTAATAAATAATATGAAATAGGCACACCTAATGGGCAACCAACCACTATTTGATCTGAGAGGATAACACAGTATACGGTATTTCTTGTGAGTCGGTTCTCGTGTGAGTATAAAAGTAAGGAAGAAGGCAAATATGAGGAATCAATACAATTAGTACCACACCTGGCACAGAACACCTTATGAAAAGTGACAAAAGTGTTTCAGTAAATTGTCATTGCTCTGAGTATAAGGAAATAAAAAAAATCCTGCAAGCTATTTTAAAGGCGCTGGGACTCTTGAACAGAAGTTCCTATTGGATACCATAAAGATTTTAATTTGAGCAGCGACGTGATTTTCAACAATGTGTCATTTTGACAAGGTTAGACTCAGACAAGCCTGTGCAGCCTCCTTTTAAGCTTAGAAACTCCAAGTGATGTTCAGTCAGTAGCATAACATGCATATAAAATTCAAGCGACTACCAAAGGCTCTGATCAGACTGCGTGTATGCGCAGGCTGATCTGAGTCTTTGCTGGTCGCACATATCACATTGTTGGAAATCTTATGTCGCGGCTCATTTGTGGCCGTCTTTTTTCAAAGGCGCGACGATGCACACAGTTGGCGTTTGGCTCAAGTCGTTATCACGTGGTAATGTAACGTTATAAGAATTGTGACGTCACATCATGGGGATCACTAAGCCACTTGCTTGAAAGAGATATCGTAAACGTTCAAGCTCCTGGTGATCGAAAAAATCCCTCAGTCTTATGGTTAAAATACAAGTTAAATATCAACAAAACTGGCATTTACGCGATTCACTTTTACTTTTTGTATTTTTTCAATGTCAATGATGATCACGGCACATTTTTCAAAGGTAGAATAAGGTTCTTAGTTCGATCGAATTGACTCCGTATAGATACCAGAACTCTGTTTTGACAGAATGGAGATCAGGCCTTCATATTGTAGATGAAGAGAACAGAATAGAGTCTCTAATCGTAACAGCAACCAACCAACATGTTGTTGCCGTGCAGCAGCAACAACTCGTTGGTTGGTTGCTATAATATGAAATGATCACTAGAGTAAGATTCTGTTTATCATAAGAACTTTTAAATGTGATTTTATCACCTGCACATTTGTTTATTTCCATGAAAATTTGCATTGTTGTAACGGACGTTGCTATGACGTTACTCATTCCCCCCCGAAAGTGTTATGTAACGTGTGGTCATAACATTATTTATGACATGGGGTTATCCACTGATTAACAGTAACGTCATGTGATAAACAGAGTTAAACCACCTCCTGTCCTAGCAGTGCCCTAACCTTTATCCTCCAAACTCATTATCTTAGCTAGTAATCGGACAAATTAGCCATCTAAATGTCATGTCTGCAGATTTTTCTTTTTGACTGACATCATTGGGCAGTGTGAAACAGGATAAGACTGAGTGAATATCTACTTGACTGGCATGAGTGGACACGAAACACACATGGTGACTTTTCATAGGTAACTTACCTGTTTCCTCTATATTAAAGGACAAGAAAATGGGGGGGGGGGGGGGAATTTAAACATTGTTGAAAATGAGCAAAACAAACCTCATATGTTTGAGGGTCTAATAATGGTATTCTGAGTCATTTACAGGTTTCCTGTGTTAGACTTTTGCTGTTTTGTTTGTTTGTTATTATGTTTGTCTTTATTCTTTACGTCCCATCAACAATCTTTCAGTTAAACAGGGACGGGTCTTCCTGGGTTGAACCAGTACTAAGCTAGGATAAATATGTCTTCCTCAAGGACCACAATGCAGTGACACGGGTGAGGCTCGAACCCGCGGCCCCTCGGTCTCGAGTCAACCACTCTACCACTGAGCCACTGCACTCCCTAGATATTTGCTGTGGCCCCCAGTTTTGGCCCCCAGTTTTTTGTCCGGCATAAACAGCTCCCTCAGGCTGCAACAAACATTGAAACTTTTAGTTTACACAAAGCTGGATTGTCAAATATCACTGTTATATGTCTAAGCAATGTTTTAGGCATCAATCACTAGCTTTGTGTCTGTAAGGAAACGAATAAGCCAGTACAAGATTTAGAACTAAAATCAGCACTTTCTATAAATGGTTTAGATATGTGTTTACCTTCTTCTGTCATCTTCTCTGGAACCACTCCTAGACCTGCTCCTGCAAATAAATTTATTTTTAAATCTGGTACACTAAAACTGTAGATTATATTTGTCTATTGATAGGGGGGTGGGGGTGACTTTTCTCAGGAGTACCAACAGGAAGTGTTGAATGGTTTGTGGTTTTACGTCCCAGTTAACAGCTATGGTCATGTCAAGACCATACTTTTTCCTGGGCAAGCTTGACTAAATGGTTAACCAGTCCTTTGTGCACATACTTAGATGTGTCATCATGCCACATCATATAGATCTGCCGTAGTATTTTCTTTACATTTGTGCAAATGCATGCATAATATTGAATCGTTCTTGACTTGTTGTTGTTATTTTTGTAGGTATATAATAAATACATAATTACTTAAGTAACTTGATCAGATGGGTCGGATCATGTCTCGTGTGTGCACCAGGAACGACCGGATCACACGAGACATAGTTGAGTGTGATCTGGCTGTTCTTGTGGCATCCACTCGATGTGATCAAACTCAGATCAAGTTACTAAAGTAATAATGTGTATATATGGGCCTCAACCCAACAAAACCTGTGCACGTGGTTTCCAATAAAGCGAGACACAAACCAGTCTCCTCAGCTACAGAGGCTAGCTAGAGAATTGAAAATTCACTTGTAGCAAGTTTAGATATGATACTTTCCATTAAGCGAATAACAAAGGCACTGATCAGACTGTGTGGATGCACAGGCTGGTCTGTGCCTTTGTTGTTCACAAACAATGGACAGGTCTTCTCGGGTCGAGGCCCATACACTAACATACCCATACTCCTTACCAATCTTGCCTTGAAGTTCTAACATATTACATTTGACAGCCTGATTATTAGATGAGGCATGTACAATGTAGTGTCAAACTCAATTTACAACAAACATTGTGTACATCTTTTATTTGATGCTTTACATCCTAGTCAACAACTTTCCAGTTTCCTGAGTTTTATCAGTACTAAGCAGAGGATACAGTGTCTTGCTCAAGAACACAACACAGTGCCTAACATGAAAGTCTTACCAGAGACCTCTGGATTTCAAGTCGCACCCTCTACCACTGAGGCACTGCACACTTCAAACAGTGTCAAACCTAGATCAGACTGCTCTGTGCCTGTCCAGATATTTATGGTACATTAATTTCAAGAAATGAATTCAATTTTTGGAATGTTCATGGAATCATGAATACTTCGGGTCTCTTGCAAAGTAAGTGAAGCCCTTCGTTAACTTTGCAAGAGACCCGAAGTATTCATGATTCCATGAACATTCCAAAAATTCAATTTATTACTTATGTTTACATTTTATCATAAATATCTAAAACATATAAAAAATATTTAAAATTTAGAAATTAAAACAGTTTTGTATTTAAAATATAATCTTATTAATGGCTTAGTCGGAGTGTAAAATGGAAAAGCGGAACAGCCAGCTTGAACATGGACAGCCAATGGAGCAAACAAGAGGCTTGTTTTGCATGTGCGACTCGGGTGTGGCTCGTTGTCAATCACAGCACCAGTATCACTTCTGGCGAATGAATTCAATGTTTGAAGCGTATTGCACGGGCAAGTGAGCTTGGCAGCTGTCAATCAAATTTTGTGTAATTCATGAGGCTATGGATGGTTGCAAAAAATCAGATTCATTAAAGGATTGCTTCGAAAATGTAAATATTATGATATGGTACATCATAAATTCACAGGCCTCCAGATAAGAGTGCATATTCGATTTTTTTTTATTTCTCATCCAAAACGTATGTTGTGGGTACTCAAAAGAACCATCTCAATGAGACGGTTCTTTTGAGCACCCAAAACACATGTTTAAATTGATGGGTAAGAAAATAATTACAATTTTACGCTCTTAAAATTTCCTTATCTGGACCTATGAATTCAACAGGAAGGCTGATGTCTACATTCAGTACCTTCTGGATTTGGATTTTTCATCTTCTGACTTTCGTCGACTTGAGGACCTTTCCTTATCTTGTTTGCTATAATTAGAATAGAAAATAAAAATGTATCAAGCCTAGTACCATTATGACTATGAGCTGTATATTCTTAAGTTTAATAAAATTGATGTTATGTTATTTTATAATAACTTTTAACTCTTATCTCACACTAAACAGCTTAAAGATGAGTTTTGTAATTTTGAATTATTTTAATTTTCTTTAAAACTATATCAATATTTCCTCTCTTGAAAAATAATATACCAATGGCTTTCTGGAATTTTTGCAACATAAATTAACATAAAAATAAGCCAATTCAATATAACTTGTCCTGCAAACACATGCACTTGTCTTTTAAAAGTGTATGCAATAAATTAAAAGAACATAAGGGAGTAATATGTAATAACGATGCCATCTGATCAGGACCCATACTGTTATCTACTCTGATTGAAACTACATGCTTACAACTTGAACAGTGCAGGTTAACAGGTTAAAATTTGGGAGGAGTGTAGTACATTAAGCATGACAAGGATTAATTCATCAAATACTGATAGTTTCTTGCACACTGGATAAGGATATCTGATATTTCATCCTGGGTCAGAAATTCTTATCTTACCCACGTTATCTTACCCAGGCTGTCACGAGAGGACTGTTCATTGGCTGTATAGGAACTCACACATATGGTTGTCAAGAGACGTCAATGTTTAGTCAAAATGACGTCATCATGTAATATTGCATCTCAGCGTATTTAGGGACTTCTAGAATCTTATTTTGCAATAAAAAGGCAATGGTGAGCAAGAAAATGGATCCATTATTCAAGTGAGGATGGAACAGAAAAATTCATCCCTCGCGATCACTGTTTGTCATCATTCGGCAAGCCTCGTGGTGCCAAACAGCGATCCTTGGGATGGATTTTTCTATCCCACACTGACACATGATAGATTCTTATAATCTCAAGCACTGATAAAGAAACATTGCCAGAACTTTAGTTAAGAGTGCGTAACGGAAAATAATTTTCTTATTTCTCAATCAAAACATATGTTGTGGGTACTCAAAAGAACCGTCTCAATGAGACGGTTCTTTTGAGCACCCAAAACATATGCTCAAAAGTACGTGAAAAAAAAATATTTACAATTTTACGCTGAAAGTTGTGCTAAAAAAATATTTTTTTTATTTCTCAGCCAAAACAAACATTGTGGGTACTCAAAAGAACCGTCTCAATGAGACTGTTCTTTTGAGCACCCAAAACATATGCTAAAAAGTATGTGTAAGAAAATATTTACAATTTTACGCTGAACGTTTTTGTTTATCTAAACCTGTGCATTACCTTTCTCGTTCAGCATCGCCATCCTTATCATTATCATCATTCAATCTTGCTCTTCTGCAATGCAAGAATCCACAGTTAGAATTCTGTATCTAAACATAATTATTTCTCTTTTACATATACTTAAACTTTAATACCAGACAAATTAGACTGCTTTGCAAATGGCAGATACTGTGGACCCTATTCAGACTGCTCATGAAGGAGTGTTCAGATCTATGTCTACTGTTTGATCAGGTTTGCCTGTTTGATGTTAATCTTAACTCTTTACCTACTAGTGTTGTCTGCTGACTAGTGTGTGATTGAGCAGTCTGATCTGGGCCTTTGTTGCTTGCATAGAACAAAATCAGGTGCTTTCACAATGTGGCTCAGATCCAAGGCTTCTCAGCAAGAAACAAGAGCAAATGAGTCTATTTTAGTGTACAAAATTCCCTTGAGAAGTACTGTCATGCAACCCAAGAGTGACAGTGACGTAATATTTTGTTAACAATAATTGTTGAACTGAACTGAACTGAACTTTATTGAATGTAGTTTTTTGCCCAGGCCATATGCAGATGGCATATGGGCCAAAATATTACTATCAAACATTTGTAGTGACATATTAACAATTAACATAAACATGGGAGCATAAAGCAATTTTTTTATAAGAAGTATGGTTAGTATGCGCTGTAGAAACATTAACTTGTACACTCCACTTGAGCTAACGAAAATCCATAGATCACTTTAGTATTAAT
Source organism: Loripinus fragilis (assembly GCA_964019695.1). Taxonomy (NCBI): domain Eukaryota; kingdom Metazoa; phylum Mollusca; class Bivalvia; order Lucinida; family Lucinidae; genus Loripinus; species Loripinus fragilis. The sequence goes on from OZ026516.1 coordinate 64,585,429, forward strand.
CCTATCCTCCGGATAGGATTAATACACAAGTGATCTATGGATTATAAGTCCCTGATAACTTTGTAAACAAAACATGACATCACTGTCACTCTTGGCTGGCGGGACAGTAACTCTACATACTTTCTGTCTTCTCTATCTGAGTCCGCTGTTGAACCACTTCTAGATCTTCTCTCTCTGAAGATAGAAAATATCATACAGCTAATTCTCAACTCTCAAAGTACCTGCTTTTACCCGCAGCCCGCCAGTCACGACTTTTGTCGACTGCTTCTCTCGTCTGCATATGTTCTTAGGTAGCCTATATTGCAAACAATATGGACCCAGATCAGACAGCTTAGGGAGCAGCATGATCAGTGTTCATATTGTTTGCTTCCATGAAAAATTCTAACCTGCAGTGCACTTAAATTTTGCAATGGTAAAACATGAGACAATATTTTCAGTACCCGAAAAGTGGCGAGATAAGGGTCAATTCAAATTTTTGCATAAAATCCCTGCCGCACACTTTTGACAGTCATGTTTCAACCCACATAAACGCTTGTATTGGCAGGCATGCATCATCATCATACCGTCAGATAACAAACTCAGCTATTGTTGAAAATGCTGGCCATTAGAGAAAAACTCAGCCAATATGATTCATATTGGCCAACTTTTTTTATTTTTAAATGCTGGGTAATTTAGAATGCGTTTATATGTCATCTGCAGATGTTGTTTTTTTGAAAATGCTCTTTTAGGAATATCATCAGAAGAGTTCGTTTGAATCTGGTCATGCCCAATATTTTATTTTTACAATAACTAACAGTACAGACCCTGATGTGATGCTGCATTTTGGAAGGAATTATTAAAGCATAAAATGATCTTTATTATAATACTAACTCCTGAGTACTGTTAAACCTTGTTTTGCAAAATCTAGATTGATCTTTTTTTGGAAACACTGTAGATCCAGATCAGCTGGCTTCGGAAGAAGCCATCAAAACAACGTTTTCCTTTCAGCTACTGAATCAATGGCTAATACATGTAAATGAAATCATACAACTTACTATGAGGTGCAAAGCCTGATTAATGCCTCTCATACATTTGCCTTTTGATGAGTTTAAGTTGAACGTACGATGTCCAAATCACCCATTCTGTGCGGCTACAGCAGGAAGACCATGGGATCATCATATGGATTCACGTGCATCGTAGCTTCTATGGTCTTGTTTAACTGCGCACTATGACAAATTTCTAAAAATCCCAAGCCCGTAGCTGGTAGTCACATCGCAGGTAGATTGCACGATCCCCTTATGGGAACCGGACGCTGATCGTGTAGTCAACACAAGATTTTAGATAGTCATTTGGGCCAAAAAGATGATCATAAGCTCTTAAAATAATCGTAGGGAATCCGTAAGGACATCGTACGCACATCATACCATTTTTGTGCTGAGGTTGTGAAGATTACAGGATTACTGCGGTTTCCATACGATCTCAGAAACTGTCTGATCTGGGTCTGCCAAGCTTGTCATGGCCTTTTTGGCAGGCAAAGACTGTTAGAAATTTTAGAACATATACCGAAAATAAACATACCTTTATTTAAACATACCTTTCTTGGGTACCATTCTTTTCTATACTTTTGCTACGACTTCTACTCTTAGCCTTGTCTCTGGACGTATCTTTAGATTTCTGGTCCGACTCAGACCTACGTCGTGATCTACTTGATCTGTCCTTACTGGACCTGTCTCGGCTGGACCTGTCTCGGCTTGACCTATCTCGGCTGTCTCTGCAATGATTTGTTTGTTTTGTTTGATTCTTTACGTCCCATCAACAATCTTTCAGTTAAACAGGGACGGGTCTTCCTGGGTTGAACCAGTACTCAGCTAGGATAAATGTGTATTGCTCAAGAACCACAATGCAGTGATTCCGGTGAGGCACGAACCAGCGGCCCCTCGGTCTGGAGTCAAGCACTCTACCACTGAGCCGCTGTGCTCCCTTCTCTGCAATGATATTTTCAGGTCTTTAGTTAAGAGTGCCTATCAAAAAATCAATTTTCTTATTTCTCAGCCCAAACATATGTTGTGGGTACTCAAAATAACTGTCTCAATGAGGCGGTTCTTTTGAGCACCCAAAATATATATTCAAACTGATTGATTAGAAAATATTTAAAATTTTATGCTCAAAAAAAATTTTTTATCAATTGAGACGGTTCTTTTGAGCAACTAAAACATATATTCAAAGTGATGGATTAGAAAATATTTAAAATTTAATGCTCAAAAATTTTGTTTATCTAAACCTATAATTTGTTTCATTTTGATGCTTTGTGTCCCAGTCAACAATTTTTCAGTTGTGTCGGGATGTTTCCTCGGTCGGAAAAGTCGGTGCTAAGCAGAGAATAAAGTATTATGCTCAAGAACACAACAGCAGTGAGGCTCGAACCAGTGATCCCTCAATCTCAAGTTCTGCACTCTACCAATGAGCGTCTGAGTGACTCACTCTGTAATGATATGACCAATTCTAGGCCTCTATTGCTTAAACTCTGTTTCTAGCAATAATGCTTCTCACTTAAGTGTCAAACTGTCCCTACTGTAAGCATTCTTAAATTCAAAAATCTTTCTCTTTTTGTTCTCAAATAAAATGTTGGTATCAGGGCTTGAATTCACAAAACGCTTGATGATAAAAGCAAACAGGGAAGACCCTGATCAGACTGCTTCTTATGAGAACCAGAAAATAACCATAGCTCCCTCTGATTTGTTTGATTTGATTCTTTATGTCCCATCAACAATCTTTCAGTTAAACAGGGACGGCTCTTCCTGGGTTGAACCAGTACTAAGCTAGGATAAATGTGTCTTGCTCAAGAACCACAACACAGTGACGCCGGTGAGGCTCGAACCCGCAGCCCCTCGGTCTCAAGTCAAGCAATCTACCGCTGAGCCACTGCGCTCCCTGAAATGATGGGTAAGAAAATATTTTCAATTGTACGCTGAAAATGTTTGTTTATCTAAACCTGTGGTATATCACAAGAATGTGTAAAGTGGTATAACTAACAACCACTGTGTGGTTAATTACATGTAGTACCTACCTGGAAGGTGAGCGGCTGCTTCTGGATTTTCTTTTAGAGCTTCTGAAAAATGTAATACAGTTTATCAAATGGCATCGGGTCTGGGAGTGAAATAACGCTATGCAATAAAATTGATAAACCACTAGTGGTTTACATATTTTCGCAAAACATTATGACGTCCATAACAACCTTCCGTATATAATGACAAAATTATAAACTTTTAACGGCAAAATGAGATTTCAAAGTAATCTAAATGTCATATGATAAATAGAATCTAACATTCGTGCTCTTGTATTATTGAATTTACTTAACTCGTTGCGAATAAGAGATAAAATGCTCGGTAAACCTCGCATTTTATCTCTTTTCCCAAACTCGTCTAATGAATTCAATAAAACATGAGCACTCATGTAAGATCTTCTATATCGGCAACAAGGGGAGCACAAGGGGAGCACTCATGTAAGATCCTCTATGTATTTGGCTTAACCATGATATAACGACGCATAGTCATTATTTAAACATGCATGCACAGCTATGTAGTGGTGCTAAAGGCCTAATGTTTTGTCTGAGGTCTGAGCCTTCATCTTTGTCCATATTTTGTGTTTTCAGTGTATCCTCTGCTGCAATTAGTACCAAATCTAATGGACTGCCATGAATGAAAATTTCTTTGAATTAAAGAGAGTTTAAAATTTTGAACCTAATGCCAACTCCTATTTTTTCTGCTGATTTAGAATGCTATCTCGTATTATATATCATTAAAAAATTGCTAAAACTCAGGTATTTTAAGGATCATCTATTAGGTAGAGAGTGAAATGTTATAAGAATCTATCATGAGTGTGAGGGTAGGATAGAAAAATCTGTCCCGAGGATTGCCTTTTGGCATCACAAGGCTTGCCGAGTGATGACAAACGGTGATCCCGAGGGACTGATTTTTCTATCCTACCCTCACAAGAATTATGGATTCTTTTTCTTGCTCACCAGTTTTTATTTATTTATCTATTTATTCCAAAATAAGCTTCCAGAAGTCCCTGAGTACGCTAAGATGCAATTTCACATGATGACGTTACTTGACATCCTTGGTAAGATAGCATGGTTAAGATAAGATTTTCTATCCCAGAGTAAAATCTCAAATATCCTTATCCGGTGTGCAAGAATCATTGATACTCACAATTGGTTGGACATGCCAGCCTGTACTTGACTTTATGCTATGTGTGCTTACTTCAAATGACTAAACTAAGAACCTTAGTCCCATAATTTATAGCCATAGCATATGCTATCAGTAATTGAGATGCGAGTTTGTTGGTTGGTTTGTTGCTTTAGGTCCCAGTAAACAGCTATGGTCATGTCAGGACGGTCAGTTCACTTGACCACACTTTTTTTCTGGGTAAGCTTGAATAAGCAGTTAACCAGTACTTCGTGCACATACTTTAGCTTGTTACTGACAACAACCCTCCTTGAATGAATCAGCGCAAGGGAGGAGAATGACCGTAGAAATTATTTCATGATCAGTTGAATTTCTGTCAAATGCTAATTTCTAATCAGCCAACAGAATCTTCCAAACCTTGAGCTTTTCTCATATGACCCTGATCTTTTTCTGTCTCTTGACCTTGACCTCTTTCTATCACGTGACCTTGACCTTGAGTATCTGTCTTTGACATAATAATCTCTGTCTCTTGAGCGTGATCTGCAACATATTAAAATTCTGTCATCTGAATTTTTGGAAATAGTATGCCATATACATGCCAGCTCATGAAATTTTGGTACTTATCACACTCAACCAGGAAAGACTTAAAGCAGCCTGAGCATCCATTGTTAAGAAGTAGGTAGGTGCAGTGTCAATTACCATTGGGACGGCTTGGCATGATGGGTAATTTTCCATAATTTTTTTCATCTGCTCATTTTTCTCAAAACAAATGTTTTCAAGTAATTCTTTAAAGAATACCATCAGATTGCCAAACAGTTTGGATCCAGATCAGGCCCGACAAAATGTCGGGCCTGATCTGGGTCCAAACTGTTTGCAAAGGTTATAAGCAAACGAAACTATGGCAAACAAACAGTTAAGAGAATAATTTAATGCATATATAATAAGAACCTTTATCACATGGGGTGGAGTATATATTTTCTAGATATTCCCTAAAGCATGTCAATGTAGAAAAGGCAATATTACATTGTAATAAAGTTAGGAAAAAAATCTCATTAACTAGCTTAATGAAGTAATATTAAACTCCTAAAGAATCAAATTTCAGTATCACTAAGCAATCAAGAAAATTTAACCGTCATCCATGAGAGGACATAATGATTAATGTTTCAAACTTATAATATTCCAACAGCATCCAAAAGAAAAATACCAATTTTGCAACCAAACACAATTTGATTGTCTCCCTTTATAAATTATCTATCTTCTTTTCTTCGGACATCTGACTTCTAAACATTTGAAATCTAATATATTCAAACTAATTTGTTGCTGTAAAATCAGTAATGATTCACCCAGGTCCATCTTATGACATTAATAGCAAACAACTTGATCAGCAATGTACTGGATCTTACCATTATTAAAATGGACCAAATTATAAATACAGTGAAACCTGTCTAAAACGGTCACTCTCAAAATGACCAAAAATTGGTTTTCAAGACCAATTATCGCTTAATGCAGGTCAAAAGTATTGCAGAATGCTCCAAGGGGAGCATTCCACAATACTTTTGACCTTCATTAAGTTACCATTTGTCATTAAAATCCTTGTTTTGTCTATTTTTGAGTGGCCCCTTATAACAGGTTTTACTGTATTTGTTAACTATTAAGTGTCAACTGCAATGTGCTTTTCGGAATAAAATCATGCTAAAAATGCATGAAGTTAAAATGTGATAGAGTTAATATAAAGACAAGAGCCCATATAATGATTTGTTAGTGGTAGTGACATGTTAGATACTTAATATGGAATAAAAGACAACGAAACATGCAAAAAAACAATAAACAAGACAAAGATCACTAAAAGAGCCTAAGATAAGAGGGATTTTTGAGATGGCTTTTCTTGTTTCTTGACATAAGCACATAATCGTTCAGGAGTCTAAACTTCATACCATTGATTTTCACATATTTCAGGAGAGACAAAAAACTCAATAATTTTTGCAAGGAGTGAAAGTCAGACAGGATTGTACAAAGTAACGCCCAAATTCACTGTTATTGCTGTTTTGAACTTCCAATAAAGATTTCATACCATTATGAAGAGTTTCTCTCCAGCTACGGCATTTTGAGCATATTATGAAGAGTTTCACTTGAGTTGCAAACAGTGAGCATCCACATCAGCTGTGATTTAAACATTGGCGTAGCTCCCATTACGCAGTTACGTATGTGGGTAATAAAAATAGTAACATTCAAGGGAGGTCACCTAATGTGGTAAAAGTGATTTTCCATATCATGAGGAACTGCTCTTAAAGGAAAGAATTCACTCCCTCTGGGAGCAAATTCTTTCCTTTCAGAGAAGTTCCCATTCTTTCCTTTCAGAGAAGTTCCCATTTTGAATAGGGATGCAATTGAAGAGAATAACTGCTTGATCCAGTAGTCTCCCTTTGATGTGCGTGACTTTTTCAAAATTCTGGCTACACCATTGTTAAAAACCAGAATTTGCATTACTTGCCATTTTTACAGATATACATAAAAAGAACTTAGAATCTCTTAGTCAATGGTGTAACCAAGTCAATCAACAGATTTAGTTTGATTTGGTCCAGCAGTTACATATAGGATATAGCATAACAGACAAACAGACAGTTGGACAGATGGATAGAGGTGATAAAAATCACTGGACCATGCATTGACACAATGTACTACGTTCAATAAATCAAATTATCTATAAGTTAAATGGTAAAAATACTGACACAAGCTCGGGACTATATTACAGTATGAAAACAAAGCAAAATGTAATTTCATGGTCCAATTACGCATATAAAATTGGGGACTAAAACGACCATCAAACAATTGCATTAATAAAACATCAATAGATAATTTGGTGTTGGCTTACAAATATCAGCAAATATTTCCTTTCTGAAACATCTAACATTTTCATCTATTCTCGAAGGGACAAATCTGATCAACTGGTATCAATTATTAATTTCTGATTTCTGAAATCTGAGCTTGCAGCCTGCCTCCGTACGGCGGGTATGTATGCTCGTCTTTCGCGGGCTGATGTCTCTCGCCTCTTGCCGCCGCTGTTTATTGTATATGATAATTTATCTGATGAAACCCCATAGAACTGCAGATAACCACATCAAAATAATGTGTACTTTTTATAGGCAGCGTAGTCTTGTGACACAACAGCTATAATCAGCTGCCACATGCACACCTATTACTGACTTTCAGCCAATCATTTTAAAACAATTGACAAATTATGAACATCATTATCAACTCTATATATAGCATCTAGAAAATAATATTTGATCAGAACAACCAATTAAGAGGAACTACACTGTTTGCAACCAGTTAACATTTCATTTTAATATCATGCGCAGACCCAGATAGTTTTTTCAGAGGGGTCCAGCTCTGACTATATTTTTTTTTAGTTGATGAGGCGAGAGAGGATCCAAATAACACTATAAGCAGGCCATCATTGGCCCGCCAGCAAAATGCCATTTAAATGGCATTATGCTGGTGGGCCAATGGTGGCGGATAGTGGCACATTGAATGCTGGATTGGTACATTTGTAGCTTTAGGGTTTTACAGGGGACCCGGACCAGTATTGCTAAGAAACCCTATCATTTTGTAATTTTTCAGGCCCGTACCCCCTCTGGATCCGCACATGATAATTATGAAAATAGACAACCCTACTTGACTCAAATGGGCAATCACTTATTGAATTTTGTTGTTTCTGAGATAAATGTCATTGACTCAATATTTGAAAGAAAAATCAAATGTCAATGAAAACAAAATTACAGCTTCAGTCCTGCTATTGTCTGTGGATTCTATAACTTCCTTAATTAAATGCATTCTTTTTCTAAACTAAACAACAGCAAATGAGAAAACTGAAAGAGCTGAGAAGCAGGACATCATCTAAGTGTATCGGTCACAAATAGTAGTATAGGTTTGGCTGTTTCTGCTTAATAACTTACCTTGACAAAGTGGTCCAAGAGTAGCCAGATTGCTCATAAATATATTCTTATATGGAAATATACCATTACTATTGTCTGTCTATGAAAACTCAATGTTCAAGAAATGCAAATAGGAATCAAATGGCCTTGCTGTAAAGCATGTCAAGGTCAACCTAAGTTCATCATTTGAACAAATGGGTTGGATCCACATCTCCAATGCTTCATACTATGGCACAAGGTCAATGGCTATAACTATGCTTCCATGGAAAAAGATTTTTAAAGGATATTTTTTCCTTACATTGATGTCTGGCTGTAATCTTGACTTTCATTCTCCCACCCAAGGTAGTCTCTACATGAAATTTGAGTTGAATTGCCATGTGCTAAATTCAAAGATACAGAGAGGCAATAGAAGATGGGGCCTTTCTTAAAGCGCCAAGAAAAAAATGCATCTGAAAATGTCGGCTACTGAAGTCGTCTGCTGCAAATAATTGCCTAGTATTACTGACGAATTAAGTATAGAAGCAAACAGCGTGGGTCCAGAACAGACTGCTCCTATAGGAGCAGTCTGATCTGGGTCCACACTGTTTGCCATAGAGGCTTTAAAAACATTTCAGCAGACGAGAAAAGCAGACGACTTTTGCTGTGATTGGTGCTTTAAGAGTTAACCCACCAATGATCACCAATCAGGCTCATAAAATTTCCTTTTCTAATTTCTCTTTATTGATCAAAATCCTGAATCAGGCCCTGCAGGATCTCCCCTCAAGATAGTTTATCATATGCTCCAGTTGATCCTGAGCTACACTGATTATGGCTGATCCAGGACCTCATTTTTTAACCCTTAGAGCGCCAATCGCAACAAAAGTTGTCTTTTCATCGTCTGCTGAAATGTTTAAGAAGCCTCTATGACAAACAGTGTGGGCCCAGATCAGACTGCTCCTATAGGTCCACCCTGTTTGCTTCTATACTTAAATTCGTCTGTAATGTTAGGCAATTATTTGCAGCAAACGACTACAGCAGACCTCATTTTCAGATGCATTTTTTCTTAAGAAGAATCATAGCTCCAGACAAGTGAGCTTTTTTATTTTAAATATCAGTTTTGGGTGCTGAAAGATTTGCATCTCATTGAGATGGTTAAAAGAATTAAGTATAGTAAAACCTGTGTAAAACAGCCACTCTCAAAAAGACCAAAAATTGGTTTTCAAGACCTATTATCACTTAATACAGGTCAAAAGTATTGCAGAATTCTGCAATATGTTCAACCTTCATTAGGCTACCATTTGTCATGAAGATTTTTGTTTTGTCTCTTTTTGAGTGGCCATTTTACACAGGTTTTTACTGTACTCTTATCTGGAGGACTTAAAATACCCACCTTGTACCTCGCATGAGAAATAAAATTCCTGTTTCCCAGCCCTTTATGGATATAAGAACATGCAAACTAACAGGGATGCCTCAAAACATGTCTTTTTCTTCCAACATAATTCTAAGAACTGTCAATGGTCCCTTGCCTACTATAAATTCAGAAATTTTCGTGAGAATTTTAGCGTTAAATGACATATTTGCAACATCAAAAATCGCTACTTGGGCTCATAAAAAGAAAGAATGATTTTGCCATTTCGCAAAATTTTATTTTCACGAAACTTCACATATGCAAAGTTTCACAAAAATAAAACCCTAGCGAAAATTTCAGAATTTAAAGTACATCATTTCTTTCGTTGCATGCTGGGAAATTTTGCATGTTTTTTTATGCATCTGCAGATTTTTCTCAAAATTAACTTTTAAAAAATCACAAGAATACCATGAGAGTGCCAAACAGTTTGGATGCAAATCAGGTCCGCTGTTTTGTCTAGCTTGATCTGGGTCCAAACTGTTTGCAAACATTAATCAGCAGACAACTCTAGGCAGCAAAGAGTTCAACACCGAGTTAAATAAATCATTGTCATGGCAAAATATTATATGTTAGCTTTATTGTATAATTTTAGGAGTGTATATACAAATATTCTCTCTTGTAGGCAGGACGAGTCGAAGACAAGTTTCCCCCTATAAGAAGGAATATTTGTATATTCACAAGTATTTGTACAATAAAATTCTTGTATCATGACCAATAAAACAACCACATTTTAATTTATTCATCAGATATTCACGTCAATTATAAGTTCCACCCTTGACATTATTGTACAGCATAGGTCAAAGGAAAGGTGGCAAAGTCATGATACGTACATTAAGCCCTACTGTAAAATATTTTGTTAATTTTCCATCAGTCATCCTGCCTTGTTATGGGTTCTCAAAAGACTCCATAAAAATGATGGTACACCCAACATATATCAGTGAACAAATATTTTTCAATTATTCACAACATATGCCAATGAGATGCTTTTAAAGGTAAAAGTCCTTTGTTTTATATGAAAGAGCATGTACTCAAATGAGTGGCCAGTTTCAGTGTAGTGTCAGTCAGACTACAGGTGTAACTCTGTTGCTACTCTCACAACTGAGCCAATATCCATGCAAATAAGAAAATTTGCTTGCGAAATGTTTGTACGATCCTAGCATATCTGTTTTACAAATGTTACAAATGCTTAAGAATGCTTGCAAATGCCGTTGCGAATCTTGTGAATGAAATGTGAATGCAAAACATGGGTATCTAATTTGCATAATACTCATTGCAGGTGTTTCTCGATGTCTTATATCTGCCAGGCCCTATCCAATTAGCTTATTTTCCTTCCAATTTGGACTTGTTTTCTACATTCCCCCTGCATTCTGCCGAAATGCCAAAAGGAATGCAGGCCAATATTTACAAATGTCTTACGATCACTTACAAACATCTTACAATCACTACAAATGTCTTGCCATCAATAAGAATGACTTATGATTGCTCACAAATATGTTGCGAATATGCTTTTCTTACGGCTTTTAAGATCATGTTTCTATTCTTGGCAAGACCCCAAGAATGCTTACGAACACCTACGAATTTCTTGTGATAATTGTGAATTGGTGCCGAATTGCATTCATAAGCCCACTCCCGAGCATATTCGCCTAGGTGTGAGAGCAGCATGTGGAGACTGTTCTGCCAATCTATACTTGTATGTAATAGATGTTTTATTAATATGACGTTTACTGTTTGAATATTGAGAATATTAACAGTGCTTAGAGCAAGCTAATTTGCTTTGAACCACCAAAGGAACTATCAATTTACTAAAAAGCCTATTAATCTTTTGTATTAATTCAACTCTTTCCCTGCTAGTGACAACTGATGTAGTGACATCTTCAGTCGTCTGCAGATAACCTTTGCAAACAGTTTGTACCCAGATCAGGCCTGACATCATGTCGGGCCTGATCTGGTACCAAACTGTTTGACATACTGAGTGATGGTATGATTCCTGAAAAAAATATTTGAAAATTTTAATTTTTGAAAAAAATCTGCAAACAGCAAAAATAGTAAAATTACTGAGCATGCAAATAGTTTAGCATCTTGGATTGTCATAATGAAACCATTTCCTTGATATGCTATATCATTAGTTTTCAATCAATGACTTTGAACCCTCTAAACTCTTTGCATGCTGGGTAATTTTTCATGCCTTTGTCGTTGTTTGCTGATTTTTTTCAAAATTAAGTTTTTCAAAAAATTTACACATTTTTGTCTTCTGTTATTTATTCCAAAATTAACGTTTTCGAAAAATACTTACAAGAATACCACCACAGTGTCAAACAGTTTGGATCCAGATCAAGCCCCATGTTTTGTCTACCCTGATCTGGGTCCAAACTGTTTCCAAAAGAAGAAACTTAATTCAGAGGTTGCATCCAAGTAAGGATCATTTAGTCATCTAGACAAGAACTGGGCCACGTAGCGCTGTCAGTAACGTGTTTGGCAACAGATGCGTATCTGACTGCAGATCCAGGGGTCGCAAGATCAATCCAGGCCTGGTCCCATACTTTTGTGGAGATTGATCATGAAATTATTTCTATCCTCCCTTCAGCAGATTCATTCAAGAAGGGTTGTTGCTAGCTACAAGCGAAAGTATGTGCACGAAATACTGGTAAACTACTTGTTCAAGCCTGCCCAGGAAAAAGTGTGGTTAGGTGAACTGACGGTCCTAGCATGACCATAGCTGTTGACTTGGGACGTAAAGCAACAAAACAAAAATCATCTGGACAAGCTAGCATCTTTAAAAAACCAGTCTTCTGCAAGATTTGCCATCGCAGGTAGTATGTCTCAAGGTAGTCTTGTTCAGCTAGTGTTTTAACTCTTTGACAGCTAGTGTCGTCAGCTAACAGTAAAATGTCAGTCCCGATCTGGATCCAAACTGCTTGACACCCTGATGGAATCCCTGAAAGAATTTTTTGAGAACATTACTTTGAAAAATATCAACAAAAGTGCAAGCAAAATCACCATGCATGCTAGCAGTCAATGTGGCTCATATGCTGTACACAATTTGATTTACTAGAATAAGGTTTAATATCATCCTTCTTTGAAATTGATACATCTTTTATGATATTGGAAGAAAAAGACATATTTCAAACTAATTAAGCAGGTATTCAGAAAAGTGATATATAGTTACAAGTCTTATAACTCAACTATTAGAAATTTTCATTTTGTCTTAGTTCATTATTTTTTTCAGTTTACGCTTTTATTCTAGAAAGCTGTAAATCGTTACATTTTGTATAATGAAAGTATTGAGCCAGATCAGATACTGCATGCTATCTAATTAGGGTCTCCCGTAGAATTTTCTAAATTATGACGTATTTTTGTCTCTGAAGATAATGCTGCATTTCATCTGGGTTTTCACTGTTTGCCAAAAAGTACCTGTTTAGGGGTTTCAAGTTTACAAATGATTATATAAAAGATTATACAAAGAAACTTCAAAAAAAGGAATGATATATCATTTTAAAATTTCTGCAAAAGTATTCAAATGTGCCTAAATTGTCCATGCTGACTTGTAAGCAGGTACAAAAATAAAGCAGTCAAATGCCCATTGTGCTTAAAATACGCTGGGGCATAAAAACAGAGGACAGGTGATAAAAACAATTATCACAATGTTCGGGACACTATTTGCCGTCTGCATATGAGATAAGCTCTTTCCCACCAACTGGTTGTCTGCCTGCCATGATGATAACCCAAAGTCATGTATTTTGAACAGAGAGAGGTTATCATGCCTGGCACAAGACGTTGTTCATCAGATAATGTCAGATGTAAACAAGTGGTGTGACGTAATGCAACATTTATGTCAATCTTGATTTACTTACATCTTTGTACATCAAACGTGTAAAAACATTTATTGGAAAATGTGATAAACAGATTATATCATGGGGTTTTGGTTATCTCCCTCAATATCAACCCTCAACCATCCTCAGCCCTCGAGCTAAAGCTCTTGCGCTGATAATGTGGTCTTGGGTTGATACGTCAGGCAAGGCCCTAAACCCTGTATGATAATCTCTAATTAGAAACACTGGCAAAAAATTTCTTGAGACATTGTCTCATTAAAACCAAAGTAAGTGAAGCATTTTAAATTTTAATGTGCTATATTGCACCTAGGCTGAAAACTGAACATGTTTAAAAATATGATAAAAGTGGAAAGAAATTTCCACCTATGGAAAGCCTGTATATTTAAAGAACACTCATCTGAATACCTGTTTTCAACCCTTTCACCCCTGTAGACCAAAATGAAACTGAACCAATGCGAACAGTGTAGATCTTACAAACCCCTCGATAAGGTGCTTTATCAAAAACAATTACATACATGCACAAAAAAATCAGTTTTAACACTCAAAATATTCGCTCATATAGATTCCAATGAGCATAACAACAAATGTTATTCATAGAACAATAAGGGAAACAACTCCTTTCTCTCTTATCTTAACCCTTTACTCCATAGACTATTTTTAGATGATGACATCATTTTCTATTTTTATACAACATTAAAAAATTCAAGAAAAAATTAAATTAAGTTTTGAATACTTTTAAAAATATTATGGAAAATGGAGCATTTGCTCCAAAAGAGCAAATGCTCCATTTTCCATAATATTTTCAAATACGTTGTATTTCAAAGGCGTCAAAAGGCGTTATTATGGGGTAAAGGTTTAAGCTATGCCCTGTAAAGATCTTCACTGTTTGCAATACAGCCTAGTTCAGCTGTGGATGGAAAAGATCCACTCGGGGGCGAAAGCGTTGAAGAATAACGAAACATCTCAGCATGGGAATACCTGCCATTCTCTCAACCAATAAGCAATAAATCTACCACGATAGTCGATAGTCCGAGCAACGAATGTTTAAAAGATGTGAACCAAAATGTTCAGAGTTGTAGTCCGGCAGTAAATAATGCAGGCGAGTTTGTTTCCTTGATGACGAATGTAGTGGGAACCTGTGTGCCCCAGGGAGCGTTTGGTAGTAGCATCAAGCAGGGTTTGTTTCTCCCATAAATCCTGTGTTTTGATTGGTTGCTGTGGGAGGTGTGTGTAAACAAAGAGATCCACAGGAAGTTCAGATGCATTCTGGGTAGTCTGTCATCTGGACAGACAATATGGCAGGTAGTATGTTTCAAGATTTCGATTGTTGTCTGTCAGCAGTCTCACTTAAGCGAGAGTAGCGATCTAGTATTGTAAGGAAGGCCCTAGAGAGGGGACACATACAGTTAAAGTTAAGAAAGAACACAGAAAATTCTAATATCATTGCAATACACCTATAGCTGCCATTGTCATTTGCTATTTATGTAATAGTTTAATCCCCTAGGTTTAAATAAACGTTTTATTTAGAGTAAAATTGTAAATAATTTCTTAACCATCCATTTTAACCTACGTTTTGGATGCTCAAAAGAACCATTTCAATGAGACGGTTCTTTTGAGTACCCACAACATATGTTTTGGTTGAGAAATAAGAAAAATATTCCTTCTTCAGCCTTAGAGAACTAAAGTAATTCATGAAATGATATATATTTCATAAAAAATTGTACAATAAAAAATAATATAAGAAGGAGACTTGCATAAGTCTATGGTTCAAATGTCTCCAGTAGAAGAAACTTTTGAAAAAAAAAAAAAACATTTTTACGACAATAGGGCTCGACATTTCATAAGAATTGTCAAATTGGGGTTAATATAACTTTCTTTAAAACATGTAATACATTGTTCTGCAATTTATCAAAGATCCCAGAAAAACAAACATATAATGTGGAAGCTATTACAAAACACAGTTCTACTGCCAACAGTCTTTCACTTGCATCCAAGGCATTGAACTGTAAGTAAATGCCAATTGACTTTGTACAAGAATGCAAACACGGTCATTCTAATTACGGCCATTCTAATTAATTTTTTCTTTTTAATAGTTTACTTTGGATAATATGCACTGGAAACCAACTAGCTAGGATCAATTCTCATAAAATTCATTTTGCTTTAACTATAAACTTCAGCCAGTGCTTGTAAAATCCAGGAAAATAAACTGGTCCTAGTCTGAACAGTCTTCAATCTCAGCTCAACTCGTGGTTTATTAATTCACACTCCCAAGACAGAGCATTTTATTTAAATTATCATGCACTTGCTCAAAATTTTACAATTATTCTGATATTACCAATGCTAATAGCTGCGGACCACACTGGCTCAGTTGGTAGAGTGTTAGACTTGGCTTCAAAGGGTTGCTGGTTCGAGTCTCATTGCCGGTGGAGTCACACTGTGTTGTGTCCTTGAGCAAGACACTTTATCCGCTGCTTAGTACTGGTTCAACCCAAGAAGACCTGTCCCAACATGACTGAAAAATTGTTGACTGGGACCTAAAGAATCAAACCAAACAAACAATGCTAATAGCTTGTATATCTGTATCAAATCTAGTGTGATTTTACAAATGTAGTACTTAATATTTATATAGTTTTACCATCAAAATATGAAATCAGCTTAATTCAAAGTGCCTAAAATGATGTCTGGAAAAACATATAGTTTTTTAAAATAAGGAAAAATTAAAAATGTAACAAAAAGATAAAAATATGTAATAAAAAGAAAGTATAATGTAAAAACATGGATTAGCATGCTATTTTTTCTCCTAAAAATTGTTGGGTTATAGTTTTGTTTGTTTGATTTTTTTTCTTTACTTCCCAGTCAACAATTTTTCAGTTATGTTGGGAAAGATCTTCCTTGGTTGAGCCGGTACTTAGCTAGAATTAATATGTCTTGCTCAAGGACACAACGCAGTGACACCGGTGAGGCTCAAACCTGAAACCCCTCGATCTCGAGTCAAGCACTTTACCACTAAGCCATTGTGCTCCCAGACGTTGGGCTTTAGCATATGTTGTTGGAATTCATTGAAAGTGTCTCAACAAGACACTTTCAATGAGCACCAAAACATATGTTTTCATACAGAAATAAAAAAATATTGAAACTATTGGTTGAAAACATTTGACTGATCTAAAGCAACAAATAAGCAAAAATGAGTATGCTTTCACTGTTGTAA
This sequence comes from Loripinus fragilis, assembly GCA_964019695.1. Classification (NCBI taxonomy): domain Eukaryota; kingdom Metazoa; phylum Mollusca; class Bivalvia; order Lucinida; family Lucinidae; genus Loripinus; species Loripinus fragilis. Next base: position 64,601,955 of record OZ026516.1, read on the forward strand.
CTGAAGCAGCAGATGAGAGAAAAGACGTAGGTAATCAAAACAACAAATAGTGGGCTAATGCTCACGCTATAAAAGAAAACCAAGGAGCATATATGGCTGGGGGAGACAGGATGATTCATACTTTTTAGGGAAAGTCTGTACTTTTGTATTTGATCCTGTGATTTCCAACAATGTGGCATTTTGACAAGTGTAGACTCAAACGAGCATAGAAACTCCAAATCATGTTCCGTCAGTAGCTTAACACTCATAGAATAATCAAGTGACTAGCAAAGGCTCTGATCAGTCTGTGCGAATGCACAGGCTGGTCTGAGCCTTTGCTGGTTGCACATACCACATTGTTGGAAATCTCATGTCATGGCTCATATATTTTACCCTAAAACATATTTTATATAATTAATTTATTTTTGTTAACATGGTTAAATTGTCAACATTTTCGAAGGGCTGTAACGCTGCTTGTTAAAACTTCACCAAACTTGCCCAAACATTAAACAGGTTATGTACACCATAATCATCCTTTATCATTATAACAGAACTTCCAGTACATAATACTGGTACAGCTTTCTGAACTTGCTAGCATGGTCAAGATACAGAAAAATTATTCCAAGAGCCATTAAAGTTCCATTCCATTATACAAGAGTTTCTGAAATGCCATTTAGGCAATCAGAGAGACTTCCCATCCTGATTCTGCAGACATAATCTCAAGTATTTTATATTCAAATGATCGTGCTAATCACTGCTCTCAATTTTTTCAAAGGGACATAAGCCTAAAGAGGGACTTAACTCTTTATCTCCTGAGTGTCGTCTGCTTATAACCATTGCAAACAGTTTGGACCCAGTTCAGGCCGGACTAAATCTCGGGCCTGATCTGGATCCAATCTGTTTGACACTCAGATGGTATTCCTGAAAGAATTTTTCGAAAAAGTAGATTTTGGAAATAAATCAGCACACGAAAAAAAGCATGAAAAATTTCCCAGGGGGACAAAGAGTCAACTGAAACAAAAAAAAAAATAATTTAATTTCTCCCACATGGTCTCTGTTCACATATGCTCCTGGAACCTTTTCTAGCTGAAACACCCAAATATTATTACAAAGGTTACCCTTCCTTTCCATCACTGCCGCCATAATAATATTCTTCTTTCGATTTAAAGTTAAAATTTGACCATTTCCAGTTTGTTCTAAAGAAACTGTTTTGGTTGCCAAATCTATAATTATTCCTGTGACAAATAAAATAAGGAGTACAGCGCTATTACTTTTATTTTATCATATGATGTCGCGTCTAGGAGTGAAATAACGCCATGCAATAAAATTGATAAACCACTAGTGGTTTACAGATTAACGGGAAATATTATGACGTCATTAACAACGTTGGAATTATAACGTTTTTACGCCAGAAATGAGATTTCAAAGTATTCTTAATGTCATATGATAAATAGAATCTAACATTCATGCTCTTGTATAATTGAATTTATTAAATAAACTCGTTGCGAAAAAGAGATAAAATGCTTTGCAAGCCTTGCATTTTATCTCTTTTTCCCAATTCGTTTAATAAAATCAATAAAACATGAGCACTCATGTAAGATCCTCTATATATAAAAAGTGTTAAATATTTGAATACATGTACATGTTTATTAATTAGTTGCATATTATGAGAAATCTGTTTTTCAAAAGTTTATTAAACATGTGGAATATAAAATATAGCTTTTTCTCATCAATAAAACTGGATGTCTGAGTCAGCTTTCTCGATTGACTTCCCTAGGCCCAGTCTGTAGGTTTTCAAAATTTAATGCCTATAACTTTCTTATGAGTGGACTAAAACATAAAGTGTGTTGGGTACAAAAAAAATGTCGGACTTTGCTGAAAAATCATTTTCCAGCTGTTCATATTCATGTGGTTTCAAATTTGCAAGACATACACATTATGTAACGTTATCATAAATATGATGTCATGTGTATTCATGTATGAAGTCATAAGTGCAAAAATTATGTTGAGCTTCAAAATTGTATACAATAAAGCTATATATCTATAATGTTCCATAAATATTTGCAGGTTTTTGTGTTTTATACAAAGTTATTATATTCAGTTTTTGCCGTGTATTTGGTGACAGCGCCCAGCCATATTACACTACTATTTGCTCTTATTCCTTTTTCCGGATACTAGCTATAGGCATAAAAGCTAGTACACTGAGAGATAGACCTTCTTTGTAAAAACTAACTGGATTTTTAGCGTACTTACAGTTTTCCTAACATTTTATCTGTATGTCAGACCAGGAAGAGTTTAACTCGTTGCCTACTAGTGGAATACGTCAACTGATAACCTTTACAAACAGTTAGGATCTAGATCAGGCCCGACATTTAGTCGGGCCTGATCTGGATTCTAACTGTTTGATACTGCCTCTGATGGAATTCCTGAAAGAATCTTTTGAAAACATTAATTTTGAAAAAATCAGCAGACAACAAAAAATCATAAAAATACCCAGCACGCAAAGAATTATGTGTACCATGATATACATACAAATAAGCAAATTTCAGGACTTTAGTTAAGAATGCGTACCAAAAAATTAAATTTCTTATTTCTCAACTAAAACATACGTTGTCGGTACTCGAATTTTTTAGCACCCAAAACTTATGTTAAAACTGATGAGTAAGAAAGTATTAACAATTTTACGCTCAAATTTTGTTTTTATCTAAACCAATGGAGTTTTTTAATCATCAATTGTGATTGTTTTCTTATCCATCAGTTTAAACATGTCTTTTGGGTTTTTAAAAGGACCATCTCATTGAGATAGTATGCAGGTTGTTTTTTTTGTGTTCTCAAGGGCCGAAATTCTGCCCCTGTCCCAATGGATTTCCCAATTTTGAAAAAAAAAAATTCTTAATTTTATTTATTTATTTTTTTTTAAGATTTTTTTCAGTCACCACACAAGCTACATGGTGACAATCTATTACCATTACATCTTATTTCTCCTTTAATATAATGGGAATATAGTATGTGTAATAGCTAATTTGTTTTCTTAATTGACCGAAAATGCCAAAATTGTGGCCTATAACAAATTTCCCAATTTAGAGGTTTACCACTAATTTTCCCAATCTGAAAGGCTCTAGGGCCCCTTTCCAAAATTGCAAAAAAACTGGTATGAGATGGTTCTTTAGAGTGCACAACATGATTTGGTTAACAAATAAATAAATAATAATTCTGCACTCTTTACTGGAGGCCTGTCTTTATGACTTTTTTTCTTCTAATAACACATGTAAAAGGAACATAAATTTAATCAAATTAAATAAATACTGAAGATATAATAGGGATTTCTAAGATTTATGAAACCAAAATTAGAAAAAAGAAAATTCTTCATTTATAAGGGCTGACCCATGGGAAAATGGTACTTATCACATATGGGTCTTCGGGACCAACGTGTAACAACAAAGGTGCAGACCAGCCTGCGCATCCATGCAGACATGAGGGATTTTGTTATTTTTTTTTGGAAAGTATCATATCTAAACTTGCTTTCATGAAAACTTCAATTTTCTAGAGCTCTAGTCTCTGTAGCTGAGGAGACTAAGGTTTGAGTCTCCCTTTGTCAGAAACATCGATGACAGGTTTTGTCACATCAAGGTCTGTATGCTTAAAAACACATTTTAACTCTTTACCTACCCAGTGTCGTCTGCTGACAACCTTTGCAAACAGTTTGGACCCAGACAGGCCGGACAAAAGATTGGGCCTGGTATGGATCCCAACTGTTTGACACTGCGATGGTATTCTGATAATTCCTAAACAAATTTTTTTTAAAAAGTTGACATTGAAAAAAAAACAGGAGACGACAAGTCACAACAAGGCAAATTCGACGAATTTATATCCCCCGACGAAGGGTTATTTGAGAGAAACATGTAAATCACAAAACATAAATCCCATTTATCTAACCCTTAGTTCACCTACAGTATCATTCAGATCATAACAAACGCCTGTCAAGTATGTTTTAGTGCTTAGTTCAATAAAAAATATACTTACATCTGCACAATTTCAATATCTGATCTTTAAACCCAACCTCAGAGGTCAAGATTGTGTGTAAATTCAAAGTGTTACCTTGCATGTAGATCTACACTTCTTCCACTTTACTTTGATATGCAACATGACCACTTTTAGAAAAGAACAAAAATGACCCTTTGACCCCACCCCAGGGGTCGTTGGTGTGTGTAATGACAGCACACTTGCTTTCATGGTGCTCTGTGCTCAATTCCCTTTAATTTGATATGCAACATGACTACTTTCAGTAAAAGGTTTTAGTTTGACCTTTTGACCCCACCCCTTGGGTCAAGGGTGTGTCTGTGGGCAAAATATTTGCTACCATGTTGCTGCCAGCATCGTCGGCTTTAATTTGATATGCAACATGACTACTTTCAGAAAAATATATAGTTTCACCTTTTGACCCCACCCCCTGGGTCGAGGGTGTGTCTGTGGGCAAAATATTTGCTACCATGTTGCTGCCAGCGTCGTCAGCTTTAATTTGATATGCAACATGACCATATTCTGATAAAGTTTAATTTTGGCCTCGGGCCCCACCCCCTAAGTCCACCAAAGGGGCTCGGAATCAGGCCTTCAATCTGAAATCCCGTTTGATATGTTTCATATCTATTGCTGCTCTGTCTGCATGCAAAATTTCAGCACAAAATATTAATAATTGCCTTAGTTATTGCGAAATTTAAATATTTGACCTTTGACCCCTTAGGTGGGGTCAAAGGGGGTGGGGTGAAACTTTGACACTGCCATTCTTATCTACAGGCACTTGGTAAACATGGTCTAATGCAAGAAGTTGTTAAATATAATAGCTTTGATGAAATGTGAAGATCATCACACAAAAAAGCTAATATAGGTTGTGCCTTATAAATGCCTATACTTAAACAACGGCAATAACTCAAGTGTTAAGGGGTCGATTTTGACCAAACTTATAGGATATCATGAGTCCATGGTACTAATCATTTGTACCAAGAATGAATTAAATCTGACCAATAGGTACTGAGATATGGTTCCGGACAGACAAAAAGTGCGGAAGAACGGACAGACGGAAGGACGGACTGAATGGACGGACGGACAGACGGACGCACGGACGACGGCAAAACTATATCCCTCCGACTTTGTCGGGGGATAAAAATTCATAAAAAATTTCCAGTAGGCAAAACCATACATTTTAACACAAAGTTGGGCTGAAGAGCTTATTGTTGTTTGATACAGCCTTCACCTGCTACTTCCATACCTTGTGTAAAAAAAGTGGAGCAGGTTTTGATGAAACTGTGCACATAGGTTTAGATAAACAAAATTCGTGTGCGTAAAATTGTAAATATTTCCTTACCCATCAGCTTTAACATATGTTTGGGGTGCTCAAAAGAACTGCCTCATTGAGACGGTTCTTTTTTGAGTACCCACAACAAATGTTTTGGTTGGGGAATAAGAAACTTATTTTTTGGTAAGCACTCTTAATTAATGTCCTGAATGTACAGGCTCATTTGAGGCTGCATCGCCAGTCAACTAATTTTGTGATAAGCATAAAAATCTGATGTGATGGTTCACGCCTGAGGCTTCATATCAATAAAAATATTACTGAAAATATAAGAAGCATAACTTCCTTATAAGTATGTTTTTATTTATTTTATATCTGTCACACTATATATAAGGGGAACCCTGAGTTATCCAGATGTTTTGATATTTTCATTTTTCTTCAAACAAACACAAATTATGAGTACTCCTCTTAATCATCTCGATTAGAAGATTCCAATGTGTTCCAGAGAATCTGCTTTCATGGACTCAAGGAGAAACGTGAAAACTTGCCACATATTGGGGCTATATTAAACTTGGGTTTGTTTGTTTGTTTTGATGCTTTACGCCCTATAGCTGTTTAACAATTTTTACGCCATCAGAGTTAGACTAGCTCCAAGTATATGAAATGACACAGTGATGAAAAAATGTTTTAAGGACTGGAGCCAGTCTAAGGTACACTCAACCTGCCATACATTTTAATAAGGTGGATCTGAAGGCATACTGAAATTTAATAGGACTATGATTTTCTCAAATTACTCAAATTACGTTTAAAGACATAAAATCATATTTCATTTTAGTAATAAATAGCAAATAACAATGGCAGTACAGGTATGCAAAGATTCTTTACGCTGTTTTTTTATTCCTTCGTAATTTTAGTCTGTTTAAATTTAACAGAAATCCAGACTCTTTTCAGATACAAATATTTTTGGGCTTTCATTAATGAAAACATGCTTTGTGGACAACAGTCTTCGTTTTGTCATCCATTAAACTTGCTTTCACAAAAGTTTTCATTTTTATATGATAAAAAAGTACTTTATCAGGTTAATAATCATAATCTATTGAAGAGCTTTAATACAGACTTTATCACTGGTGAACAGTTGTGGTTCTCACCACTATAGTGCTAATGCCCTTGTCCTGCTGACAAATTATTTATATATAAACTTTCATTTAACTCTTTACCTACTAGCTAGTGCCGTCTGCTGATAATTTTTTGCAAACAATTTGGACCCGCATCAGGCCCGACAAAATGTTGAGCCTGATCTGGATCCAAACTGTGCCATGGATTTATGGGCTGAATGTAAAACAATGCAGAAATTTTTCATATTGGCCGTCTTCTGAAGAAAATTCAGCTTTTAGTTTTACTGGATCTTTGTAGTAATCCAAATGTACAGCAGGACAAGCCGGGCATGACTAGTGACTCTTCAGATGACTATATTCCCTGTTTATCTGGACTTCTGTTGAAATACAAGCATCACCAAGCAAATAACCGGTGGAGAGGAGAAAAGTATCAGTGTAATCATGGGTGAAAGTTCAAAATTTCCAAAATCCTGAACTTTAAAAACTTTGATCTAAAAAAACTTGCAATATGCCCACCAAATATTCACAATTTTGAAGCTTAAATGATCAATTATCTTAAGACAGACTGAATATAAATCAGAGAACCTATAATAATCTGCAGAATTCAGCATTTTGAGGCTGACTTTCTATAAAAAGTCAGCCTCAAAATCCTGATTTCAGGAATAATCCTGAACACTTTCACCCATGTGTAATGCATTTATAATCAAATTTCTATGGAAAGTCAACCTCAAAATCCTGAATTCAGTAACAATTCTGTAAACTTTCACCCATGTATGGTTAAGTGAGTGAGTGAATGTGTTTGTTTTTTATGTCCCTACAACAGCTATGGTCATATGGAGACTGGGTCAGGGCTTTAAGTCTCATCCTATAGACTGGAAGGGCTGGGGATCCAATTCAGCTAGGACCCCTGGGTACAAGGCAAGTGGTTTAACTACTACACCATGGTAGCTACTCCATGCATAAATTGTAATTAAAACTAGTGCATTTCATCTAACCATGGTCGCACTATAGAGACTAGACTAGAGTCTATTTAACACACAAACCGGGCCGTAAAAATGCATACTCAATCAGACAGAACTTGTTAAATATATGTAGATTCCGTGGAATGACTGTTAGACAGTTATCAACCTGTTGGACGTCACATGTATTGGATTGCATAGTGTGCCCAAGTGACATGTATTGGATTGTACGGTGTGCCCAAGTAAAATGTAATGGATTGCATAGTGTGCCCAAGAGACATGTATTGGATTGCATAGTGTGCCCATGACATGTATTGGATTGCATAGTATGCCCCGAGTAAAATGTATAGGATTGCATAGTGTGTCCCAAGTAAACTAATCTCTGCAGCTGCTGCAATCTAGGATTGTTAAGCAGCTTGGAAGAAAACAATAGAATTATTTTGCAAATTCAATAAAAATGAAAACCAGGCTGTGTCACTGCGTGACTACAATCAATTCTTGATTCTGTTCAAAACTGTGACTTTTGTGTATGTTAACCCATTTAAGCCAAATGAACTTTACTATCTCTATCAGCAGGACATGTCTTTTCCAAATTTTAGGGTGGTTGGGTGATATTTTTCATTTTTGTTCAAATTTTAAAAGAAACTTCAGTAAGCAAACAGTGGAGAACCTGATCAGACGTCACATTTTGTGGCGTCTGACCTGGTTCTGCACTGTTTGCCGATGTCCCACAAAAAGGATGTTAGGCTTATACAGATGGCTATGTCACTCAAGCTCCTCTAGCCTTTGCTAGCTGCCTTTGTGATTAACCCTTTTAAGACCAATGGGATTTTCCATAAAGTTTGATACAGAGAAGTCAGGATGGTCCATTATATACATTGAGGGGTTACAGGTTATAATTAAAAAAAAAATTGTATTTTCTATCTATGAAGATTGATTTTGCCTTAGCAAACAGTGCAGACCCTGATGAAATGCCACTTTATGTGACATTTCATCTGGGTCTTCGCTGTTTGCCATAGTACTCTTTTAGGCTTTCTGGACCAGAAAGGGTTAATATCATGTTCCTACGATGTTGCCAAATTATTTTCAATTGCACAGATTTAGACATTAGACACATTCCTAATCCACGGAAGGTTTTATTTGCTTGGTGAAGCTCATTTTTTGACAAGAAACATATATTATGGTATATGAATAAAACACATCAAACCATCATAATGTAGAGGTAAAAAGAAAATTAATGTGTTCTAAAAAAAATAATGTGTTCCCAAACTAACTGAAGGCTAGAAAATTACTTATTGTTGAATTACCGTAACTCTTTCCTTGCTAGCAGCAACTTTTGTCATAATAATTATGTCGGTAATCTTTGCAAACAGTTTGGATTCAGATCAGCACCAACACAATGTAGGTTCTGATGTGAATCCAAATCATTTTAGACACTCTGAGAGTGCTTCTGAAAGAATATTTTGAAAAAGTCAGTAGACATCAACAAAATCATGAAAAAATTCCCATCAAACAAAGAGTTAAACAATTCATTATGACTTTCATATTGCTTTCCTTCACTTTACATTATAGTTAAACTAAATGCTTCCAAAATGAAAAGGTTACCCTCTGATTAAACAGTGCATTCATAGACTGCATTTTCTGCTTTATATCAACCATTTCATAGACATAAACTAAAGAGTTTACACATAAATTAAGATTGTGCAAGTTATTTTCTAGACTTTAAAAGCCAAACTACAGAGAATTGAACAGGCCGACCCTGATATGAGCCGCTTCTCTTCATGAAAGTTTGCTCCTCCGACTACAGACTGAGACTCCCAGGGAAATGAGATAGGAAGCATTTGTTAAAGAGATAGAAAAATGCTTTTCAGAAAAGCATATGCCAACTCCTTCCAACCTTGAATATTTTATTCTGAGATCATCCTCGGTAACCCAGGCGTGACACATTCAGTACCCACTGCATTCATCATGTGATGAATGCAGTGGGTACGTAATGTGTCACGCCTGGGCCCGCGCCTGGGCTACCAAAGATGTTCAGAGATTTGATAGCCAAAATTTTATCAGCAGATCACTGAAGTTGCCAATTTCCTATTTTCACCATATTGTGCCAAACTTTGAACAGATAGTAACAGTACACATTTCTTCATTTGCTGCGTTTTCGCTCTGGCCAGACTCCACAGATGTGCAGACTCTGCTTTCCTTTGCAAAAAGTACTAACATCTCAAGGTCTAGAGCTACATGTATGAGAAAGTAGATGCCAATAACAAGGCTGAAAACAGGATCCAAACTAAAAACAGTTCTCTCCTCTTCTGCTCAAGAAATGGCCTAAATAGCCCAGTGAAATACTTAATGGTTAAAGCTTTTGTGGGTATGTTCCAGGCCTCCTGATATAATATTATAAAGTATATAAAACTTTTCTTATTGTTCAACATAAATATATGGTTTGGGTGTTCAAAAGAACCGTCTCATTGAGGCGGTTCAATGAGACGGTTCTTTTAAGCACCCAAACCATATGTTTAAACTCATGGATGAGAAAGTAATCAAACTTCTATTTATTTCCTCTAAATGTATGCTGTATTATATTGCCTTAAGAGGATACCCATAAGATACTTTAAATCTATTCAAAATTATCGCAAATTATCATCAAAATTCTCATTAATCTATAATTACTATATGGTGACTGAAGACAGAAGATAGTGTCAGAAGCACGTTATTTTACTTACTACACCCAGATTTCAAGTGAAAATACGCACCTATAACTACGTTTGCCTTTCATTGCTTCAAGCTGCAGTCGACGACGTTCCTCATATGGACGGGCATGCTCAACACGCACCTTTCTTCCGCAGACATACCTGAAACACATGAAAAGAAGCAAATTTTGCCACAATTAGTAATTTTTCATTGTTTTATTTCATCAGTTTCAGCTTTTAGATTGTTTAACAAACATTTAAACATAAACATGTTTTAAAAAATAAACACAAAAAGATGTGTAACTATTATGCATTGCAAACAACATCATGCTTAAAAATAGAGTAACATTTTTGGCTCCGCGCGCACAATTTGACTTCCACAAATTAGGTCTATGACTTCCAAATCTCAATAGGTGGAAGTCATGACTTCCTGTTTCAAAAATGTAGTACAAGCACTGAATTATATGCAAATTTTGGGGATTTACTGATAGACAAACTATGATATAACATTATATCAACTCTTTGACTATTGGGTGAATTTCATGTTTTTTTGTCATCTGCTGATTTTTTTCAAAGTCCAGGCCCCCAGATAAGGGTGGGTAACCGAAAATTATTTCTCTTATTCCTCAATCAAAACATATGTTGTTGGTACTAAAAAGAACCGTCTCGCTGAGACGGTTCTTTTGAGCACCCAAAACACATGTTTAAACTGATGGATAAGAAAATACTAACAATTTTACACTAAATCTTTTTGCTTAACTGGCCCCATGAAAGTCAATTTTTTCGAAAAATTATTTCAGGAATACCATCAGAGTGTCAATCAGTTTGGATCCAGATCAGGCTCAACGTTTTGTTGGGCCTGATTTGGATCAAACTATTTGCAAAGGTTAACGGAGTGACACTAGTAGGCAAAGAGTTAAACAAAAGTCCCCACAAGCAGGCAAAGAGTTGAACAAATATCCCCAAAAGCAGGCAACAAAGTAATCAAAAGTCCCCACAAGCAGGCTAAGAATTAAGCAAAAGTCCCCACAAGCAAGCAAAGAGTTTAACAAATGTCCCCACAAGTAGGCAAAGAGTTAAACAAAAGTCCTCACAAGCAGGCAAAGAGTTTAACAAATGTCCCCATTAAGCAGGCAAAGAGTTAAACAAAAGTCCCCACAAGCAGGCAAAGAGTTAAATCTTTGCCTGCTTGTGGGGACTTTTGTTGTCTGCTGATACCCTTTGCAACAGTTTGGACCCAGAACATCGGGTCTGACCAGGATCTAAACTGTTTGACACCCTGAGCTTAGAGTGCTCATGAAAGAATTTTTTTTAAAAAGTAAACTTAACAAGAAAAGATATGGCATTAAGTGCCATATCAATGAACTCGGCTTTAGCAGATAAAGAGTTCGTTCTTTCATTACATCACAAGCTACATGTGAGTACATGTATCAACAAACCGAATGATGTACACAAACACAATCAATCAATTTTTCACTCAATCAATCAATCATTTTTACATAAACAACAATGAAACCTCCCTCCGTGATGAAACTATCTCCAGGTATTTATTCAAAGAAGTGTCTTATAAGACAGAATCGCATAAGGCAAATCTTACCGTTTAAGTTGAGGCCTTTAACTGCTCATATACGCATGTAAGGAACTTATAGAGTATGTTTTTTGGCTCTGTATTTGAAAACAGAATAGACCTTGAGATTATCGAAATTTGCTTTATTTACCAGACGCCTATTTAATGTTTAAAGCCGCGAGAACCCCGACTTTGTTAAAAGCAGGGACCACCCTGAGCGCCCGCGCAGTCCCATCGGCGCCTTTGTTTTTACATGTAGATTCAAATGTATGATAAAAGTCAGGAAAACCGTCAGGTTTGATCAATTTTAAACTCTTTGTCGGACCAGATCTGGGACCAAACTTTCTGCTTATGTTATCAGCAGAGGCTCGCTGATAGCAATGTTTAAGATCAAAGAAGCCGCTATGGGTTCTGTTACACGACGTGGTAGCAATGACCAGTGACCTATATATCGGTCACTGCCTTGACGCTGGAAAGCGGATGTAGCACATCCATTAAACATAGGTTTCCGGCCGTGGGTAGTTTCGGCTGGGTCGTTTTCTGTCTGGTTTTAGGGTGGGTCGTTTCGGCATATTCTGATAGGATCTGATTGTTTTATAAACTTGCCAAAGTTCCGACTGCATTGATTTTTCCACGAAATCGTACATGCGCGCATTCTCGCAAGAGCGTTCACTAGTACAAAATAACCAAACAAAACTTGGCTCTTTTCTGAAATAATTATTGTGTTCACGAAAAGGTGCTGACTTTCTTTTATTTACTTATTTTTTTATATAAATTTCCAAAGATCCGTCTGCATTATACACTACCCAGGCCGAGTACCGAAAGCTCAAGATCAGACTGCACATGCATGCATACTAGCAAGAACACTTACAGGGAAATAACTAACAACAATCGGGCAAATAATGTTTGTGGACAAAAATATGTACTGAAAAGAGAGCATTACAGATCCGACTCTATTAAACACTTGAACACTTGGAGTTTCACACTGTACTAACATAAGGAAATAAAGTTATCAACTATGTGCAGCAGACGACTTAAGCAGGCACCATTTGGACGAACATATGGGCCGAAATTAGGTGCATAGACCCACTTGATGGCTGTGCATGCATGATTACTTCACGCATGTTAAATGCATTACGGTATCTGCCGCATTTATGTTTAAATGAACAGCGTACACGCAGGAAGAATACAGAGACCGAAATATAGTGGATGGCTGCGCTTTCATGTTTAAAGGGTGTGCTAAATTAAATGAGCTGGCCCAAATACTATAACATTTACAAGAAATCTAATCAAGGAACGATGTGAAAGCGCAAGGTCATTCAGTTTATGACATGTATGCATGACTGAGATATATCCTTATGCAATGACCAGCACGTGCACACTGCTGTTGGTTATACATGTAAGGTATGATAGCTCAACTTGCGACATCAAATTTCTGAGAACTAACTATAGCCACTGTAATAACAGAGTAGTCTTTTAAAATTCTGAAAGGCAGGTTTTATCATGAAACGGCTTATTTCCATTCATTGGAATACACTACGAGGCGTGGTTGACCTGATTAACAGCGATATTCATACGCGCATCACGCTGGTATACAGTGTCCATTCATAGAAAACAATTAAATAAGAGTTACTGTTCCTGAAATGACCAAATAACCGTTATAAAGTGACACATGAGCTTCCCAGTTCGCAAAAACACCATTAACTCAGTAAAAGTTCAACTTTCGAATGAAAATCGGCAACAAAAGACATATTTTTGAATAACTGCACTGTGGTTTATGTTTCACTCACTATCATTTCAAAGCAAACAGCCATTTTAACACGAACTATTTCTTCAAAGTGTAGAAATTTCGATAACAATTATAACTCTCTAGAATAGCTGATGTTGAACAGATCCCGAGTTCCAAAAAGTTAAGCCTAAACTTTCTGGCCTGATCTGGGTCTAAACTACCCAAATGGCTACAATTGCAACTTTGGTTGGTTGGCTTCTAAACAAAGTGAATAGCCCTGTTTGTCCCCTTTCAATTCTTCATTGTAGTCGAAAAGGATGTGTATATACTGCACAGCCTACTCTATTAGTGGGACCACAAATAGAGCACAGCGAGGACTTATTTTGTAAAATCAATCATTTTGAGGCTACTGACAGATCTTGAACCCATCTTTCTAGATAGGTCTAGAGGAGGAAACCAGACATGCTACTAGAGTAACGGTGCTCTGACCCTCCGTTGATCTCTAGTAGGTTTGTGTCGTCACTATAGTGGCGGCTATGGGTGTTTGAATCAAACTATAGTATACTATAGTAGGAACTATAGTTTGACTGGAAGTGGGCCTAAGTCATTGAATTATGTGGCTCACGTTTACAATAAGGGACATTTTCTTGTGACACTTTAGTCTCTGTATCAGTAGTTCATCTGTTTAGACCTAAATCCTTTTATGGCCTATACCATAGTCTTCAGAGACAACTGTCATTATCTTTCTTATCAGTTTAATAGACAAGACACATTAAAATTTCATCTTTGCCTGACAGCAGAAAATTTAGTCACCTGCTGACAAGCTTTGCAAACAGTCTGGACCCAGATCAGGGCCAACAAAATGTTGGGCCTGATCTGGATCCAGACAGTTTGACCCACAGATGATAATTCTGGATTATTTTTCAAAAAAAATGATTTTGAAAAAATTTGCAGATGAAAAATTACCCAGCATGTAAAGTGCTAAAATTTTGTCTAAATGTATTATCTTGGTTCTTCTACGTGCCTGAATACAATATGAGTACTGTAGTATAGATGTACCATGACCTCTGAGTAATGACCTTTGGGTCTTTCTTGATTTTAAAAGATTGATGCAGAATGCCTAAAATGAGCCAGCCGGGCTGGAACATCTGCGTTTGTAAAAAAATAGAGTATTTTGTAAATAAATGCCTGAAACCCTTTTTTCTAAGACTACTTTTCAATATTGTAAATACAGTCACGCCTAAAAGCTTTTTGTTTATCTATACATATAATGAAAAGAAGCAAATTTTCAAATTAATCAGGAAAGTACCAATGGTAACTGCAGAACACAATTTTCTTCAGGTTCAGACATCTTCATATTTCTGAATTATCTTCTGGATTTATATAAAATATCAAGCCATATTTGGCCATGATATATCAGGGGTAAAGAATGACAGGGACCCAGTAGCCCACAGCTCCTAAAATTTTGGCTGGGCCTCTAAAATTTTGGAGAAAATGTCAAAACCCCTTATGTTAAATTTTGAATTTTGCCATCCTGAGCCCCAAAGTCAAAATTGCTAGTCTGTATCACTGATATAGAGGGAAAATACATGCATTATGAATTAAAAGACAGAGAGTAACAGGCAGTAAAATACTCATTGAATCTCAAAGTAGGCAGTAAAATACTCATTAAATATCAAAAATCATTGAATCTAAAAATCTAAAAACAGAGAGTAAATTGCTCATTGAATCTCAAACAGGCAGTTAAATACTCCCTGTATCTCCTAACAGGCAGTAAAATACTCAATGACTCAAAACAGGCAGTAAAATACTCATGGAATCTCAAAACAGAGTTAAAAACTCTATGAATCTCAAAACAGACAGTAAAATACTCATTGAATCTCCAAACCGGTGTAACGGTCAGTTTTTTCCCCAGTCAGTTTTTTCCCCGGGGAAAGAATGGGCCGGCCCATTCTTTCCCCGGGGAAAAAACTGACCGGTCAGTTTTTTCCCCCGGGGAAAGATTTGACTAGTCAGTTTTTTCCCCACCCAGTCAGTTTTTTCCCCCCATGTTATTTTTTCGGAAAAGGCTTGAAAATGATATATGTGTCATTGTGTAGTTAAATCAAATTAAAAATCATTCTGAAATAGCTGTATTATAACTCTACCACCCTCAACACAGCACAAAAGTGCAGAGGGTGTAGAAGGATTTGATTATAAATGGTTAGCCTATTCAAAAAACAAAATGAGTATGTTCTTAATTCAAATGGTTATTTGAATGGGTTAAAGGAAAATCTGCCCAGCCTTTCCCCAGCCCACTATTTGGAAGAATCAATTCACTAAGATAAAATACAAAGGTTGGAACACTTTGGAGGGAGATAACCAATAAACTTTTTGGTTTGAAAATTTGATTATCTCTTTGGAATGAGTCATTCATAAGTCTTCAGATACAGTAAAAGAATAACATAAACTGAAAGACTGAAAGATAAATAGAAAGATCAGAACATTTTGGAGGGGGGTGGGGGGGGTGGGGGGTGGGGGAAGAATGGGCCGGCCCAGTCTTTCCCCACCCCACAATGTAGCAGTAAAAAAAAAATGTTTGGTTTGAAAACTTGATTCTCTCTTTGGAATCGGTCATTCATAAGTGTTAAGATACAGTGAAAGAGTAACATAAACCGAAAGACTAACTGATCAATAGAAAGATCAAAAGATTTTGGAGGGGGGGAAAGAATGGGCCGGCCCAGTCTTTCCCCACCCAACAATGTAGAAGTACCAATAATCTTGTTGGATTGAAAACTTGATTCTCACTTTGGTATAGGTCTTTCATAAATGTTAAAATAGAGTGAAAGAGTAACATAAACTGAAAGACGAAAGGATCAATAGAAGATCGAAAGATTAAGGAGGGGGGAAAGAATGGGCCGGCCCAGTCTTTCCCCACCCTACAATTACGAATAAACTTGTTGGTTTGAAAACTTGATTCTCTGCTTGGTATAAGTCAAACGAGTTATGATACAGCAAAAGAATAACATAATCCAAAAATCTAGAGGATAAATAGAAAGATCCGAACATTTTGGAGGGGGGAAAGAATGGGCCGGCCCAGTTTTTCCCCACCCCGCAATGTAGAAGTACCAATTAACTTGTTGGTTTAAAAACTTGATCTCTCTTTGGAATAGGTCATTCAAAATTGTTCAGATACAGTCAAAGAGTAACATAAACCGAAAGACTAAACAATAAATTGAAAGATCCAAGTATTATTGAAGGGGGGGGGGGGGGGGGAAGGAATGGGCCAGCCCAGTCTTTCCCCACCCCACAAAGTAGAAGTACCAATAAACTTGTAAGATTGAAAACTTAATTCTCACTTTGGAATAGGTCATTTAAAATTGTTCAGATACATTCAAAGATTTGCATAATCCAAAAAACTGAAAAGATAAATAGAAAGATAGGAAGATTTTTGAGGGGGGAAAGATTGGGCCGGCCCAGTCTTTCCCTACCTGACAATGCAGAAGGACCAATATACTTGTTGTTTGAAAACTAGATTCTCTCTTTTGAACAGGTCATACATTAGTGTTAAGATGCAATGAAAGAACAGCATAATTTAAAAGACTGAAATATAAATATATAGATCAATACATTTTGAAGGAGGGAAAGAATGGGCCGGCCCAGTCTTTCCCACCCAACAATGTAGAAGTACCAATAATCTTGTTTGATTGAAAACTTTATTCTCCCTTTGGAATAGGTTTGTGGTGTCTACTGTGAGTTTGTCACTTTCCCATTGGTGACCTGGGTCAGGTGTGGTACTTGATTGTATCGATTCCTGATCTTTGCACCCTTACTTACTTTCATAAATATTAAGATACAGTGAAAGAGTAACATAAACCGAAAGACGAAACGATCAATAGAAAGATCCAAAGATTAAGGAGGGGGGGAAAGAATGGGTCGGCCCGGTCTTTCCCCACCCTACAATTACAAATAAACTTGTTGGTTTGAAAACTTGATTCTCTGCTTGCTATAAGTTAAGAGAGTTCAGATACAGCAAAAGAATAACATAATCCAAAAGTCTGGAGGATAAATAGAAAGATCCGAACATTTTGGAGGGGGGAAAGAATGGGCCGGCCCAGTCTTTCCCCACACCACAATGTAGAAGTACCAATAATCTTGTTGGATTGAAAACTTGATTCTCACTTTGGTATAGGTCTTTCATAAATGTTAAAATAGAGTGAAAGAGTAACATAAGGCAAAATGATCAATAGAATTTCGAAAGATTAAGGAGGGGGGAAAGAATGGGCCGGCCCAGTCTTTCCCCACCCAACAATTAGGAATAAACTTGTTGGTTTGAAAACTTGATTCTCTGCTTGCTATAAGTTAAGAGAGTTCAGATACAACAAAAGAATAACATAATCCAAAAGTCTGGAGGATAAATAGAAAGATTCGAACATTTTGGAGGGGGGAAAGAATGGGCCTGCCCAGTCTTTCCCCACACCTCAATGTAGAAGTACCAATAATCTTGTTGGATTGAAAACTTGATTCTCACTTTGGTATAGGTCTTTCATAAATGTTAAAATAGAGTGAAAGAGTAACATAAACTGAAAGACAAAATGATCAATAGAAGATCGAAAGATTAAGGAGGGGGGAAAGAATGGGCCGGCCCAGTCTTTCCCCACCCTACAATTACAAATAAACTTGTTGGTTTGAAAACTTGATTCTCTGCTTGGTATAAGTCAAGAGAGTTATGATACAGCAAAAGAATAACATAATCCAAAAGTCTAGAGGATAAATAGAAAGATCTGAACATTTTGGAGGGGGGAAAGAATGGGCCGGCCCAGTCTTTCCCCACCCCACTTTTGAGAGGGAACATGCAGTTAGCAAAATGCTTTCTTAACTTGAATTTCTCCTTAGGACAAGACAATCATGACTGTTCAGATACAGTGCAAGAGTAGGTTAAACCTTAAGACTGAGAGATAAATAGAAAGGTTAGAAAATAATAGAGGGGGGAAAGAATGGGCCGGCCCAGTCTTTCCCCACCCCCTATTTAGAAGAATCATTTGGCTGAATGCTTGTAACTTGAATTTCTCCTTGAGATATGTCAATCATGAGTGTTCAGATTCAGTGTAAAAGTAGTTTAAACCAAGGACTGACAGATAAATTGAAAGGTTAGAACCCAATGGAGGGGGGGGGGGAAAGAATGGGCCGGCCTAGTCTTTCCCCACCCCACTATTGAGAAGGAACATGCAGTTAGCTAAATGCTTTCTAAACTTGAATTTCTCCTTAGGACAAGACAATCATGAGTGTTCAGATACAGTGCAAGAGTAGGTTAAACCTTAAGACTGAGAGATAAATAGAAAGGTTAGAACTCGAATTTCTCCTTGAGATATGTCAATCATGAGTGTTCAGATTCAGTGTAAGAGTAGTTTAAACCAAGGACTGACAGATAAATTGAAAGGTTAGAACCCAATGGAGGGGGGGAAAGAATGGGCCGGCCCAGTCTTTCCCCACCCCACTATTGAGAAGGAACATGCAGTTAGCTAAATGCTTTCTAAACTTGAATTTTTCCTTAGGACAAGACAATCATGAGTGTTCAGATACAGTCCAAGAGTAGGTTAAACCTTAAGACTGAGAGATAAATAGAAAGGTTAGAAAAAATTAGAGGGGGGAAAGAATGGGCCCGCCCAGTCTTTCCCCACCCCCTATTTAGAAGAATCATTTGGCTGAATGCTTGTAACTTGAATTTCTCCTTGAGATATGTCAATCATGAGTGTTCAGATTCAGTGTAAGAGTAGTTTAAACCAAGGACTGACAGATAAATTGAAAGGTTAGAACCCAATGGAGGGGGGGGGGGGGGGAAAGAATGGGCCGGCCCAGTCTTTCCCCACCCCACTATTGAGAAGGAACATGCAGTTAGCTAAATGCTTTCTAAACTTGAATTTCTCCTTAGGACAAGACAATCATGAGTGTTCAGATACAGTGCAAGAGTAGGTTAAACCTTAAGACTGAGAGATAAATAGAAAGGTTAGAAAAAAATAGAGGAGGGAAAGAATGGGCCGGCTCAGTCTTTCCCCACCCCCTATTTAGAAGAATCATTTGGCCGAATGCTTGTAACTTGAATTTCTCCTTGAGATATGTCAATCATGAGTGTTCAGATTCAGTGTAAGAGTAGTTTAAACCAAGGACTGAACTCAATGGAGGGGGGGAAAGAATGGGCCGGCCCAGTCTTTCCCCACCCCCTATTTAGAAGAACCAGTTAGCTAAACGGGTTTTAAAGTCGAAGATCTCTTTGACATGTCATTCCAAAGTATTTCGATACAGTGAAAGAGTACAATGAACCAAAAGACTGATAGTAAAAGTGAATGGTCTGAACCCCTAGAAATCACAACCAAACAGCAATAAGTATGAGTACTTATGAGACCTATCGCTAATTTAATAGCGGCTTTTTAAATTTATGCAAAGAAATAATAATTCCATTATGATTCTTGAAATTTTTAGGGGGGGGGGGGAAAAACTGACTGGGTGGGGAAAGAATGGGCCGGCCTATTTTTTCCCCGGGGAAAGAATGGGCCGGCCCATTCTTTCCCCGGGGAAAAAACTGACTGGGGGAAATTCCGGCCTGTTACACCGGCACTAACATACTCATTGAATCTCAAAAACAGAGAGTAAAATACTCATTTAATGTCAAAACAGAGAGTAAAGTACTCACTGAATCTCCAAACAGACAGTAAAATATGGTACTCATTGAATCTCTAAACAGGCAGAAAAATACTCATTGAATCTCAAAACAGGCAGTAAAATACTCAGTGAATCAATACAGGCGGTAAATACTCATTAAATCTCAGGGAGTAAAGTACTCATTTGAATCAATCCTAAAGGAGTGAAGAGCCCTCATCTTGGGAGCTGCAGCTAGAGCCATCAAGGAAGAAAAAAAGGCAATTTTTTGCTATCTGGATTTTATAAATTGACATGTTATACCTGAAGTATATTGAATGTTTGGATCAATATTCAGAACAATCAGCTATCATTTCCAATTTGAAACAGCTTGATCAGATATGTAAGAACAAAATAACAAGCAATCTGGTATGCTGAACAGCTGTTCATTTATGGTCTTACCGTCTTAAATAAAAAGTTTTCTCCTGATAATCTGCTGATTACTTTTGCAGACATTGCGTATGGACCCAGATCAGGCTCGACAGAATGTCAGCCCTGATATGGATCCAAACTGTTAGAGACTGGTGGTTTGCAGCAAAGAATGTTTTGTAAACATTAATTTTGAAAGAGAAAATCAGCAGCTGACAAAAAGCATGCAAAATTACAATTGCCCACCGGCCAGCATTCAAGTAAACCAATTTTCAATTGTTCTGCCTCAAAATATGCTGTGATTTCTGCTAACTCACTGCAGCTCTGCACAGTATAACACAGGCTATTCAAGTATGACATGGATATAATTAGAAAATCCCCCATTAACCAACAGTGTTTGTTTCAGTGTTTTAAGAACCTTGCCCTACCGGTTAATTAATGAGGGTGTCAATGGAGTTTACTGATTTGCGAATTCTGACCCTAAAATTTAACGATTAGCGAATTCTGGCCCTAAAAATTAAGGGTTAGCATATTTTTTAGGACTAATTATGCCGAAAAGGGAAATGAAACTGGTGCTAGTGATTAGCGAATTTCGGCCTAAAAGTATATTCATTAGCAGTTTTGGGGAAAAAAATTACTGAATAGCTGAATGATTGACACGTTTAATGGTTAGTGAATTCAATGGAAAAAAGTTATTCCACTTCGTTTTTACAGTAAACCATTACTGATTACTGATTTGGGGGGGCTAATTTTTACAGATTACTGATTTTTGGGCCAAAATTTAACTGATTGTGATTTTTTAGTACTAGTTAGTGATTTTGGGGCCTAAATTTTACTGATTAGCAATTTCTGGGTCTTAATATTTTTGGACCCAAATTTTACTGATTTAGCGATTTCAGTGGTACCCCATTTAGACCCTCATTAATGGATGATTTTTGGAGAAAAATTTTCACATTGCATTACATTTTTGTATTCCTGTCTGTTTTTATTGTAAAAGAAATTGGCCAGAAATTTGTTTTTGTGCCTATTCATAAGAGTTACCCATCTATTTGGGTTACACCATTTGCTTAGAGTATTCTAATAATGTTTACACCTTATAACTATTTCGATATGTAAACATTACTACCTGAATGGCACAATGAATTCTCTGTACCTTTGATCAATCAATTGATTTAACTCTTTGCCTACTAGAGTTGTTTGCTGATATTGAAAACCTTTGCAAACAGTTTGGACTCAGATCAGGCCCGACATTTTGTCAGTCCTGCTCTGTATCCAAACTGTTTGATACTCAGATGGTATTCCTGAAAGAATCTGTTGAAAAGTTGTTTTGAAAAAAATGGCAGATGATAAAAATGCAGCAAAATTACTCAGTATGTAAAGAGTTCAGAGCTGGGACATATAAAACTTGGATGTTTTGTGTAGACAGCATGTACATACCGGGTAGGCAGCAATCAAAAAATGTTAATTTGTTTGTTTGATTTGATACTTTACGTAGTGTTGTATCGATGATCGATTATAATCGATGATCAATCGAAAATTTATTTCGATTCTACTAATCGATTGTGTTTGGTCATAATCGATTATAATCGAAAATATTGACACCTGACTCTTGTAAGCTGCTATTCTAAATTTGCAACTTAGATTAAAGAAAATGCAAGGTTTTTAGAATATAGATAAAGATATAAACTGTAATTACAGCAAGTGCACACTTAACCCTTTGTACATTGTATAATGTCCCCTAAATGTGTGCTGTGACACTGTCACAAACAGTGAAGACCCAGATGAAATGCCTTAGAATGTGGCATTTCATCAGGGTCCACACCGTTTGCTAAGACAAAAACAATCTTCAGAGAAAGAAATACAATCTTATTTTGAAACAATACCCTGTGGCCCATTGATGTATACAATGGACCTTACCAAGTTTATTGTTTCTATCCAGAAGAAAGAATCCATTAGTGCATAAAGGGTAAACATATCCATGGCTGATGAATTTAGTTTGCTCTCAGGACCTGTTGTGCTAAGGTACTGTTAATGAAATAGCATGAAACTGACGCTTAAGATTTTTTATAAAGCAGTACAAGGATAGACATTCTTTGGGATGGAACCTGTGTTTTCCTTTCATTTTATAATTTTCGATTATAATCGATCATCAATCGAAACCTCCTGACCGATTATTTTCGATGATCGATTATGAAAAATCCAATAATCGAACAACACTAACTTTACGTCCCATCAACAATTTTTCAGTTACAAAGGGACGGGTCTTCCTGGGTTGAACCAGTACTAAGCTAGGATAAATGTTCTTGCTCAGGGACACAACGCAGTGACGCCGGTGAGGCTCGAACCCGCAGCCCCTCGGTCTCAAGTAAAGTGCTCTACCACTGAGCTCCCTAAAAAATGTTAATACTATCTAGGAACGTAGATAAAAAATCGTCAGAAACAGGGTTTTCGATTGCCATTTGTCTTCCGAGTGGCGACAAAGTGTCAAACAAAATGTCGGTCCTGTCCAGATCTGGGTCCAAACTGTTTGCAAAGGTTATATCAAACAATGGAGATTTTGGCATTTGCATTGGCCAGCAGCTTTGGCTCAGATGAGACTGCACTTCTGAGCTTTCGCTGCTTCCATGCACAATGTTTAGAATCAAATGGTTGTTTGTGTTAACATCTTTTCAGTCATGTTGGAACATTTTCGTGGCTGTCTTCCTGGGTTGCACTACTAGTATTAATTAAGCAGAGGATAAAGGTTCTTGCTCAAGGACACAACACAGTGCCTCCTATGAGTTTTGTACTGGCCAGTCCTTCTATCCCAAGACTAACACTCTAACACCAAGCCACTGCCCTCCTCAGATGTAGGCTCTGACCAAAAATCAGGCATCAAGCTCCACTAGGCAGCTGTGCATACATGTTACAGGGCTTTAGATTTTTTTCAAGATAGGTGGGCCGAAGTGACACATGGAGCAAAAAATGGTGGGTCATTTTCTGAAATAATAGGCCCAAGCATATCAAACTAACCACAGTTGACGTTTGGGTAGTTTACTTCACCTACACAATGACACAGACACTTGTATGCATATACGTATATACAGTAAAACCTGTCTTTAGAGGAGACTAAATGCTTAATGCAGGTCAAAAGTATTGCAGAATGCTCCAAGGGGAGCATTCTGCAATCCTTTTGACCTTCATTAAACTACCATTTGTTATTGAGATCTTTGTTTTGTCCTTTTTTGAGTGGTTGCTTAAGACATCTTTTTCTGTATTGACAACAGTTATTGTTTTGTGGAGTTCATAGACTCGCTGTAAGATGAACATTTTTTTTATTAAAGTGAGATTTTTTCAAAACTAAAAAGGATGGGTCCACCGGGTCCACTGCCTTGTAAAGTTATGGGCCATATTTTGAATTGATGGGACAATGACGCGGGCCCACCACTGACCATAAATCTGAAGACCTGATGTTAAAAGAGTGACTTTCGAATATCGCATAAGTGCCAAAATTTCAAGAGTTCGCCTATTTATTGTTAGTTTATTTGATTTGATTCTTTACGTCCCATCAACAATCTTTCAGTTAAACAGGGACAGGTCTTCCTGGGTTAAACCAGTACTAAGCTAGGATAAATGTGTCTTGTTCAAGCACCACAACGCAGTGACGCCGGTGAGGCGCGAACCCGCGGCCCCTCGGTCTCGAGTCAAGCACTCTACCACTGCGCTGCCATTGGCCTATTTATAACATCAAATGTTAATTACTTGATGATTTGCAAATTGGAAATAAATAATTATTTGGGAGTGATAGTAGTGCTTCCCTTGTTTTCAAATATCCAATTTTTTGTGGTTATAGAACACATCAAAGCTGCATGCTGGGTATTTTTTTTACATTTTTTAGTCTGTTGATTTTTTTATCAAAATCAAAATTCTTTCAGGAGTACATATGAGTGTCAAAAAGTTTGGACCCAGATCAGGACCGACAAAATGAGTTTTCCGAGATTTGCTTACAAGTAATAGAAGTTCAAATGAAGATTAGACTAAATCAGAAACTTACCTGCCATGGGTCTTTCGAACAGCTCGTTCAGCATCTTCTGCATGTTTATATACTAGAAAGGCAAATCCTGGAGGATTTCTGAAAAAAAATACAAATTAATTCTATAATAACCAATACATTTTGAAACTAGAATTTGTTTTTACATGAAGTGCTACAACTACATACATTTGTATTTAAAGTGCTTAGCGATATGTGAAGTATGGAAAACTATGACAGTAATGTGATAAGATTTCAAGTACTAGAGAGGACTTTACCAAACCACAAAACCTACTATTTCTGTTTCAAAGGGTCGTACCTAAAATCCAGAGTTATGGTTCTTGCATTCTGCATGTCTTCTACTGGTAAGATGAATTGTATTCATTTGTATTCAAGATTCATGAAGATATTGAAACAGTGTTTAAGTTCCAGAGTGGACACGACTGGTTGCATGTTCGTGCCTCAGACACTGGCATCCATGTGTTGTGTCCTTGAGCAAAACACAATCCTTGCTTAGTACTGGTTCAGCCTACGAAGACCCGTCCGGACAAACTGAAAAACTGTTGACTGGGACGTAAAGAATCAAATCAAACTAAACAAAGGTGGAAAAACAGATTAAGTAAATTAAAAGATATTATAAGATATTTTATTCAGCGTAAAATAGACAAAACAAAAGCAAAATGGTATATAAAATAATGTGTAAGCATTTTACAAAGGACCTTTTACAAAACACTAATGTACAATACACATCAGGGGCCGGGGCTTCAGATTTTTTCAAGATTGGTGGGCCGAAGTGACCCATGGAGTAAAAAAATGGTGGGTCATTTTCTGAAATGATGGGTCCAAGCATATCAAAACCTGTCTTAAGCGACCACTCAAAAAAGAGGACCAATTATTGCTTAATGCAGGTCAAAAGCATTGCAGAATGCTCCAAGGGGAGCATTCTGCAATCCTTTCGACCTTCATTAAGATACCAATTGTTATTAAGATCTTTGTTTTGTCTTTTTTTGAGTGGCTGCTTAAGACATGTTTTACTGTATTGACAACCTACATATACTTTCTGTTTTGTGGTGTTGGTAGACTCGCTGTAAGATGAATATTTTTTATTTAAGTGAGATTTTTTCAAAACTAAAAAGGATGGGTCTACTGGGCCCACTGCCTTGGAAAGTGATAGGCCATATTTTGAAATCATGGGACCATGACCCGTGCCCACCATTAATCTGAAAGCCTGCACATTCTGCTACACAGCATAAAACCACTGCTTCCACATAATGAATAGTTTAGTTTGTAACTTATTTCAACAGCAAACAATTACAATTCGGTTTGATTTCAATTCACAGCGTCTTTGATCATCTAAAAATGTCTTCACTTATCTAAAGGGGTCTTTTAATGTTAACTTAATGTCTTCTTGATACTTTTTCTGAGTATTTTTCAGACCTGATCTGGGTCCAAACTGTTTGCAAAGGTTATTAGCAGATGATACAAGCAGACAAATAGTAACCAACCCACATAAATGGTAGGGGGGGGGGACATTTCCTTTTCATACAGTTTTCACACTTTAAATGCTACATTCGACTGTAATGCCATATTTTATCTGATGATTACCCTTGACAGGGACCAATCAGTTTTTGCACTCATATCAACTATTACATTTTAATGAATTCCATCAAAGTGAAAACCAAACCGACATCCCCTTTTTTCAAATGACAGCTAACAAACTCAATCAACCACTCAATTTTTCAATCGACCAGTATAGACCACTTCTGGAGTATTGACTGGTGCGGTTATATTTGGTTAAAACCACCCCTGGTTTCGACCAACCAATCTTGGTGTTTCGCCATATTCTGCGGGTCCAGCGGGCTGCCGGCCTTTGAATTTTCTCAATCAAGGAAGATAAGACAGTACTGTAAAGAATGTCTTTTACAATCGCCTGCGAATCCTGACACTATTAAGTCAGTGACCTATACAAAATACCTAATATAGGAAAATGAACAGGTTAAGTTTTTAAAACTGAGAGAGACATACCAAATTAACCCTGATCCGCTGATGTGAACTGAATTACGTGCATAATGCACCAGTCATTTGTATCCACGGCCCCCCATACCTATGGGGATAGCTGTTGAATAGCCGGGCTATGGTGCAGTGCAAGTACTTTTTGATTGTCACCACAGTGCAGGAAAAGTGTGGGGGTTATAACATTGAGACACTTATCCCCGTGAGATTTTCTGTAGTGTAGGGGGGGCTAAGAGTAGGGTTGTTATCATCAGCTTGCTGTCCCCACAGGGTGGGGCTTACACAAGGCCTCTGAAAAGTGAAAAGTCACTATCCCCGCCATTCCCCATAGGTGGGGGAGCACTGGATACAAATGACTGGTGCATAATCATTGTGAATGGATTAGTTTGATTGTTTTGCACGGTTTAGGTAGCGCCTAAGTTGATATTATAAATAGACAACCAGATCCGGTATCACTGTTCCAAAGCAAATGCTTGCGAAATGCTTGCGGTGTAAGCGACGCAAGCAAAAACACCAAAATTTAGAAGGGTTTGCAGTCATAATGAAAAGGATTACCTTGCGACCCAAGTATCGGTTATCGTCCCGTACGATTTGAATTCTCTTTCTATTTCATATTTCCCAACTCGGCTGCCTAGATCACCAATAAACACCCTGTATCCGTCGCGAATTCTGTCATAAACTGCTTTGTCCATTTCGTCTCAACTTGCTTCTCGCTTCTGCACTGGAAAATAATTAATTATCGTTGTCTTAAGCGACAATGCTGTAAGTACGCTAAAAGATAACCACAAAAGCGTGAGGTCTACGCCCTAAAAGTACCTGGGGGTGCACTATACCCCATTCCAGAGAATGCAGACCCCACCATACCAAAGGTGTAATAATGGTACTAACAGATCCCTTGCAGGATACCACATGGGAAAGTGACAAAAACACAATTTAACATCACAACCAAGAGCCAAGAGGTCAGCCCTTTCCCAGCAGGTGACCACAAGGCACCAATTAACAGACGCGAAAGAATGAAAAACACAAGAAATAAATAACACAAATGATCCACAAAAGAAATACTGCCTTGGAACTGTCAGTAAAAATGTTTTACTGAAGGGCTTGACCCCGTTTCACGGCACCAACATCACCCTTAGTTCAGCTGTGGATAATTTTCTTAATCTATCTACCCATCCATCCATCCATTCACCCACCCACCCACCTGTCCTTCCGTCCATCCACCCGCCCTCCCTCCTCCCCGCCTGCCTAACAGCAATGGTTGGCTTCAAAGTAAACACGCCACTCTTAGGGAAGTCATTGCATTCGTACTTCCATGAACATATGAAAATGAAATTTACTTCTTAAGCTAAGCAAGAAAACAATGTCATCCTATAATTTGATAAGCCATATGCATCCAAATGATGACCTCTCTAGAATAGTATTGCATGACCTACACCGCTCCGAATTTGAGAAAAACAACAACATAAACATGATCAATGATGCTATTTGCAGTTTGAGAAATCTCAAACCTTCACGACAGATGTAACAAGAATTTCGGCGTTATATGCAGTTCGTAATTTTCAACATTTTCCAATGGAGCGTTGTCAACAGATTATGTTTCTGATCATACTCACATGCTTTTTATAGTACACTCTCTTTACAACTGACCAATTTTTAAAAATAGTTTCATGTTCAGTATGAGGGAGCAGATGTGATAGGACGGCAAGCCAAGACAGTTGCGATGCTGTACATTCGACGACCAGTCACTTGCTCTTAAAAAGAAAATACGAGGTGCATAAAAATGTCAACCTTGCATGCGTATATTACACTGACCAGTTCATTTATATTTAGTTTTAATGAGCCCACTGTGTACAATCAGACTGAAATATATCATAGTTGTGTATTATGTACTTTCTGCTTATTTTTCTACCATCTACAATCACATACCAAATTTAATCTTGAGTGAATATTTTAAGCATCCAAAAGAGAGTAAATTGGAACAACGTGATTGATTAATTTTCACGCAGCCTTTATTTTTCAAATAACAATAGTGTTGATCATCTTGAGATTCCATCATCCCAAATGTTCACATATAAACAGGTTGTCTGCAGTTTGTGATTGTGTTATTTCCTGATCATACTCACTAACTATTTTTGTTGTTTGTTGGTGTTTAGTCTTGGTTTATGGCGTGGTTGTGTTGTGCCATTTTTGGTTTTGAAATCATCTTATTTTTGTGAAGAGATGGTTGCCTTACGTTGGATGTGGTCATATTGTAATAAGTTAGTGTGTTTGTGTTCTGGTGTCTTGATTCAACAAAAACAGAATCTAGGGTGAGGATTTAGCCAGTTAAATTAATTCAAGCCAACCCATCTCCTAGGTGGCTATGACTGCTATCCATTCTAAGATTGCTTTGTGGGTTTTTATTGTGTTTGGTCCTTGTTTTATTGTGCAGTACTTAGTGTCGTTTTCTATAAAAGTAAGTAAGGGTGCAAAGATCAGGAATCGATACAATCAAGTACCACACCTGACCCAGGATACCAATGGGAAAGTGACAAACTCACAGTAGACACCACAAACGAGAGCCAAGAGGTCAGCCCTTTCCCAGCAGGTGACCACAAAGCACATATAAACAGACGCGCACAAAGACATAGCAAACACAAGACAGAACAAAAACATAAAAGATCCACAAAAGAAGTACCGCCTTGGAACGGTCAGCAAAATATTTTACTGGAGGGCTCAAACCGGTTTAACTGGGCAAACCTCACCCTTAATTCAGATGTGGATTAAGACACATAGATATTTGGTTTGCATTAAAGACCCCTAACTTATCAATACATCATCTCCTTAAACATATAAATCAAGATATAACAAGGAGATAAAGCAAGGATAAGGACTCAACAGTAAATTAAACTGAATTCCGGAGCAAAAGAAATCCAACAGGTAAACCCTGGTGGGCGGGACAAACAGCCAAAGCATCAGGCCCCTACCATCTCATCAATAGATAAGATTTTAAGTCGGAACCATCATAGAGTCTGAAGTCCGACCCACCGGCGTGCAATTAAAGAGGAAAGCAAAGTTGCCAACCGTAATTGGGTTGACTACCAAGCATGCAGTCTGTTGCGATACATTAGTATTATAGCCAATCTTTGTATAATGGGAAATTGTTTTAATGAACTGCGCTGAAAAATTATCAGAGCCAACAATCTTTTTCAATTTATACACCAAGTCGCCATAGAAATCAGGTTCCGAAAGTCCTTGGCGCAAGAGAGATTTAAGTCAAACTTGGAATTTAGAAATCAAATCATAGTATCGTCTATAAAATTTTGAAAATGTTTTGCGAAGTTTATGATACTGATAGACTTGTTTATAAGATTATAGATACTGATAGACTTGTTTATAAGATTTATTGCCAATTCTAGCTCTTGTATGACAACAGAACTTTCTAAATTGTGAACCTCGTGTCTTACAGCTGTTAAAAACATGTTATCAAGTACTTTGATAAGGTAAATGAGAGATCCAGTAAAAACCTATTTTGATCTATTAAAAATTCAGGTGAAATTTTAGATAAACTTAAAGCTTGAACCAGTTTGTCCACTTATAATTTTTCTACTCTTTATACTACTTTTCCTCATAATTTAATTAAAGATAAACTTATTGATCTTATTGAAAGAACCTTCCAGAGAGAAGGCTCTCCTTACCTTGCGTGTAATGACAGAAACGCATTTTTTTACTTCAGAAAAACCTAAAAAATATCATGTCAGGTCATGTCAAAATGTATGTGATGCGCTGACATTTTTTTGACAACATTTTTATTCGATTCGGTACCAAGCTGTATAGACAAGTAGTTGGGATCCCTATGGGTACTAATTGTGCTCTCCTGGTTGCCGATTTATTCCTGTTTTGTTATGAGAGGGACTTTATGATGTCTCTTTCTGATGATATGCAGACTGATGTTATTGATGCATTTAACGCTACTTCTAGATATTTGGACGCTATTTTAAACATTAATAATGTTTGGTTTGACAATATGATAGGTCAAACATACTTTTCAGAGCTCCAACTTTATAAAGCCAATACCTCTGATACCGAAGCCGCATTTTTAGACTTGCATTTGTCAATTTCTAATGATATTGTGCTACCAAAATTTATGATAAACGTGACGACTTTGATTTAAAATTGTCAATTTCCCATTTTTAGATGGTGATGTTCCTCGTTCTACATCCTATGGAGTCTATATCTCTAAACTCATTCGTTTTGCTAGAGCATCTAGCTATGTTACTGACTTCAACACTCGCAATAACTTGTAAACTCAGAAACTTCTTAAACAAGGTTATCAGTATCATAAACTTCGCAAAACCTTTTCTAAATTTTATATACGATACTATGATTTGATATCTAAATTCCAAGTTGGACTTAAATCTTTCTTGCATCAACGACTTTCGGAACCTGAATTCTATGGTGACTTGGTGTATAAATTGAAGGAGATTGTTGGCTCTAATAATTTTTCAGTGCAGTTCATTAAAACAATTTCCCATTATAAAAAGATTGGCTAAAACATTAATGTATTGCAACAGACTGCATGCTTGGTGGTCAACCCAATCATGGTCAGCAACTTTGCTTTCCTCTTTAATTGCAGGCCGGTGGATCCGACTTCAGATTCTATGATGGTTCCGACTTAAAGACTTATCTATTGATGAGATGGTAGGGGCCTGATGCTTTGGCTTTTTGTCCGGCCCACGGGGTTCTTTTGCTCCGGTACTCAGTTTTCTTTACTGTTGAATCCTTATCTTTGCTTCATGTCCTTGTTATATCTTGATTTATATGTTTAATGAGATGATGCATTGATAAGTTAGGGATCTTTCATGCAAACCAAATATCTATGCTTCTTGATCAACATCTGAATTAAGGGTGAGGTTGGCGCCGTTAAACTGGTTTAAGCCCTCCAGTAAAATTTTTTACTGACCGTTCGAAGATGGTACTTCTTTTGTGGGTCTTTTATGTTTTTTCTGTCATGTGTTTGCTATGCCTTTGTGAGCGTCTGTTTATATGTGCCTTGTGGTCACCTGCTGGGAAAGGGCTGACCCCTTTGCTCTCGTTAGTGGTGTCCAACTGTGAGTTTGTCACTTTCCCATTGGTATCCTGGGTCAGGTGTGGTACTTGATTGTATCGATTCCTGATCTTTGCAACCTTACTTACTTTGCAATCAACTCGCTCGGGTAGAGAGAGAGAGAGAGAGAGAGAGAGAGAGAGAGAGAGAGAGAGAGAGAGAGAGAGAGAGAGCAGGTTGCTTTACTTTTATTGCCTTTTTTATGTCATTTGCCTGTTAGTGAGTGTTTTGTGTCTTTTCCTGGTGGTGCGGTGGTTTTATCTGCAATGTGTGATTGCGGCATATCATGTTCATACTCACTTACATTTTAAAGGTTGGTTTCAGCAAGAAATTCATTCAGTACTTGTCAATTGTAATTGGGAGCCAAACGGGCCAAAATCGATCTACCAGAGTATCTTGATGAATCGAATTTGTACAACTTTAGTAGCAGAAGAAGTCAAAAAATGTATTTTCAAGATGGCAACCATGGCAGCCGTACTGGTTGTTTTTATGTCACCATTTGAAAAAATCTGAATCACCACAATACCCCATGTCTTACACAAAATTTCAGTTTAATATGACCAGCAGCTCAGCCAGAACAAAAAGTTAGAAAATATATTTTCAGGAATAGTGCTATGGCGTCCATATTCGATCTTCAGATTTGCAAGCAGTTCAGGATACAATATAAAGAATCAAGATGGTCACAATGGTGGCCATATTGTTTGTTGTGACATCAATGTATGATCAAAGTAAGGAAAAGCATAAAGATCAGGAATCGATACAATCAAGCACCACACCTGACCCAGGATACCAATTGGAAAGTGACGACTTCACAATTAGACACCACAAACGAGAGCCAAGAGGTCCAGGGTGGTTAGTCACGTGGTTTTTGTTTGGATACACTGCACGGATGTTCGAAATCACTGTACGGTTATTCTGATCGAATGTTAGTAGATTTCTCTATGCTTTCTCATCTATACCAAGAAAGTTATACACCATTTTCTAGCACATATTTTCCTGATCAAACACTACCAGGATGTCCTCTTTCAGCTTCTTACTTTGAGTCAAAACTCTGTCACAAATAAAATAATTGTCGTCTGTACAGTTTATTTCTATAATTCAGGCTAGATCTACGCCGCTAAAACGTTTGTGACAGAGTCTGTACTCAAAGTAAGAAGCTTTATGAGGATATCCTGGCATCGTTAGGTCGGAAAAAATGTGGGCTGGAAAATGGTGTATAACTTTCCGGGTAAAGATGAACAACACGAAGAAATCTCTACTTACTGTCACTTAAAATATCATTGCCGAGAAGAAGTTGAATATTTTTTGTACATTGTATCCAAACAAAAACCACGTAACTACCCACACTGAGGTCAGCCCTTTCCCAACCAGAACTCCATAATGTTTACAATATGTCAGCATTAACACCGCAGGTACATGGCGTCGAAACAACGGCACACCAACGTCTATGCGACGTCGCATCGACGTTGAGGCGACTTTGTTTTAAGGCTGTGTGCCTGCTGGATAAATGATTACCAGTTATGAAGTAAAAGTTGCAATCTATTTTCAAGATGGCCACCATGGCAGTTTTTGTTCAGGGTCTCACCATTTGATTAAATCTGAACATACCCAATGACCATAATCAAAATTTCAGCTCGATGTGACATGTAGTTTGGGAAAAAGAAATAAAAATCAATTTTCAAGATGGTTACCATTGGTGTTGTGCCATCACCATTTGAATTATTCTGAACCAACCTGATGACCTGATGTTCAAAACAAAAATTCAGCTTGATCTGACAAGCCTTTTGACAATCACATTTAAAAACTATTTTTCAAGATGGCAGTCATACTGCATGTTATGATTTCACCCTTTGAAAAAAGTCTATACCAACATAGTCGCATGCCTTTCAACACCAAATTGAGCCCAACTTTTAAATGAAGCAGTTGCGAGCAAGATGCAAAATCTATTTTCAAGATGACAATCATGGTAGCCATTTTGCACCATTTTAGTCAACCCACTCACCTGATGCTTTACACAAAAGTTCAGTTTGGTTAAGCCGGTAGCTTGGGGAACGAATTAAAATCATTTTTCAAGATGGTCGCATGGTGGTCATATTGGAAGATCTTGACGTCACCAATTTATATCTGAACCATCTTGATGACCTGATATTCCACGCACAATTTCAAATAGATCCCACCGGCTGTTCAGGAAACTAACTGAAAATTAAAATTCACAAGATGACTGCCATGGCGACCATATTGAATGATATGACGTCACCGTTTGATTAAATCTGAACCAAAGGAATTATCTAATCTTCAGCACAAATTTTCAGCTAGTTCTGACAAACACTTCCACAAACAAATTAAAAAAAGTCAAGGTTGCCACAATTGCAACCATATTGAATGTCATGACCTCACAATGTAGTTAAAATCAGACCCTATTCGATGCCCTGATAGTCAACACAAAATTTCAGCTTGATCTAACAAGTGGTTTGGTGAGCTACTGTACCATCAAAGACATTAACAAGGCTTGCAGGCATCAGTTGGGTGGCCCCATATTATTATTGTATTGTTTATACATGTATGTGTAATATGCTGTATGCCCAGCTAGGGCTCATTAAGGAAATAGTAAAACTATTCTATTTTCAAAATTGGATGTCAAGACCACACCAAGTAATTAATTTTTACATACCCGATGACTTGATGTGCTACACAAAATTTCAGCGATTTGGGAAATGAATTTAAAATTAAATTTTCAAGATGGCTGCATTGGTAGCCATATTTGTTGTATTGGTGTAACTATTTTCTTTTTGAATTTGAACCTTCATATTTTCCCTTATGTTCCAAACAATGTTTCAGTTTAATACGGTCATGGGTTCGTTTCAGCTCCCTATATCCTCATGCGACGATCAATGACTTTTCGTCGAGGGTGTGGGGGGCAGAAAAAAGCTCTAACAACTTTGTTTTTCCCCAGTTTTTTTAGACCTCAATGGTTAATTCAAAGAAACATATTATTTTCCAAGGTTCAGAGGGGTCAAACATTTTCTAGGGTAGGTCCAACTTTTTCCAGGGGGGTCCAATTGCTTATAGAAACCTGTAGAGCTTGTGAATTTTCCAGGGGGGGGGGGGGGTTCAGACCCCCTGTCCCCCTCTGGATCCGCGCATGCTCCTGAACCCTTTCTATAAATGAAATAGAGAATACATGTTTAAACGGCACCCCATAGATGATGATAATGATGATGATGATGATGATGATGATGATGACGATGACGATGACGATGATGATGATGATGAAGATGATGATGATGATGATGATGATGATGATGATGATGTACAAAAGGTCATATGTGAAACAAAATGTGTCCTGAGTTATAGGTTTGTTAAAGCCAATGCTTGTTAATGACTCTTTCCGGGAACCAACATTTGGCACACAACAGCAATGGCTGCTTGCAGCATTTTCGAAGAAGACGAAGTTTGCATTCCTACCTCGACAGGAGGATTTAAATATGGTCTGGTGGTAGAAAGTTCTGAATATATAAGCTCAGACGAAGATGACGATGAGTTTGAAAACAGGGTCCAAAAGGGGACCGTGAAAATCGCTTGGCACCCATCTGGTGATGAGACGGTTGTGGCTGAAAATAAGGTGAATCCTGACTAAGAGTATCCTTCAAAATTCTAGGCCTGTCTCTCAATTACTGTATCCTCCGATTATGCTTTTTCACGCTACACAATGATCACGCAGTGTTTTTTCTGTCTCTCGCCCTGTCTACACATAAACTTGTGCCGTGACGTTACACGGAAGGTTTGGGGACTCTTAGCACTCTACTTTCGCTCGCCTTCATCATGTGGAAAATGACGTTTATACTTATAAAATTATTGGGCAATTATTACACAGTGTTATTTAGTCATATTTTTCTCATACCCAAAAGATTGTAGAAATTAGGTGGCATGCTTCCTAACCCAATAACCGGTGCACTTAAGTTTTTCACTGTTTTACAAAGAAATGCCAGTGTGGTTTCATAATTTTAAAGCTCAAACTCAAAAAGCAATCCCTAAGAATATTTTGTATTTTTGTTGAGTAATTTATTTCAAAATAATCCCTTCAAGTGGGGTGTAACAAAATATTACATTTCAAATTTGGTACCAGTTACCAATTTAAGGCATGATGTTTATAAACTCGGTAAAATCAACACATACATACATATACAACAGCAAATTAAAAACATATAACACATTAAATATCACATTAATTTAGCACTTTAAAATATGGAATAATTTAAATGAAAAAAGGTTAAATAAATCTCTGATGCTATTAAAACTTGGTCACTGGACATTTCGGCCCATAACAATTTCGGCCCATGTAAATTTCGGCCCATAACCAAATCGGCCTATACAATTTCGGCCCACAGGTATAGTGATGTATAGCCTAATTGGTATGTTTGTCTATAATTGGTATAATTAGATCGGCTTACCTGTAATTATCCACACAAACATAATAAAATATAAGACTGCTTCGTTTTAATTGATTAGGAGTTTGTATGTAAGAGAAGAGTTCATCACAGCCAAGGCTCAGACGAGCCTGGTATTTTCGCACTCTAGCCAGAGTGTTTCCTGCTGGCATTTGAAACGGAAGCGAATCTTTCTTAAAGCTGCATACTCTGTAACTATGAACATTTTTCGAAAAAAAAAAATTTTCTTTTTAAATCATTTGTAAAAGTAGAATAAAGTTATGTTGTCACAATAAATCTAATTTCTACAGCTGAAAACTGCATGGAAAAGTGAATTATCTTATAAAAACAGGTGTATTTTCTCTTGTTTGTAATTATTTGCGTCCCTCCAATAATTCTAGACAGTTATTTTTAAACATAAATGCTGTTGTTTTGGCACTAATAATTTGTTAAATATTACGAAAAAGGTAAAATGCATACCTGAATTTTAGTATTTTTACTTTGTACTTGAAAAATGGAAACATTATTTTTAAAATGAAAATATCAAAAATTACAGATTATGCAGCTTTAATCCAATTATTCAGTTTAACTCAGTGAACAAGTTGTATATGCGAATGGAAAATATATGTATATTCGATTTATGACCGTTGACTATTTCTTCTAATAAAGATAGCAGTCTAAGCGTTTTCTAGCCTTTAGTTTAAATTACTGGTTTGTAAAGTCAATCTATTTTCAGTTTTTTTTTCTCAATATAACTCTATCAATTTTAAATATTTTCAATAATATATAATTTCTGCAGAAATCCAGGTTGTCAACATCTATGGGCTGTAATTGCTATGGGCCGAAATTGACATGGGCCGAAATCGACATGGGCCGATTTTGTTATGGGCCGAAATGACCCGGAACCTTAAAACTTATAATTTAAGATGAATTTAAATAATTTAAAATGAATTTGAATGGATCTGGCACAAATATCACATTTAGATTATCACTGTAAACTAGGTTATCACATATCATCACAATTATGCATTTTAGAAATTAAGAGATCACTTTTTGACTAGGCACAAAACAAAAATGGTGAAAATTACTGATATCTCATTCATATCTCACACTCCCGAATAAGAGTGCGAGAGATGAATGTATAAAGCAAAATTTGTTATTTTAATGAAAGATGATGTAAAGGCAAAATGTATGAGTGTTGAAATAACCCAGGATAGCCCATCACCAACAAACTGATGTATCTTTTTAAAGAATTAAAATATTTTAATCTTTTTTATGTTTATAGGAAACCTCAACCTTTGTCTCAAATTAATATGGGTCAGACAGTTTTTGTTTGCTTTGTTTCAATTTCTTGAAAATTTGCATTTAAAAACACCTCTGCCAAAAAAGTTGATTTTGGGTGAAATTTCAATGTAAAATGCAAAATGAGCAATAAAATCCAAACTCATGAAGCAATAAAGTTAATTTTCTTGTTGTGTTAGTTTTTTTGAAACACACTTTCTAGTTCTGCAAGCAAAATTGGTGATGGATGTTCTAACTGCTTGTTTGATGACTACCCCGATAACCGGTATACACCGGTAACTGGGTTATTGAGCACAAATAAACATTTTTTCATTTATCCCAGTTCGTTGACACTTTATCTGCTGCACCCTTGGCTATCATCCCTACTTCAAATTCCCATGACTATCACGTGGTTAGCTATGGCGGTAAAAAAGTATAGACCGCCATGCTTGCCTTAGTCATTGTGTAAAATGAAAGAAAATGTGTATTAATACATTATATTATGGCTCAGTTGAATCCTCTTTATCTATAGATATTCAATTATTTGGGAACATATCAAATCAAATGAATATTACAGCTAGAATTTAGCAAGACGATTGCTAACCTAGAAAGGACACCTAGAACCACACATTAAACCAAGAACTCAACATAAGACCCTACAGCCAAGCAGACCAACCACACACAATGAATAAACAATAACAGTCCCACGAATCTATGACAACTCACCGACAGACAACTGGCCGACACGACAACTCAGCGACGGCACTTTTTCACCGACAACCAACTCGCCGACACGACCACTGGCCGACACAACAAGTCACAGACAATTTTTTTTAAAAACTCGCCGACACTCACCGACAGAGACTTTCCTAGAAAAAGGATGAAAAGAAATATTTTTTTCAATGTCAATGTCAATGGCAGCAGAATCGGGACAGTGGTTATGTTCCTGGGTATAACTTAATTCGTCTGCAGTTTGAATGTATCTTGCAGTCAGGTAGGTGACACACCCAGTACGACTTCTCACCTCGTACACGGTCCACTTTGTATATGTAGCCTTCAGAAACTAATTTGTTTGTGCCCCTCTGGGATCTTATGAACGAACAACCAGTCGCCATTCTTATAAATCGAAAGCGAAAATGTCCCGGCAAAATGTACAAAAAAAAATCCGTTATACATGAGCTTTAGAGATTAGTGAGGTCGAAGTTGAGAACGGTTATCAGTTTTGTAAAGAAATATAATAGGCTTTTGTCTGTAAGTTGTCGTGTCGGCGACTTGTCTTTGTCGTTCACTAGTCGCGTCGGTGAATATTTTATTGTCTGTCAGTTTTTGTCTGCGAGTTGACTTTCGGTCAGTTGTCTGTCGGTGAGTTGTCGCACAACGCAGTCCCACCTTTGAGTTGTGCTGAATAAAATAAATTATAAGTTTTGCAGTATTTTTAACTATTCACTTCTTGTAAAATGGATAAGATACTCTTGTTTAATTTGATCATACTTTTAAAAGTAATGCATGTCTGGCTTCCCATAAAAGTGGGTTTTTGAGAAGTGCGTGATTATTGATGACGTAGACAGCAAGTCTTCATTTTTGTCTGGGATTTTTGAGGCCAGTTGGAGCACAGGAAAAGAGATTTTCTAAACTTATCATTAGTTATGTGGCGAGGATTTACATGAATAAAGGCAAGAATATGCCAGCATTTTTGTTTGATGTGATTGAATATATCAAATATGCAGACAAGGAATATATGCATGATTATTGCTTACACTAGGATACAGTTGTTGTTGGTGGAACAGCTAGAAAATGATGAACATAAATGATCATGAAATTAAAAGACCTGCAATTTCTACTAAAGTCTAAAATTCAGTCCAGTAGTGAATTCACACAGTGACACCTCTAAGCTTATTTAGATGTCTGAAAATAAGGACTGACACGATTACTTTATAGGCTATAGACCTTTCCAAACACTACCTCACAAATCAATCATCCGGCACACAACTCATGTTTCCCCTAGCTAGTTTTAGCATGGCGCCGCACCATGCCCTTTTCTCCAGCACCATTCTCCACTGAGTGCACTGCCCTTTTTCTTAATCTACATATGATGTCCCATGTTTTGGTAAAAAAAATATCAAAATCTAACAAAATCTAAGGAAATTATAGAATTTTTAGTTTTAGCCTTTTACTAACAAATATAGCAGCAGTAGTCCCATTATAATTCTCACATTGATTGACTTCTTTGGCTCCTTTGTCCTTTTGTCACTAATTAGTACCTTAAGCAGGTGACACAAATTTTATAACAATATCCCATATCTAAAAGGTAACACCAGTTATTAACTTAAGTTATCTAACTCAAACAGGGGTGTGATTTTGGAACAATAAACAATGTAGGCTACATCAGATTATATTATTTTGGTTCCAAAACAATTACTGGCTAGGAGTCAAAGTTCTCCTCTTTGACAAGCTGAGTGAGGAGCGCAGTGGCTCAGTAGAAGAGTGCTTTTCTCGAGGTTGAGGCATTGCGGGTTCCAACCTCACCAGCGTCACTGCATTGTGTCCTTGAGCAAGACACATTAATCGGTTCGACCAAGGAAGAACCGTCTGGACAAAACTGAAAAATTGTTGACTGGGACGTAGAAACAAATCAAACAAACAAAACAAGCTGGTTGAAATCAGTTCATAAAGCAAAAAAATAACTTTAATGTGTTTTACTTAAAAGGCTGCTACATGAATGTAATAGCAGCATCCTGCTTAATAGGGTAAGGGAATTGAAAAAGAATGGTGAAAGCCTGAAAGGATATATGTCTGGAGAAAAGATAAAAGTAGTGTAAAATGTTGAACAGTCCCCGTAAAAGTGCCCTCTCAGCATGTCACCATGCACTTCAAATTCCCTCTTAGCGTGTCGCTGCACGCTGAAAGTACCCTTTTCTTGAGAACTTTGCCATGCCCTTTTGGGGGCTGGGGGAAACACTAACTATTGCGAGTGTTTTAATTGAAACCTATTCTCTGTTGCCAAATGTTCAGATAGAGTAGTCAAGTCAATGTCGTTGACCGAGCAAAAATTGTCAAGCCATCCCTAGATCTACTTTCAAATTAGAGCGATTACTAATTGGTAATTAATCAGAATTCAAAGACTGATTATTGATTAGCACTTTGGCGTTGATTAGCCTGTGGTCATTCTGTTTTTATCTGCTGTTACCAGTGAAATTAATAATTTAACCAAAGTGTCATAACAGTTATTGTCTCAAAGTGAAGCAAAAATACCCTATCTGGCCCTTCTATTCTGCCCCAGATGATAAAAAAAAGAGTTAGTGTCAGGTGCCTGGACTGTAATGCAGAAGTCAGCTCTAAGGTTTTGAGATTTTTTCAAATTTCTAAGTTTTTCCTGGGGGGTCCTAATGCTAAGTCCTATGGAAACCTATAGCATATGTAGTTTCCCGTGGGGGAAGGGTGGTCTGGACCCCCTAAGGCCTTGCCCCACTGGATCTGCCCATGAGCAAATACACATAATAAATGTAGCAGATGACTTAAACAGAGGACATTTTTAGATGCATTTTTTCAGTTGTTTTAAGGGTTAACATCAGACAACTGTATTTTTATTGTTTTCAGCCAGGCCTTCAGTTAGAAGTGGGCATTAAGTTACTATTAACTAAATATTAATTTTCTTATTTTTCAACCAAAACATATGTTATGGGTACTCACCGTCTCAATGAGACGGTTCTTTTGAGCACCCAAAACAAAATTTAATGGGTAATTTTTTTTGTACAATTTTACGCTGAAAATTTTCATTTATCTAAACCTGTATTTTCAGCTGATTTTAACAGATCGTTCTTTGATGCCAGGGGATGTTGTTCGTAGATTGAATTCAGAGAAAGATAGTCAGTGTGGATTTGTTGAAAATATTTTGGTGAAATGTCACCTGAAAATATTAGGAACAGAACAGTGGATTTACAATGTGGATGTTGCAGATGTGGTATCAATGCAGGTATGTTGAAAGGTCCAGATAAACACACTAAAAAAAAGTTTTGTCCTGGCAGGGGATTTTCTGTCCATCTCTAGGGGCTAAAATTACAGCCCCATTCCCATTGAAAATAGTTACCTTTTTCTCAATACCATGTCCGTTTTTCCCAAATAAAGAAAAGTAAAACAAAAAAAATATTTTTTTTTTTACTTTTTTTTAGAGACCATTACT
The DNA here is from genome assembly GCA_964019695.1 of Loripinus fragilis. Lineage (NCBI taxonomy): Eukaryota > Metazoa > Mollusca > Bivalvia > Lucinida > Lucinidae > Loripinus > Loripinus fragilis. Next base: position 64,643,324 of record OZ026516.1, read on the forward strand.
ACTAGAAACAATGACCCATATCAGAATGATGCTTAAACACTTTTGCTTGGCATAATACAAACTAAAATAAATTGATTTTGAGGATATATTTCTACTTTTATTTGGTCTATGCTGTTAATTTCTCCCAATTTTGATGTTAAGTCAATCGTTTTTTCCCAATTTTGGCCAGAGGCCTTTTCCCAAAATTGCTGGAAAAAGCCCTGCCTGGAGAAGTTTTCGCCGGCTTCTGGTAGCAGGGCCTTTTCTCCCTATCACCAGGGGCCGAATATAGGCCCCATTCCCATTCCAAAATATCCTCCTTTTTTCCCAATTTCCAAAAAAAAAAAAAAAATTCCCAATCTGAAGCTTAAAAAAACATCTTACCAGGGAGCGAATTCAATTGAAAAATAGCGGCATAATTGCTCCCTGAGCAGAACTGTAACTTTGACATTTGTGATAGTAATAAGATATAATACATTGATTTAACTCTTCATTATATATACACATGAATAAAATCATCATGATCATGCACATGTTTAAGTGTTTTTTTTTTACTATTTAACAGTTTACACTTCAAAGAAATTCCCAAAATAACCCAAAATGCTGCATACTTTTCCCAATTTAAGCCAGGGGCCTTTTCCCAAAATAGCTGGAAAAGGCCCTGGGCGGGTTGCCGAATTACAGTGTTACTGAATTGTTAAAAAATGACACCACACATTGTATTCGTATTGACTAATCATAATGCGATTTGAGAGTGTGGATCCCAACTACTGAGCTATATCGAAGTTCCAGTTAACTTGCTTATTGATGCAACAATGTTTGGAAAGTTCATTTTACATTTCAAGGGTTCACAGTCTCACAGATAAGATTTTGGTTTCAGCATATTTTTTTCAACATTGTTCATGATCATGCATTAAATAATATAATCAAATAAGGATCATGGAAGCTTACAGCTGGTGTAGATCTCCTTGAACATATTTGATTGTCAAAGTTTTTTTACAGGGATTTTTCGGTGTTCTCAGGGGCCCATTCCAAATGGAATTTAGGTAAATTTTTTCCCAATTTTGAAAAGAAAATCCCAATCTTCCAAAAGAAAATTTTTTTTTTTTTAGAAGATAGGGATTTTCATTCTGACAGTCGCCACACACACAAGCTATAATCTACTACCATTGAATCTTAATTCTCCTTCATTTTTTTATGGCTAAAGGTAAAAGCTATTTTGTTTTTTTATTGACCAAAAATGATATAATTGTGCACTATAACAAATTCCCTATTTAGAGGTTTACCACGCTAATTTTCCCAATCTGAAAGGCCCAAGGGCCCATTCACAAAATTGAAAAAAAAATACCCTGGTTGCTTATATCATGATTAAATCTATATGGACATCTGATTCCCAGTGAAGCCAGTATGAATTCTTCGCACGATGGGTAATTTTTCATGATTTTTTGTCGTCTGCAGATGTTTTTCAACATTACTTTTTTAAGTTTTATGGCAGGATAAGGGTGAATTAAAGCTAGTGCAATACTTGAAACCAAGTTTTTGAATATCAGATTTTGGAATGGGGACTTTGCCCCTAGATATGTGGAGGTCTCAAAAACCTTTGCTTTATGTTGGAATGTGGACATGTTTGTAACTAGGGATTTTCCTATCTTTCTGAAGTCGGGGCCAGGGACATGTTGAATTTAGGAAAATATCATTTGGACTATCAAAGTTGAGAAAACTTGATGATCACCATTTTAAATTGATTAAAAACCATGGGTATATGAAATTAGCAGTATAAAGCTGTAACTTATTTGTTCCTATAATTGCCTTTCACAAAAACTCATGAACATTTGCATAAAAATGTGAATGACAAAAAATTTAGTTTAGAACAAGAGATCAGCATTCAAAATTTAGAACATATTCCACTTATTCATGGGGGTACATTAAAATCATGGATTTTCCTAGGCCTGATTTGGGGCCGAATATCAGTCTATCCAGTTATAAAATGAGCAAAATCTTCCCAAAATGGTGTATATCATTCCCAATTTCTTAGTTCTACATTTTGGCGAAAATTTCATGAAAATCCGAACAAAAATAGCAGTTACAGATGCATGAGAATTTGCATAAATATGTGAATGAAAACATGTTTTCATTCACTTTTTTATGCAGATTTTCAGGAGTTATTATGGAGGGCAATTAAAGCAACAAATATTTTACAGTTGCTTTATACTGCTTATTTCTTATATGGTTTTTAATCCATTCTAAATGGCTGTATAAAAAATTCCCTATTTTGATGATTGAAATGCTTTGTTCCCTAATTCATGAGACCCCTGGCCCCTACTACAGAAAAGTAGGAAAATCCCTGAAAATTGTTTAATTCCAGGAATGGGACACTGAGTCAGAAGTAACGTTAGATTCCTGGGTGGGACAGCTGTATGAAATACGAGAAGATGTGACGGTCAGATTTCCAGATGGGGCCAGGTGAGACATTTCATTCATATTACAGTGCAATCCCATTATACAGTAAAACCTGTCTAAAACGGCCACTCAAAAATAGTCAAAACAAAGGTCTTGCTTAATGAAGGTCCAAAGTTTTGCAGAATGCTCTGTTGGAGCATTCTGCAATACTTTTGACCTGCATTAAGCGATACTCGGTCATGAAAGACATTTTTGGTCTTCTTTTTTAGTGGCTGTTTAAAACAGGTTTTACTCTATGTTTGGGATCAATAGGAATGGACTGCACTATATCTGAACCATGTTATATTTAGAGAAAATTTTACAAAGGAATTATAGGAAAATGACCATTTCATGGTCATTTTCTTATAATTATTCCCACGCTTTTTAAAAAAAGCGTCGGGGATATTGCAATCGCCTCCATCCGTCGGTCTGTCTGTCAGTCCGTCACGCTATCTCCTCCTAAACCATTGGACGAAATCCAACCAAATTTGGTGTGTGGGTTGCTCACATGAATGGGGCGTGCAACGGCACATTTTTTTTGGCCCCGCCCCCTGGGGCCCTGGGGAGGGGCCAAAAGGTCAAATCATTAAATATCATTAAATTTCAATTACAAAGTCAATTTGAAAGATTTTTTAACCAAACTTTGTGTGTCTTCTCACACATGAAAGATATAAAACATATCAGACAGGATTTTCATTTGGCGGCCTGGGTCATGCCCTAGGGGTCGAACTTGGGGGTACCGTGGGGGGTTGGGGGGGGGGGGGGGGGGGGTCAAATTTTTTTTTTTTCTAAAATTCAACCAGATTTGATGTGTGAGTTTCTTACATGAATGGCACACGCACTGGCGCCATTTTTGGGGTCCCTGTCCCCTGGGGCCTAGGGGAGGGGCCAAAAGGTCAAATATCATTAAATCTGAATTACAAAGTCAATTTCGAAGATATTTAAACCAAACTTTGCTTATCTTCTCACAAATGAAAGATATAAAACATATCAGATGGGATTCTCATTCAGTCGCCTGGGTCATGCCCAGGGGTGGGACTTGGGGGTACCATGGGGGGCTTGGGTAATTTTTTTCCCGAATGTCAACCAGATTTCGTGTGTGAGTTACTTACGTAAATTTTCAAATGCACCGGCACAATTTTTTGGGTCCCGGCCGCTTGGGGCCTTATTTTCTGAACATGGTCATGTGGCATATCAAATTAACGGGGATGAGCAGTAGACCAGGATACACTGAAAAATTTTAACCTACTATCAAAATGGTGACCTTGGGATGGGGTTAAAGGATCAATCACCATTAGATTTCTTAGAGAGCGTGGGGATTTGCGATGGTGCGCCATCGAATGTGTTCTAGTTCCTAGTTAAAATTCCATGGTACAAAATTTGGGAGCCACAACATTATGGCGTAATATCCAAATCTGTGTTTTAACGAGGTGTTACAAAGGAACTGCACTGTTTATCACACACAGATGGTAGAAATGCAAGTATGGCGAATGCTCTTAAATTTCGAACACTTTGCTCATTTTCTTCTCAAATAAAATAGTGGTTATCTGAGCTTGAATCAACAAAATTCTTGTCAGAATAGCAAACAGGGAAACCAATTTTATGCTCAAATTATTTTTTTTTGACCTTTGAATATAATACTATAACCACAGGTTTAGATGAACAAAAATTTTCATCATAAAATTGTAAATATTTTCTTGCCCATAATTTTGTAGCATATGTTTTGTGTGCTCAAAAGAACCGTTTCATTGAGAAGGTTCTTTTGAGTACCCACAGCATATGTTTTGGTTGAGAAATAAGAAAATAATTTTTCTGTTACACACTCTTAACTGGAGCGCAGTGGCTCAGTGGTAGAGTGCTTGACTAGAGACCGAGGGGCCGCAGGTTCAAGCCTCAACGGCGTCACTGCGTTGTGTCCTTGAGCAAGACACATTAATCCTAGCTTAGTACTGGTTCAACCCAGGAAGACCCGCCCCTTTATAACTGAAAGATTGTTGATGGGATGTAAAGAATCAAATCAAACAAATAAACAAACAAGCAAACACACTCTTAACTAAAGGCCTGGTAACATCTTGTGAGTGCACATTCACAGCAATAGAGAAAGCAACTTTTTCGGGGGGAAACTTCAGTATTTTCCTCATTTACCAATGAAATCATTATAACCCCGCTTTGAAAAAAGGGGGCTATATAGGATTGGGGTTGTCTGTCATTCCGTTTGTTCGTCATAATTTTTCGTTTCCACTCAATATCTTTAGAAAAACATTATAGAATCTAACCAAATTTTGTATGTGCATTTATATTGACATGATCTACCTTGGGATTGTTACACATCATTTTCAAACATTTGTACCAGAGTTATGACCCTTGATGTACGCGGAAATTTTGTTTCTGCTCAATATCTTGAGAACTATTTGACATATTTTCACCAAATTTTATATATGCATTTATATTGACAAGATCTAGGTTGGGAATTGTTACACATCATTTTTCAGAAAATTGTACCAGAGTTTTATACCAAAATTTCCTTTCCGCTCAATATCTTGAGAACCAATTGGTAAAATTTCACCAAATTTTATATATGCATTCATCTGCTCAATATCTTGAGAACTATTTGACATATTTTCACCAAATTTTATAAATGCATTTATATTGACAAGATCTAGCTTGGGATAGTTACACATCATTTTTCAGAAAATTGTACCAGTTTATGACCCTTTTTTTATACCAAAACTTCCTTGCTGCTCACTATCTTGAGAACCAATTGGTAGAATTTCACCAAATTTTATATATGCATTCATCTTTGCAAGATCTATCTTGGGATTGTTAGTGTCACACGTCATTTTTGGCACATTCTTACCACAGTCATGGCCCTTGATTTGCGCCGAAATAATTATAGCCCCGCTTTGAAAAAAGGGGGCTATATAGGATTTGGGTTGTCTGTCATTCCTTCGTCAGTTTGTTCGTCCGTCATAATTTTTTCGTTTCCGCTCAATATCTTCAAAACTCTTTTATAGAATTTATCCAAATTTTGTATGTGGATTGATATTGACATGATATAGCTTGGGATTGTTACACGTCATTTTTCCCAAATTTGTACCAGAGTAATGGCCCTTTATTTACGCCAAAATTTCTTTTCCTCTCAATATCTTGAGAACTACTTGACATATTTTAACCAAATTTTATATATGCATTGATATTGACAAGATCTAGGTTGGGATAGTTACACGTCATTTTTTTTTGAAATTGGTACCAGAGTTATGGCCCTTAATCTACGCCGAAATTTCTGTTTCCACTCAATATCTTGAGAACCAATTGGTAGAATTTCACCAAATTTTATATATGCATTCATCTTGTCTGGATCTAGATTGGGACTGTTACACAACATTTTTCAGATATTTGTACTAGAGTTATCGCCCTTGATTTACGCCAAAATTGTGTTTCCACTCAATATCTTGAGAACAAATTGATAGATTTTAACCAAATTTTATATATGCATTCATATAGACAAGATCTAGCTTGGGATTGTTACACAACATTTTTCGGTTATTTGTACTAGAATTATGGCACTTGATTTATGCCAAAATTTCATTTTAGCTCAATATCTTGAGAACAAATTGACAGATCTTGGGATTGTTACACATTATTTTTCGCACATTTGTAGCAGAGTTATGGCCCTTGATTTATGCCAAAATTTTGGTACCGCTCATTATCTGGAGAACTAATTGATAGAAGTTCACCCAATTTTATATATGCATTCATATTGACAAGATCAACGTTGGGATTGTTACACATCATTTTTTCGCACATTTGTACCAGTGTTATGGCCCTTGATTTACGCCAAAATTTTGTTTCCCTTCAATATCTTTGGAACAAATGGACAGAATTTCACCAAATTTTATATATGCGTTTATAATGACAAGATCTACATTGGGATTGTTACATATCATTTTCCCCACATTTGTACCAGAGTTTAGGCCCTTGATTTACGCCAAAATTTCTTTTCCATTCTATATCTTGAGAACAAATGGACAGAATTTCACCAAACTTTATTTAAGTATTAAAATTGACAAGATCTACGTTGGGATTGCTAGCTGTCAGTTTTGGCAAATTTGTTAGAGAGTTATGGCCCTTGATTGATGTCAGAATTATGTTACTCCTCAACATACTGAGAAACTCTGGCCTTTTTACTGCATGCAAAGCACTGAAGCAGGGCTATAGTCAGATTCTCTGACAATTCTAGTTTGCTGTGGTTCTCAGCAAATGAACACCAGCAACATATATTTTCAAGGTCTCATTGGAACCGTCTCATTGAGATGCTTTTAATGAACAGCAGCAACATATATTTTCTATGAAAAATAAGAAAAGTAGCAATCTAGATTCCCCAACTACAAAAGTCCAGATAAGAAAATAATTTGAGGGTGCACCTGTTATTATTCTCTTACCCATCAATTTAAACATGTGTTTTGGATGCTCAAAAGAACCCTCTCATTAAGACGGTTCTTTCGAGTACCCACAACATATGCAGAGCCCCAGATAAGAGTGCGTAATAACTTTTTTTCTTATTTCTCAGCCAAAACATATGTTGTGGGCACTCAAAAGAACCATCTCGAGGAGACACTTCTTTTGAGAACCCCAAAACACATGTTTAAACTGATGTGAAGAACGTAATTGCAATTTTACGCTAAAAAATTGCTTATCTGGCCCTATGCATATGTTGTGGTTGAGAAATAAGAAAATTATTGATAAAGATAATTACGCTCTCTATCTGGAGGCCTGCGACTAAGATTGTCTGGCCTGTTCAGGATCCAAACAGAAACTGTTTGACACTTTTGTGGTATTCTTGATAGATTTTTTGGATAAGTAATTTTCAAAAAATATCAGCAGATGACAGAAATTCATGTAAAATCAGGACCATAGATAAGAGTGCTTACAGAAAAACTTATTTTCTTATTTCTCAACGGAAACATATGTTTTGTTTATCAAAAGAACAGTCTCAATGAGACGGTTCTTAAGCTAAACCTGTGTAAAATTTCCCAGCATGCAAGAGATTTATGTAGCAGCTGCAAGCACTTCTTGTGAAATTCCTGTTTATAATGTATGACAACAGATTGTCAACATGTGGATAATTTGTTGTGCAATATTTTCTATACACCATTGATCAAGATAATGGGAACCAACCTAAGATCAAATGAAAAAAATATGTGCGGTTCAGGTTACACCCTTAAAAAAAATAGGGTAGGCTGGTAGGATATTTTTTTTTTTTGAAAACATTATTTCTTGGAATATTCAGATCTGCTCAGAAATGTACTAAGTAAGACAAAACTGATATAAAAGGGTCTATTTTTGAAGATATAACTTTGTTTAATCTTTTTACTTCCAATACCAAGGACTGAATGCATAGAAATTTAGATTTCCATTTCAGATGGTCATTTTGATATGTATTTTTTCTCCAAATTCTGAAGTTGGAAGAGAATAGCAGAACTGCTATTCTCTTCCAACTTCAGAATTTGGAGAAAAAAGTTCAGGGAAGGGCGTAAAAATTTAGGGTAGGTCAGGTAACCCTCGGACCCAATATAAACGGACTGGTAACTGACAGGAATACAAAGTTATGTTGTCAAGGCTTTGTTTTAGGGCTACATTGTATTTCAAAGTACATGTACTAAAGTCTATAAATTTGATTCTGAACATACCCGAGACTATAAGAAGTTATTCCTGGTATGCAAAGTTGAAAAATAACAAGTTACAGTAAAATAAAGTTGAAGTTTCATAATCTTTTTAGGTTGATTTCGGCCAATTTTAGGCTAAAGTGCTGAAAATAGCTAAAAAGGGTACCTCGGTTTCTTGCTGATCTTCATAAAGACGGATAAACTTTTAATAAATATAACAACGCTGTCTTAAAGATAGTATATTGAACCATTGCTTTTTGAAGAAAATCACAGATATGCAGAGAAATAATGGAGATACATGTATGAATATTTAATCTTCAACATATGTCAGTTTTGAAAGCTCAGCCTCGACAACGTATTTCCAATATATATGTTTACCTGTATGTCAGTTACCAGTCCGTGTATACTGGGTCCGAGGGTAACCTGAACCACACATATTTTTTTTTGGCCTAATTGATAATAACAAGGAGCACAGTAGAGTGCATGACTTGAGGTTCAGAGGACCATGGCTTGCGCCTCACTGAAGAGTGTTTTAGTCATAACAAACAACACAGGCCCTGATTAGATGATATGCTGCATTTTGTGTACACTGACCCATTGAATATGTACCAGAATGTCCAAACTTTATTCAGGGTTCGCACAGGCTTGAAAAGTACTTGAATTTAGAGGGGTTTCTTGAAAAGTCCTTGAAAATGAAATCTGCCCTTGAAAAGTACTTGAAAACCACACAAAAGCCTTTAAAAGTCCTTGAATTATTCTATTTTCTGTAGTAGGACTACACACTGTTGATAGAGATCTAAGTCAGTATAAAAGTGTTGTGCCTTTATTTGGTGCAGCATATGCTGCACCAAATATAGGCACAACAATTTTATGCTAAATTTCCAGTACTAATGTCTTCATTATCTCACTCTAGCATTTCTGAAGTAGAATTTTAACACTAAGATCAGTATTTTTCATTAACTTTATTCCTTGAAAACTGTTGGAGTGGCTTTTAGAAGTCCTTAAAAAGTCCTTGAATTTTACTCATACTTGCTTGTATAATATACAATTATTGACTTCAATGAGGTAGACATAAGGATTTATCTACACGAAAAAGTGAATATCACTTTTAAGGGTAGATAAATCCCTATGTCTACCGAAATTGAAGTCAATAACTGTTTTGTTATATGACTTTTCATTTAAGAATAAAAATTTTGCTACTTTTACTTTTGTTGTTAAAGACATGTTCAACCTTCTATCTAAAGGCCCTGTCACACTACGACGTATAGCACCAACGTATGACGACGTATGAAAAATTCAGCAAGAACGTTTGTATACGCTGAATACGTTAGAAATAAGTTTTAAACACGTTACCAATATGCTATAGTACGTTTGTGTACGTTGACATACAGCCAAGAGGTCCAACATTTTGTGCATCCATAAAAAATTACAGCGTATGCGAATGTACTGTTTCTATACGCTAGGCATACGCTAGATGTACGCAGCAGGTAAGTTATGCAAACGTTAAGGTACGTTAGCACCAACGTATGCGGACGTATGAGAAATTAAGCAAGTACGTTGGTGTACGCTGAATACGTTAGAGATAAGTTTTAAACATGTTACGAACACGCTAGTGTACGTTGGTATACGCTGTCATAGATCCCAAAATTTTGTGCTTGCATACAAAATCTTCAGCGTATGCCGACGTATTGCTTATACGTTAGGCATACGTTAGATGTACGCAACGGGTAAGTTATGCATACGTTAAGATACGTCAGCACCAACATATGAAAATTCACCAAGTACGTTGGTGTACGCTTAATAAGTTAGAGATACGTTATCAATACGTTACGAACACGCTACAGTACGTTGGTATACGTTGTCATATGACAAAAGGGTCCCAAAATTTTGTACTGTTTCATACGTTTGACATAAGTTAGAAGTACGCTACATGTAAGTTATGCATACATTAACGTACGTTATATGTACAATTCAGCATACATTAGACGTTCGTTATGCATAAGTTTCAAGAACGCTGGTGATACGCTCGGCATACACTTTTATACGCTGATACAAGTATAAGTTATGTTACGTAGGGAATAAGTGATGAATAAGTTACTCATAAGTTAGACATACGTTCTATGCTCGTTTCGCATACACTTTGCATAAGTTCAGAGAGAGGCTTCCTCTGATTTTTTTTATTAGATTTCAGCGTATGCCAGCGTACTAGATATATATTTCATACGTCTGCATATGTTGGCAAAAACTTATAGTGTGACAGGGCCTTAAGACATCTACAGACTTTCTCACAAGTTTTAGCAACTTTTATTAAAGTATTATAATTTAGTATTTTGCATTTTCAAATGTATATTAATTCTCTTAATGGGGAATATAAAATGTTACCATAAAACTGTTTTTAAAGTTTGTTTATTCAAACAAAGATAAATAAGCAAACAAAACAAAACAAAGCTGTTGTAAAAGTTCATGAAAGTCTTTAATTTACCTGTTGGGAGGTGAAACAGCAAATCATGTCAATTTCATGCAGCACATGCTAGTTTCACACTCGTCATGCTATTTTTAGCCCTCTAGAGGGTAATATTGCAGAAGTGTCAAAAATATTAACTTCTGGAAACTAGTTCGAGCTGGTTTTCATGCAATATTAACTTGTGGACCGGTTTAGACCAGTTTTCAGGTAGACATAGAGATTTATGAAGACAAATTAAGCCAATCAGGAGACAGGATTCTCTCCAGTCATATAACAAACCCTGTTATTGCATTAAGCTTGATTGAAAAATGCATCAAGCAAGAAAGAATTGACAAGTCTGTAAAACCCTTCATAAGCAGATACATAGCAGATAAGAGGAGGATCCAAGAAAGCTGCTTTTCTTGTTTGTGGGTACTCATTGGACTGGTAGGTTGTCAGCGAGATGCTTTCAATGAGCACAGTCAGTTAACAAATTAGTATTTTATAAGACAAGCAAGAATAATTCCACAATTTTTGATTTGGCAAAAGCATCTTATTCTGGGTTCTCTTTTCTGTCTGTTCGTGGCTGATTGTCTGCCAGGGTTCCCACAAGCACTGGAAAACCTGGAAAACCTGGAAAATCACAAAAGAAAGTTCCATGCATGGAAAAATCATGGAATTTGAATAAAACTGAAAAATCATGGAAAAATCATGGAATTTTGTGAACTAATTTGTGTGTTTGACTGCTTGTTTTCTGGCTACTGTTGAAAAGTTTTTATTATTGTTTCAAAATGCATGTTTGGTCCACAACAGGGCCTGCACTTGTTGTGCCTGATATTTTATAGTCTGATACATGTAGCCTTAAAATGCATGCAATTTTGGTCTAACAGAAGTATTCTTTTATTTGTATATAAGGTCTAACCAAGATATTTATATGTTTTTGAATGGAATGAGAAAGCCACATTGTATCATTTGAACTATCAGATTCTTAAGCAGGGTGAATCATATTAAACAGGCTTTCAAGCGGGCCCTACTATTCATACTTTTTTGTTCTCCTACTTTTCCCTACATTTTCATGAAAATGCCTTACCATCCTAACTTTTTCACATTAAATGTCATTTCTGCATTAAAATGGTCAAATTTTTTCCCCGCTCGCTTCGCTCGCTGGAATTTCATAATAATTTAACTCCTTTTTTGGGTAAATGACCACTCAATTTCTCACTTTGAAGTTTTCAGCTGCAAAGGTCATTCTGTTCTTGGGTGATTTTATTGTCACCACTTTTATCCTGCTTATTTTGATATATGATCATTAGGTTATGAATGGTCTGAAAAATCCTACTATCCCTTTTTTAACATTGGATAATCTCTACTTTTTAAAAAAAATTATCCCTACTTTTTTGTGGAAGGGCATTAAATGAAAGCCTGAATAAAAAATATTCAAAACCCAGGTAGTATATGGTGCTTCTGATTTTAAAATTGGCCATATAATAAGTGACCTTGTTTGCTAGTTATTTGGAAAAAGATATAGAATGATGAAATATTGAAAGAAATATTAAAAAGATATAAGAAAGACATGTTCTAATAACAGTTAGTCACAACTATGCTCAATGTGGTAAAGAATACTGAAGCTGCCATAAAGAGGGGAGGTTGGAGTCCGCGCGTTAAATGATCATGGAAATTACATTGCTGATCATGGAAAAATCATGGAAAAATCATGGAATTTTGCTTTTGAATTTCTGTGGGAACCCTGGTCTGCTTTGTGTGTGTGTGGAGGGGGGGGGGGGGTGGTGATGGTGGTGGGGGTGGGGGTAGGCAGGGTTCCCACGGTCAGGGAAAAGTCAGTGAAAAATGAAAAAAGTTCAAGGTCAGGGAAAAGTCAGGGAATTTTGATTTGAGTCAGGGAAATTTGAATTTTTGGAAAAAGTCAGGGAAAAGTCAGGGAATTTTATAACAACTTGTCATATTTTTTATGTTGATACAATTACTGTACAATTAAGTAGATCAAGGTATCTGAATTCTAGGGAGACAAAATATGATATAGAACACTGGATAGCTATAGGGTAATGCGAATATGAAAATGTAAAATATTCAAAATTGTATATTGGTAAGTACTGTACATGCACTCCTATACTGGAAAATTTATTCTCATTAGAAGATGGTAAACATTGACTGCTTTTTCTGTGGGGAAATACTGTTTTTCATTTTCTGTCTTTCCACTTGCCTTCTTCTTCTTCTTCTTCTTCTTCCCGGAAATGGACAGGATTCCGTCTGGAATGTACTTTGTCCAGCGAGAGTGAATGGGACAGCCACCCTCCAGTAAGGTTAAAAAACAATCCAGCTATTTACAGTTAAAATTATGAACACGTCACGGTTCATCTAGTACGTTGAGGTGGAGGAGAGGGCTGCTGTTGTCATTGCAGCTTTGAATTCCTCCAGTGATGTGCAGTCTGTGACATATGTTGGTAGCCTGTCTGTGACATTTTGTTTCTTAAATATTTTTTAGAGCTTATTATAAAATTTTCTTCAAATGTCACAAATAAATTCATATGCTCAAGTTAGACACTCATAATACAACAGTAAGGGGTATGGCCCAATTGTTTTAGAGTTATTTCTCTTTTTAAATCCTAATAGAGTCTGCTTATGCAGAGACAGTGCCGATTGACTCCGTCAAATCCAAGATTTTGTTATAAACAATCTCAGGTACTATGCTTTCATCAGATAGACACATTGAAAATTTGGTTACAAAAATAAGTATTGTCAAAATGATAGCTATGTGAAATTATCTTTTAAATAAGGGTTATACTGAAGGGTGCTAAACTTATATTTACATGTTGATCAGCTCTTTTTGCAGGTTTGGATGGAATAATATGGTACATTGTTTTCACACTATTGTTACAGCTAAGATTTGTATGAAGAAGTTTTGCTGAAAAATATGATTGACAGATGGGCATCTTTTGAATATTTGGGAAAAAATTTTCCTGCTTGCTTGTAATAGGTGACCGTGTTATGCTTCTCTTTTTACTCTTAAAGACTGAGATTAGGTACCTTACTTTGCCCTTGATAGTCAAGATGGGAAGTTTTGATGCTTACTCTACACAGCCAGCAGTACATACTATTGACACAATGAGCATTTACATGAAGAAATTTGATTGTTGAAAGTCCTTGTCTTTATGAAATGGCAGCTGTTTTCACATTGTCAATTTTTCCAGCTTGCTTTCTGATATAAAATGTAATGGTTCTTCTATGGATTGAGGCAACTCATTCGTTTTCCTCTTGGTGCAGTGGATAGGCTGCTTCACTTCATTGTGGCATTATCCCTGAGCAATCCATATAACTAATTGAAGGCCCCTAATTGGGTACCAATTTAACAGTCTCATTTTGTTGGCCTTTTGAAGTATGGGATTATGTCTGTGGTCACGCGAAAATCTGCCACCACACCTTTTGATGGAACACTCTGAAACTTGGTTTAAACAACATAGACACATGATACTTCAAACTGTATAAAACACATCCTGGTCAGTGGTAAAATGATAGTTTCATATACCTAGCCAATTTGTTCTGTTTTGCTTTTTAAGTTATGGTTACAAGGAATTTATAATCAGAGGTTATATAATACACTTAGAGGCCAATCCATCTACATCTCATTATTATTTTGAAGTTAACCATGGCAATATGACAATTGCACAACAGATTGCTTTGTGGTAGTAATACTAGGCATTTTAGCACTACTATAAGTGTAAGATCACCAGAAGATAAAAGACCAACCAAAGAGTTTTGATGAAAGGATCATAAATTGTACCTACACTATACAGAAACATTTGCTTGAAATTGTTGTTTGTTCACTAATCATGCTTGTAGATTACCTACAAAACTTGACAAATGCCGGTATTTTGGGTCAGGGAAATTTGAATTTGGTCAGTGAAAAGTCAGGGAAAAGTCAGGGAATTTTACTTTCTATAATTTGTGGGAACCCTGGTAGGGATGTCTGTCTGTTTTGGCAGAGTGTCGATAAAAATTGATTCTTTAATATCTAAACCAATGAAGTATGAAAGCCAGGAATAGTGAAACTTTTTATCAGAAGATGACTTGCGACTTATTATTACATGCATAAGTGTGTCAACCTTGAAAATCTTAGTGGATTTATGTATTGCTATCATTACTCTGTTCCTTGTTTTAGGTGTATACTGAAGGATGCTGGAATGTCAAACCTTGAAGATATTAATGATAAAAGATGTGATGTGAGTATATATACATGTACAGAGATTTTCCTAGACCTGATTTTTGGCCGTATATCAGCCCCTTCGCAATTAAAAAAAGATTCTTCCCTAAATGATGTTTATTATTCCCAATGTCTTAGTTCTACATCTTGGTGGAAATGTCATGAAAATCCTAACAAAAATAGCAAATTTTCATTAGATTTTATGAAGGGCAATTAAAGCAACAAATGCAAAATACACTGCTAATTTCTTATATGGGTTTTAACTTTTTAAAATGGCAAGCCAGTTCTTTTAGACTGCATCAAATATTCCCAATTTAGATGGTCCAAATGCTTTTTTCCAAAATTTAACAGGCCCCTGGCCCGACTTCAGAAAGGTTGGAAAATCCCAGATGTACATACACCCAGATAACCCAGCCAGCACACTGTATTGGGTCACCATCGGCCTGCCAACGAAACGCCATTTAAATGGCGTTTCGTTGGTGGACCAATGGTGGTCCAATTTTAGATGTTACTGGGAAGATGCTTTTTAGCTCACCTGAACAGGAGGAAGTGCTCAAAGTGAACCATTGGGATCAGTCAATATCCAGCATCTGTCATCATCCATTATCAACAAATGATAAATCTTCTTATACCACTGGAGGATTTTTACCAAACTTCATAGGAAATAGCAAAAAAAGCAAAATGATCTCTCAAAAAAGCACATGGCTGCTGACTGGGTTTTGGGAGTTTGGTGGTATTGTGCCTATTGTGTGACTGCATAGGTGTAAGTTATTCATGATGGTCTGCTTATAATATTGTAGACTTGATCAGACCACCTCTTCAGGAGTGGTCTGATCTGGGTTTACACTGTTTGCTTATGCCTGTGTGTCTGAATATTAAGGGTGAATATTTCTGGAGCCCATTGCCATTTGGCTCAGTTGGTAGAGCATTAGACTGGAGCTTGAAGGGTTGCTAGTTTAGAGACTCTTTGCCAGGGGAGTCACTGTGTTGTGTCTTTGAGCAAGACACTTTGTCCACTGCTTAGTACGGCTTCATCCCAGGTAGACAGAAAATTGTCCAAACATGATGGAAAAATTGTGGGAAGTAAAGCATCAAAACAAATAAAAATCAGGGTGAATATGATATTTGAGCTGCGACATGAGATTTCCAACAGTGTGGTATGTGCGACCAGCAAAGCCTCAGATCAGCCTGCGCATACACACAGTCTGATCAGAGCCTTTGCTAGTCACTTGAATATTCTATGTTGTTCAGCTACTGACTGAATATCATTTGGAGTTTCTAAGCATAAAGGAGGCTGCACAGGCTCGTCTGCATCTACACTTGTCAAAATGCCACATTGTTGGAAATCACATGTCGCGGCTCATTTTTCTTACACATTTCTCACTTTCAGAACTCTGAGTTCGAGATGAGGGCATTCTACCCCGGTCAGGAACTGTGCGGTGAAAAGGATGATTTCGAGGGGGCAAAGTGGCTACACACGACACAGATGCGTGGCCCTGACTCCCTGGGTGCTAAAGCTCTATATACAGTACCTGTGATAGTGGAAAAGGTAGGACTGGTGTTTAACTCTTTGCCTTATGGTGTCGTCTGCTGATAACCTTTGCAAATAGTTTGGATCCAGATCAGGCCTGACATGTTGTCGGATCCAAACTGACACCTCCATGGTATTTCTGAAAGAATATTACGAAAAAGTTGATTTTGAAGAAAATCTGCAGATTACAAAAAAAAAAAAAAAAAAATATGCCGGGCCGCGTAGCGCAGTCGGTAACGTGTCTGGCTACAGATGCGTGTCTGACTGCAGATCCAGGGATCGCGAGTTCGATTCCGGTCCGGTCCCATACTCTCGTGGAGATTGACCATGAAATGATTTCTACGGTCATTCTCCTCCCTTCCGCTGATTCATTCAAGAAGGGTTGTTGTCAGTTACAAGCGAAAGTATGTGCACGAATTACTGGTTAACCGCTTGTTCAAGCCTGCCCTGGAAAAAGTGTGGTTAGGTGAACTGACCGTCCCGCAATGACCATAGCTGTTGACTTGGGACTTAAAGCAACAAAACAAACAAACAAACAAACAAACAAAAAAAAAGTAGGCAAAGAGTTTTTACATACTTTAATGTGGTGAGTGCATTTGAGATTTAGCTAGACACAATTGCAACGTTTCCAGGGCTGGAAAATTCTGCTCGTCTGCTCACCATGGTGAGTGGAAATTCTCGTTGACGAGTAAACTTTTTAATCTGCATGTCCTACAGGGCGAGTGAAAATTGCTTTTAGAAACACTAAAACTTGTTTGTAACTGTAGTTAGATTATGTGACATATTTATTCTAGATATAAACAATTTTAAGGCCTTAATATTATTTTTAGAAAAAAAACAGGTTTTAGCTTAATAAATAAGATATATGCATATTTTTTGCTGTTTTTTTTTTTGTTTTGTTTTCAATTAATAGCCGATAGCAAATAGTGTATTCTCAGAAAAACAATGTTCAATTGTTTAAAGTATGAAAAAGTTTTTTTAAAAAAACCCTCCCCCCCCCCTCCAATTTTTCAACTTTTAAAGTCAAATTACTTTTTAAAAGTCTGGTAAGGTAATGTTATTTTTGTCTTAAAATGTGAGATTTGAGCTTAATTTTAACATTAATATACAGTGACTTTTTGGAGACATGCCCATAAGTGAGGTTCTACCTTGTCTCTCTTCCAACGCTGAAACCACAGGAGCAGGATGAGCTGGAGATATAAATAGAGGATCTTATATGAGTGCTCATGTTTTATTGAATTTATTAAATGAGTTGGGGAAAAGAGATAAAATGCGATAAAACAAGAGCACATATGTTAGATTCTATTTATCATATGACAATATCACATTAAGATTACTTTGAAATCTCATTTTTTTCTGTAAAACGTTATAATTTTGTCATTATGTACGTAACGCTGTTATGGACGTCATAACTTTTCCTAAAAATCTGTAAACCACTAACAGTTTATCGATTTTATTGCATGGCGTTATTTTGACGTCATTGATAAAAATATTTTTAAGCAAAGACATATGTTTTTGTACCAAAATGTTCTTTATGATTGATTATATTTAGAAAGTTAATGCCCATGCTTTGTCTTATAAGAAAGTAACAGATATTTGAAATGGACTCTGACAGTGAAGTCATTGAAGAAAGCAGAGGCCATCCAAAGTATGTTAGATTTCACTGGTGAAAGGAGGCGATAATTTATCATTTTCATTGTATGAATGTAACTTTTGAAAAATATTTTATCAAAAATAATATTTTATCAAATTTTATTCCCCAATATTTCATTGATGCATCTATATTAACCCTTTGTAGACCATCTTGTCCTACCAAGGGTTGCGATTGTCTAATCTAACCCTTGGCCTCACAGCTTTGATTTTCTCCGATTGAAGACGTCATAAGCCGAAAATAGTAACAATTAATATGATCAATCAAAAAGCGGTGCAAACAATCGATAAACACCAGGCCTCCAGATAAGACGGCGTGATTAATTTACACTCAGTTTTCTTATTTAACAACTAAAATGTACGTTTATTGTGCTAAAAAGAACTGTCACATTCAGATGGTTATTTTGGGCACCCATAACATAATTTTGAACTTAAATAAAGAAGAAAAATAAATAATTTACGACCAAAATCTTTGCTTATCTGGACATATGGAGAATAAGCAGTTGGTGCACATTAGATGCCGATAAACTGCTACATTTAATCTGATTGGCAGGAAGGGATTATCGAAAAAATCCTTCCTGGCGTTTTCATTGGTCGATTAGTCTGCGCTAATAATAAATTTTGAGGGTCGTGAGGCGAAGGGTTTGTCGAAAGGTAGATACGACGAAACCTTCGCTGGTGAAGATGTTTGTAGACTGGAAACCCCTAAACAGGTACTTTTACAAACAGTGAAGACATAGATGAAATGCCGCAAAATGCAGCATTTTATCATGATCTTCACTGTTTGTTAACTTGCTAAGACAAAAAAGATCTTCAGACAAAAGCAATACAGTGAAACCTGTGTAAAACGTTCACTCTCAAAAAGACCACAAATTGGTTTTCAATACCAATTATCGCTTAATGCAGGTCTAAAGTATTGTAGAATGCTCCAAGGGGAGCATTCTGCAATACTTTCTACCTTCATTAAGCTACAATTTGTCTTTAAGATCTTTGTTTTGTCTATTTTTAGTGGCCCCTTTACACAGATTTTACTATCCAATATTATTTAAAAATTATAACCTGACATTAGTATACAAAAGGCTTGTATTTTCTGCTCTAGGTTGAGGTATCGGGAGTTGATGTTAGATGGTTGTGTAAAGGTTTCACTAGAGCTGGCAGTGAGAAGGATGCCTTGGAGAGTCCTCCGAGACATGTTGAGGGAGAAATGTTAAAACGGTACTTGTCAACCTTTGCCTGATAGAGCGAATCTTTCATGCAGGTTGAGCTGTGTGATAAATAAGAATTTATTCATACTCAGCTCAACTGAGCATGAAATTTGTCATGGTCATATATATTTTTTTACTTTTCAACATTTGAGTTTTTATGAGCAGTTGAAATTTCATGCTCAGTTGAGTTGAGCATGAAAATAGTTCTATAACCTGAGGCCCTGTGTTTGTTGTATTTTGAACAATGAACAGGGTTCTAACAAGCTCTGGAAATCATGTAAAACCTGGAAAATCACTAAAAAAAGTTCCATGCATGGAAAAATCATGGAATTTGAAAAAATCTGAATAATCATGGAAAAATCATGGAATTTTGTGAAAAAATTTTGATGAAACCACCAGTATCCACACTTGAGTGTCCAACAGCTAGTTTTCTGGCTGCCGGTGGTTTCAAGTTTTAATTATTTCCAAATGCATGCATGGTCTACAAGCATGCTGTTGTTGCTGCATTCCACATTTAAGCTCAGCGTAGTGAAGATGCTGCTAAAAGGTGAGGTTGAAGGCTGTGCATTAAATAGTTTTGGAAATTACATTGTTGATCATGGAAAAATCATGGAATTGTGATTTTGAATCTCTGTGGGAAGCCTGTATAATGAAGATTCTAATTAGCCCAAGCATCTGCTCAGTCAGATCTGTCCCATTATTTGTGTTGCTTAGATAGTATAATAGGTACAATTGCTGCATCCCAATTACAATGATTATATGCCTGAAAAACCTTGTTTGTGTTGGGGTATACTGTTTTCACATTGTCTTTCTGACTGTCCATCTATTGTCTTTGTCCCTCTCATCAAATAATAAATGAGAGTTCAAAGAATCAAGCAAAGAAGTTTGGATCAAAATATGTCAAGAAATAAAGAAGTTGTATGCATTTGAATGTGGCAATAACTAATGCTCCTATTCCCACACAGACCACGAATCCTAAGAATCATCAAGAATCAATTAATATTAGGATTCGTGGAGAATTGTAAATTTTTCAACCCATTTGTGATGTTCTACTAATCAGTAATGAAACAGGTAATAAACAGTTACAAATATTAGAGGAATTCAACTGGAGTCTGCCTGAATTGCCACAATACTGTGACAAATTCACTACGATGTGACAAAATCTATTTGAAAATACTGCAAGAAAGTTAAGAAACAGTCATGTATAAGTTAAGAGAAAACTGAATGCTCACGAAGCAGGCAAGAATAAACAGAATTGCAATTTGTGGAATTTTCTCTCGGGAATGGTATAAAAAGTCCCCATCCATTGTTCCAAGGCATCTGTTCCAAAATGGATGTTCCTCGCATAGAAGCTGTAGTGTTGACCCTACAACATGAGTGTTAAAAACGGCTGCTTATATAGCTAGAAGAAAACCACTTCGTAAAAGGAGAGAGGCCCTGGCTCTGACTCTTTGACTTTGAAAAAAGGCTAGCTGGCCATTGACAATATATCCAGCCAGGAGTCACTATCTGGCCCTGATTGTGCACCTGAATCAAATAAAAGATAGGAAACACATTGAACAGAATATTCATTCTGTTGCCAGGGTCATGCCTCGGGGTGGGACCTGGGGGTGCTGGGGGAAGTCAAAAACTTTAGCATGGGGATTTGCGATGGGGCCCCATCGACTGCGTCCTCTAGTTTGTTTCTGGTACTCCGACAGTTAAGTGAATCTTGTACCCATTGGTGAATGTCTTCAGGATTATTCCTGAATTAAGAAGATTATAATAGCTTCTCTGTCTTTTGTTCAAGTTATCTAAAGACAATTTGCCATTTAAACTTGTAATTGCTTATATTTTGTAGGCATAATTCAAGTTTTATGATTTTAACTTCTAAAGTTCAGGACTTTCGAAATTTTGAACTTTCATGCATGTGTACCCAAACACATCATTTTTATTGCAGCATGAAAATCATGGATGGATTTCAACATTGTCATAATCAAATTGGTGATAAAGGCTACTACGTTGTCAAGGAGACTGATACTGTGTTGAAGAACATGTCGCCACGCCAGCATTACACACCAGATATCGTGCAGAAAAGGAGCAAAGACAATATCACAGTAATTGGTACAAGCAAAGGTGGACTGGTTCTAGCTGTTAAGGATAAGATAAATGATGAAGGAAACAAAGAAAATGAGGCACCAGTCCAGAATGGTATAGATAATGATGAGGAAATGAGTGCAACTGATAAAGAAAACAAGGTACCAGTCGAGAATGGCTTGGATAATGCTGAGGAAAATGCTAGCTATATTGTTGATAATGACGAAGAAAATTATGGCGATGATGAGTTCGAAGATGTTGATGTTGATGGTGGTGGCGGTGATTCTGATAATAGCTCAAATAATGCTGCCGGTGGTGTGAGTAGTCCAGCTGGGAGGAGAAAAATGAGGAAACGGTCAAATCTGAAGTGTTTGAAGACGTTGAAGAGGACGAGAGGTAAACAAGCAAGAAAGAAGTTGAAGCCTCCAGAACGGGTTGTGAAAGCTGGAGACAAGGTTCCTGTTGAGATCTGGTACACTTTCTCTAGCTGTGGAGTTATCTGGCAGGTAAAATTAGTTTTATAGACCTATGCTTTTTAAAGTGCTTTTCATAGTGCAGGGAGCGCAGTGGCTCAGTGGTAGAGTGCCTGACTAGACCGAGGGGCGTGGGTTCGAGCCTCACCGGCGTTACTTCGTTGTGTCCTTGAGCAAGACACATTAATCCCAGCTTAGTACTGGTTCAACCCAGGAAGACCCGTCCCTTTATAACTGAAAGATTGTAGATGGGACTCTAAGAATCAAACCAAACAAACAAACTTTTCATATGCTCAAGCTTAATATCAGGACTTTAGTTAAGAGTGCTTAATGGAAAAATAATTTTCTTATTTCTCAACCAAAACTTATGTTGTGGGTACTCAAAAGAACTGTCTCCACGAGGCGGTTCTTTTGAGCACCCAAAACATATGCTAAAAATTTTGTTTATCTAAACCTGTGAATATGTAATCTCTTATCCTGCCAACATTTTCATGTTTTGAAAAGGTAAAATATCGACTGCATATTATGTTAGATGCATATAATCAAATGTACTCTGGTCTGCCTTATCACAGATGCAAATGCTGTGAAGGAAACAATCTGATAAAAAATCAGCAGACAACCAATTAAAAAAAAAAACATGTAAAATTACCCAGTATGCAAAGAGTTAAAGTTAGCTTTGATTTATCTCTTCAGGACGGCAATGTAGAAGAAAACATTCCATCACCAGAATTATTCCCCATCCATCACCTTGATGAGTTTGAATATTTCCCGGGGGATTTTGTTGTTGATGCTAAAGGTAATCTCTTCTCATCAGATAGGGATCAAGTGAAAAATATCATGAGAGTGGTAAGAAGCAGAAGGATAGGATCATCATTTTTAATCGCAAAGTTAATATGTGTTTCTTAGGCACATAAAATGAGCCAATACATGTGATTTTAATACTTAAAGCAAATGCACTTAAGCAGGCCTCCAGATAAGAGTGCGTAACTGAAAATAATATTTTTTTATTTCTCATCCAAAACATGAGATGGTTCTTTTGAGCACCCAAAACACATGTTTAAACTGATGGATAAGAAAATAATTGCAATTTTACACAAATTATTTTTCCTTAAATGGCCCTTTGCATAAGCCCCGTAATAATGCCATGCTGACATATCCAGTAGGGCTAGAGGTCTAAATTTTAGTCTGAGCTTTCATCTACATCCATACTTTTTTGTGTTGCCTGCAAAGCATGATCGACACATAGGGATCATGTCTCTGTCATTGTCGGCGTTGGCCTCATTACATATTTGGTTTCCGATCGATAATTTTAAAAAGTTTGCATCAATTTCAAACAAACTTTACAGAAGGGTCAAGCATCATTAAATACAGGTCAAGTTCAAAAAGGGAGGTAATCGGAAACATTTTGACTGAGTTTGACTGAAAATGCCATTTGCTTTTAATATCTGTTGCATATATTCAAGTGCACTTCAGACTAGATTTTTTAATGGAAGCAAACAATATGAACCCTGATCAGACTGCTCCAAAAGGGAGCACTGATCTTGGTTATATTGTTTGCAATATAGCTACAGACGAGAGGAGCAGACAGCAAAAGTCCTGACTGGTGGGCTAAGAGTTAAATGTCAGACAAATTGTCTCAAAGATCTTGTTTTCTACCAGGTAATGCCAACACAGACTACGGTGTTATAGTGAGCTGTGATCATAAAGAAAGAACTTGTATGGTAAAGTGGATGAAGCCTTACTTTCCAGGAAAGTCACACAGGTATGTATGTTAGCTGCTTTGCCAAAATACTTTTCATTAAAATTTATGAATTGGGGATAGCACAGAGTTTAGGCAGGTTTGAAAAGTACTTGGATTAATCATGAAATTGTCTATATTCTAATAAATTAATAATCATACTAATGATTTCAAATATTGTTTGTGTTGGATCTAAAATGCTTTAAAATGATGTAATATTTTAACTAGTTGGCACCGGAGAGAATAGTTTAGAAAAGCAATGTAGTCTCAGACCAGCTTGCTCCTTTTACTACAGCAATGAGCGACCCACACTCTCTTTGAAATTTAATGGGTATTTGTATTTTACTCCCAACCTAATAATAAGTATTCATTAATACTGTTGAATAATTTCTGTAAATGGTTGAATAATCAATCTGTAGCTTTTTCATTTTAGATATTTCAAATTGTTTTCTTGTAGACAATGGGTTTTAGAAGTACTGTCAAATTGAGTTTTCCCAGGGAAGACAAGTTGAATGAAATACCAAAAGCTATTATACTAAAAAACGTAGTCATAAAGTGAAACATTATCATCCAAAGTGTTATGATCAGCAGCACTAGGTTGATCTGGGCTTTTGCTTTATCATTGTTCCTGAATTGCCAAGTTTTTTTTACAACCACTGGTTTAGATAAACAAATTTTTTCAGTGTAAAAATGTAAATATTTTCTTACCCATCAATTTTAACATATGTTTTGGGTGCTCAAAAGAACCGTCTCATTGAGACTGTTCTTTTGAGTACCCACAACATATGTTTTGGTTGAGAAATAAGCAAATTAAATTTTCATAACACACTCTTAACTAAACTCCTGAAAACTTACTTTCAATGCTTATTTACTCAAAATCAATGCTAAAATACTCTTAACCTTCTCTTATTGAGAGCTCTGCATTGGTGACAGTTTTAAAGATTAATCCTAAATTCAGTATTTTGAGGCTGACTTACCATAGAAAGTCAACCTCAGATACTGAGTTATGCTGTTTATAATAGCTTCTGTGGTTTGGGTCTAGATTATCTAAGGACATTTCACTATTTAAACTTGAAATTATTAATATTTCATAAGCATATTACATCCACACAACTAGCAATTTAGCAATATACTCCAATGAAATATCTCAAGATAAGCTGCCCGAAGCATAAAATAGACAGTCTATTATTGTCATCCAGGTGCACAACAAACTACATGAAAAGTTGTTCATTTCTACATGCTCGTTTCTTTGAATAAATGAAAGTGCTTGAGAATTTGTTTAAAAAAGCTTATGGTGAAAAACTCATTTATTGAAAAGACATATGCTGTAGGTACACATTGGCATTGCCTCTAATGAGGCAATTCCAAATGTGTACCTACACCATATGTTACTGAAAATAAGGAAGAAAACTATTTGGAAATTTACACTTTCCAAGTATCATGTCCATTGTCTTTACCTATTTTAAACATCCCAAACTGCCAATCAGTATTAAAATTCCTGCCACTCTACTGCAAATTGTTTATATTTGCATGACAACTATATCCCCAAATATGAGTTCATGACCTACCTCTTTGCTAACCTGGTAGTTGTGTGATTGTATAAGGTTTTAGAATAAAATTTTTAAAGTTGAGGATTTTTGAAAATGTTGAACTTTCACCCACAGCTGTGCTTTGTTGTTGTTTTCAGTCCAGAAGAAGGTGAGACAGTAGAAGTTAGTGTGTATGATATAAAAGATCATCCTGATTACAAGTTCAGGCCCGGCAACACTGTGATAAGAGTTGGAGGGTTCGAGGTAAGATATTAATCATGTCAGGTCTCCTTGTGCAATAGACTGTGTAGTATGTTTGTTATTCCTTTTTTTTTACCAAGTTTTCTTTTCAAACTATACCCCTGGGGCCAAAATAGGCCCTGCCCCGGGGTCACATGTTATACATTGGCTTATATAGGGACAACTTTAAAAATCTATGGATGAAAACACTAGGCCAAGAGCCTTGATACTTGTTATGTATCATCAACTAGTGGTACTTTTCCAAGTTTGTTAGAATTATGCCCCTGGGGCCAAGAAAGGCCCAGTCTTATGGACCACATGTTTTATATAGGTTAATGTATTTAAAGAAATATCAAAAAATCTTTTTTGTTTTTGATTGTTTGTTTGATTGGGTTCTTTATGTCCCATCAACAATCTCTCAGTTTTAAAGGGACAGGTAGGTCTACCTGGGTTGAACCAGTACTAAGCTAGGCTTAATGTTCTTGCTCAAGGACACAATGCTGTGACTCTGGTGAGGCTCGAACCTGATGCCCTTTGGTCTCGGGTCAGGCACTCTACCACTGAGCCACTGCACTCCCTCTCTTTTTTGTTTTAAATTTTAAATTAATAGAGTTTTGAGTATTGGTGTGTAACTTAACAGTAAAACCTGTGTAAAATGGCCACTCTCAAAAAGACCTCAAATTGGTTTTCAAGACCAATTATCGCTTAATGCCGGTCAAAAGTATTGCAGAATGCTCCAAGGGGAGCATTCTGCAATACTTTTGACCTTCATTAAGCTACCATATGTCATTAAGATCTTTGTTTTGTTGATTTTTGAGTGACCGTTTTACACAGGTTTAACTGTATGTTGAATAGTGGTTCTTAAAGGGACACTCTTGTAAATCTAGAGGACTGATGTTTTTATGACAGAAAAAGAACAATCTTAATTCACAGGTTT
The DNA here is from genome assembly GCA_964019695.1 of Loripinus fragilis. Taxonomy (NCBI): domain Eukaryota; kingdom Metazoa; phylum Mollusca; class Bivalvia; order Lucinida; family Lucinidae; genus Loripinus; species Loripinus fragilis. Next base: position 64,669,449 of record OZ026516.1, read on the forward strand.
AGATAAACAAAATTATTCAGCGTAAAATTGTAAATATTTTCTTATCCATCAGTTTTAAAGCTGCATTTTCTGGAACTTTCATTAAAACAGATTAACAAAATTCTAGGACAAATCGATGGATATTTATTTTTCTGGCCGTTTTGCAGCGAAAAAAAAATTATGTGAAAAAACCAAACATCCGTATAGGCTATGGAAAAATGCTGAAGTCTGCTCATTGCAACATTCAGCGGTTCTTATCAATCTTCGTATTTTTTCCAGAGAAGAGATCAGCTGATAAATCTATTTCCAAATAAGATGCTTACATGAGGACGTAAAACTTTGTAAACTTTCGCAATTTCATTAGTCTGGCACACAGACGCATAAGTTTGTGAGGAAACCACATTGACCTTACTGATTTATTGTCACTCTCTAAAGAAAAAGGCAAATTACACAGATTATCTGACTCAGAGCTGAAACAAGCTCGCCAGTAAAAATCATTCAGTTACAACAGTTACATCACTGGTCATGGCAATAGGCAAAGAGGTACTCAACGGGGAGAATTTTACAGCCTCAATAAAATATCATTCTTGATCCTTTGTGTTGATGCATAGCGTACAAGTCAACATTTTTTCAGTCATGTCACATTTTCCTATCTACATGGGTTGAACCAGTAGGGCTCTAAATATCAAAATGGATAGCGATATGCCAATAGGCTCCCAGTACCCGTACTTTTCCAGACACGGTCGGGAGCGCAGTGGTTTAGTGGTAGAGTGCTTGACTTCACTTGAGACTGAAGGGCCTAGGGTTCGAGCCTCATTGGTGTCATAGTGTTGTGTCCTTGAGCAAGACACATTGTTCCTAGCTTAGTTCTTGTTCAACACAGGAAGACCTGTCCTGACGTAACTGAAATATCGTTGACTGGGACATAAAGAATAAAAAGCAAACAAACAAATCCAAACACGATCGAGACTCGGGACAAGGACTGATCCTGATGGATCAAGGAGTCCAGGCCCCACTGGAAAATCACATGTGGTATAGGGTTCCATAGGAATTGGCACAAGGACATCTGGCCCCTGAAAAATGGATCTCCCATGGAGAAATTTTGTGTACCTGGACCCCCCACCTCCGTTAAAATGCTGAGCGCTAAAATGATGTTGCCCTCTCCCACCCCCTCTGCTGAAAATGAATAACATGAAATAGTTTATTTTGCCATAAGGCTTCTTGAGGCAAGATGCTTTTTTTTTCATTTTTTTTCCATACTTGCACCGAAGGCTCAGACGAGTTGGTACGCGCGAAGTCTCGAACTATAAATTAGTTCATAGTAGGGACGTCAATACGGTCTAGGTTCCTATCCCACTAGATAGCTGGGCAAGCATGTATAAAGG